>CM060961.1:136216301-136458801 GCA_030765045.1 Tenodera sinensis | reverse complement strand
ATGATGTAATCAATTTCTTTAAAAGGGCATAAATAAATATACTAATATTAATATTGTCGCGACGCCCATAAGCCAGGCGCTGCTATGACGGTCAGCAGCCTGGGCCCTGGCGACGGCGGGAATGGGCTGGAGGCGCTTACCTGCCTTAATAACCCCTCCTCCGGCAGGACAATAAGCCATACGGAAACAATAGCTATAGTCTGCTGTTTAACAGTCCAGACTATTCCTCTTTATTCACTCTCGTGCTTTCCACTTCCGGAACTCTCTCACTGTGTCAGGCACTATAGAAGGGACTCGTCCGTGGCCAGAGAGGGAGTTGAGCTAGTTGCTCTGGTAGTGAAGTGTTGTTACAGTGAACTGTGGGAGGGAGCTCAATGTTTACGAAGAGTTCAGTGGACAGCGCTTGTGAATCCTGCCAAGTGCAGTTCTGTGCGAGTTGTAATCTGACATCTTTATGGTGATTCAATGCGACGGTTGTTCTGTTGCTCTGAGTTTGTACGAAAGTGATGTTTTACATCCCTCTGCGTGAATGTCCCGGGATTCCTCATCCGTTATTAGGAATAGTAGGGTCTGTACGAAATTATAATTGTAACTCTTCTAGACCGTTGTACAATAATTTCATAAGTAACGGGAGGGGGGGGGGGGGGAGGAAATTAATTAAATCATCACCAGAATTTGAAAAGCTATCCGTGCAACGTTGGGCCAGTTGGGCCAGTTAGTTTTGCATTATGGATAAATATTTAGAGATGGATAAAAAAGACAAACTTGGCAAAAAATACAGCTTTTTAAAGCACACAACTTATTACAAATCCGCTGTCTGTGGCATCAGCCATTTCCGAGATCCGGTTATTATTGGTTTGAATTTTCAATAGCTCGCATTTTTACTTTCTCTGCTACGTGTAGTAAGGTAAGTATGAATTCTACCCTAAAATTTCAGCGGAAATGTATGTTTTGAGGCCTTCATAATAAAAAAATCATTCTCAGGAAAAGATTCGTATGTGCGTATCTCTCTCTCTCTCTCTCTCTCTCTCTCTCTCTCTCTCTGTGTGTGTGTGTATGTGTGTGTGTGTGTGTGTGTGTGTGTGTGTGTGTGTGTGTGTGTGTGTGTGTCTGCCTGTGAACAGCATAACTCAAAAATGAAAAGTCGGTTAAAAATTAAAGTTGTATTTAAATATTTAAGTTTAACATCCTTCGAGGATGCAACACGAAGGCCATGAAGGAAATTCCTCCACCCTAAACTATCCTTTACATGGAAACTTTTTCGAAAATGTTGATTTTTTCGAAAATGGCTCTAACGAGTTTGATTAAAATGCCATATGTTTAAGATATTTTTATGACAAATGAAATATACGAGTATTTTGAATTTTCTGGCTATAGCCCACGTAGTCCTGTTTACGCTGGATGACTTTTGCATAACTGGTGAACCGTAAGAGATTGGCTATTACTATACAAAAATGTAGATATCGTTAAAACACAATTTATGCCCTTGATGGCTTGGAGATAGCATTGTATTTCTATAGCCAAGACCAAAAACAGAAATAAGGACTTCCTATTTGAGGGAAATATAACTAGAATTAGAAAACACGAACCAATAACAAGGAATATCTCGAAAATGGTTATACTCGCAAAATAATTTATTTCACATGAATTGTGTGCTTTAATAATATCTACATCTTTTGTGCAGTAATGTTTTGCCTATCTCTTACGTTTTACCTAATGTGCAGAAGTGATCTGGGCTGCAGAGGGCTTCTGATGAGATTTTCAGAAAATTGAAAATACGTATTTCATTTGCCATAAAGACATCTTAAATATAGGGTATTTTAATGAACATCGTTTGAGCAGGTTTTAAGAAAATTCACACTTTCGAAAAATGTTCCATGTAAGGGGTAGTTAGGGGCGAGAGTCTTGAAAATCTTCTTGCTGCATCCTTGGAGGTTTACTCAAGTGAAATACTATTTAACTGACCTTACGTTTTTGAGTTATGCTGTTCAAGATACACGGAAATACACCCGCGCGCGCACACACACACACACACATACTCACACACACACACACACACACACACACACAAACACGGACTGTTTTCTGAAATTTAGTTTTAAATTCAGGGGACCTCAAAAAGCATATTTTCACTATCGAATTTTTGTGTGGATTCCAATACTGCCTCTCTTACTGTAAGCACATAATAGACAAAGCACTAAAATGTTAGTGGATGCAGAAATACATGTGAATGTAAGACATCAGACTTTTTTATTTCATGTTTATTTGAAAAGCTTGAATGCTTCCTTTCGTGTTATTGGCATAAAGTAATATAATGTATTAAAGGTGGAAAAAGTATAATTAAAACCGTACCATCACGGTATTACTTTATCTACCTCATACATATCAGGTTGAGGGGTATTGCAATGTACCCAAAAATTCGATATCGATATTTCACCAGAAATATATGTTTTGGGGCTCCCTAAATCCAAGAAGGAAAACATTTTTGGAAGAAGGTCTGCAGTATTTCTGTGCGCCTGTCTGTCCGTGAGCAACCTAACTCTTCCTCTGCTTTATCTGATTACCCTCCCCTTATGTCGGATTTATACCCCTAGGACCTACAAGTCTGTGTCTTGGTGTCTTGGTTCAGACGCCTGTCGGAGAGCACAAGAACCTATGGACCGGACAGAGTGAAGACCTGGAAGCGGGTGCTCAGCCAAGCACCGGGTATGATAGTGAGGAAGAGTATGATATGAAATACAGGCGAAATTAATGAATGGGAAGGTGATGATGGAGCAATTGGTGGAATGAGTAGCAGGGGGAACCGGAAAACCCGGAGAAAACCCATCGAGACGCGGCTTAATCCACCATGAATACCAAATTCTTCTTGCATCGAAACCTTGTATCCTTGCACCGAATCGCCTGTTTTTTTTTTTTTTTTTTTTTTTTTTTTTTTTTTTTTTTTTTTTTTTTTTTTTTTTTTTAAACTTACCGTGGAGGGGAAAAACCCGTTACAAGCGAAGGCCGACATGCTGAGGCCAACAGTGTGAGGGTCCCTGCGCCCCGAAGTGGGAGGGCTACTCATTAAAAAACCCCTCCACGTGGTAGTTCGTGCAATGCTAATTTTATCGTGCATCATCGTGCGTTAGTCGGGTCTCGCATAGCACCCCGGTTAGTACTCGAAATCTTTAAGCTGGCATGTAGTACATGCCAGCGAGTCAGAAGTTGCTTTTTGGTAATGCCCATGAAACCTGGACAGGACCAAGAGGATTGCATGCGTTGTGTTATCGCCTATGTGATAGGCGAACGCTGTAGCTGTTCGGCCACGGCAAAGTCGTTTAAATACCAAACTTAGTATTGAAGTTCAGCATCTTTCAATGTGTGATACGAATATTTCTAATAACACCCCCTCCCCGCACCTCAAATTACCCTTTATGTGGAAAAGATTTCAAAAATGTTTATTTTTCAAACATGACTAATGATTTTGATTGAACTACCAGTCGTTTAAGATACGTTCATGTCAATTGAAATTTATACCTTGAAAGTTCTGGGGAGAATCTGTGAAATCCCCTTATTCTTGGATGACTTTGTAAATTTGGTGAACCGTGAGAGACAGACAAAAGATTTTAGATCTCGTTCAAGGAGATAATTTGTGTGAAATCCATTTTTTGTGAAGTTTGACATTTTCGAGTCATTCTTTGTCATTTGTTTGAATGCCTGGTTATTTTAAATGACTGTTCTTCATCTTCTTCTTCTGTTGTTCTTTATTCTTTCCTGGTCATACAGGAATGTGAAAGCCATGTGATAAAAACCACCACTTCAAGGATTTTACTATCGCTTAAGCCTACTATATCCCCTTATTCCCATTGTACCTATAAGAAAAGATGCAGTATCTGGCCATTTCTACAAATATCTATCTTAATCAGACTGAAGTGGTAGAAGAATAAATATATGTAAGAATGGTAAATATATGATGAAAATGTCAAACGTAATAAAATCCATATTTTCAATAGCTTTATCATAACCTTCCATTTTCCTCCATAAGTGTTGAAACAAATCAAACATCTGCTTAGCAACCATATTGCGTCATGCACCTGTGAACTTTGATACCATGTAATTTTTCATTCAACACATTTATTAATTATTTTTACGTATATTAATGCTGAAATTGCATAAAACGTTGTATGCAACACATGTATAATTGTAACACTCGTAAAAATTAGCGTGTTTGCTTTCGCTCAGTCAGATTATACACTAGTTAGATAAATAATTATTATGTATGGAGTATTGATCAGCAATGAAACGGTAGTGTGGAAAAATGTTGGGAGATTCTTGCGCATCAGATTTTTAAAGATCATTTCTAACTTTTCGGGTCATCTTATGCAATTTTCATGCACGACTTAAGGAAGTGATAGTTAAGAATGCGTTATAATTACGTTACCTCACTTCAAATTCCTAGTATGCATATGACATTCATCCAACATTTGTAGGCACTGACAACCTTCTCGTACTAAATAGAAATAGAAATATGCGATGATTGAATGTCGGATAAACTGAGGCTAGACATTATGCCGGAATACTCTCTAATGTAAGGGACATACGGTTACATCTCTTGTTATTCAAATGCTGGCATGTTTGTGTTCACAGCAATAAGCCGGAACATCGGTTTCCCTGTCGAAAGTGGCACGGCCTGACCGCACCTTCCATACATTATCCACCGCCCTAGAGAAACAACACCTTGCAGGAGAAAATGCGTTAAACTCGTGTGTCATGGTTTGCAATGGCCAAGCCACTCCTTAGAAATCATATGCTTCCACTAATACGTGTCAACGGCACGTGCTACTCTCGGACTTCTGCAGGTAGTTATACACTGGCGTAGAGTTGTAGAACTACCGTAGGCTACAGTACACTAGCATAACTAAGTGTAGACTATAGCAGTTTTCGTGGTACAATTGGTCAGTTAAGAATATACCCTAATTACTTGTATATTAGGTGTGTTGCATATCCATCGGGCGTTGCCTCATATCGACCGCTTTGTTTACGTTTTTATCATGTTTTACTATAGTTCCTCTAGAAACCTATAAAGAGCCGCTTAACGTGGTCAATATTAGTGTCTTCAAAAATTGAAAGTTCCTGTTCAGATAGAAGGCACTGACAGTGATGTTATTTTGAACTGGAAAGTACAATTTTATTTTAATTACAGTGACCAAATTCATGATGGCAGTTTTTGGTGATCCTTATGTTTGAATTTATCATTACATTTCTAATTCGGTGTATTTTATATTATGTTCCTTTCCTTAGAAATACTACCGGTAATTCTACCGTGTACTACGTTCATTATGATACAACACAATTCCTACACTGGCGTAATTGACCATCGAGTTAACCTCGTAACTATAGAGAATGCAAGCTATCGAAACTCAGCAAAAGCCAGCTCTGACATATTTCCCTTTATAGCACTCTGTATTTGCTGACTGCATCTGTTCAGCTGCTATCAATAACAGCTCTTCTTATGGTAAACATATGAACGTAATTGATGTTCATTACAGTTGTTAGGTGGCAACAAAGGCATTTCTTGCAGGTATAGGCTAAAGACCGCAGGTCCGGAGGCGCACAGGCGTCCTCCCGACGGAGGGCAGCGGCCGCCCAAACGCTACCTAGCGCCGAGGACAGCAGTTACCATGCGCAAGCATCCGCGCTGTTCGTCCGTCAATTCGCCTGAAAGCCCACCTAAAGATGATGAAATGGAATGAAGGAAAATAATGAAAAGGAAATCGTGGTATGAAAGAATGCACCCCAGCATTCACCTATGTGACATGGGGAAGCCCGGAAAAGCCCATGTCATTGTGCGCGCCCACGGGGATCGAACCCGCGACCTCCCGAATGTGGGCCACAGACGTTACAGCCTGAGCCATCCGGCTCGGTTTCTTGCAGGTACGTAAACTTTGATTTTAAAGCAAAATATCCTGGGTTACCTAGGTACCATTGTGTTCCACGTGGGCGTTTGTTTGGAATTATCATGGTGGTTACATAGGGGCTCCATACTTCTTAATTGTTTATACTGTGACAAATGACAGGTTCAGTTATTCTTTCCGTCACTTTATTTCCCTTAAAATTGAATCGAAAAACACACTCTTTTTTATCGTTAACACAATCTACGACTCGTCCTGACCTTGCAATTTACAGCCATCTTAACCTTCATACGTGCTTCAGTGTCTTTCAGTTCTACTCTCTCTCTGTCTCACAAACTGCTTCCGACGATACACTCACACGCACTCAAACAGGCATACTTAAGAACTGCTTCACACAACAAACAACTCCGACACGACGATTAAATGTCTACAACTGTCTGTGACGATATTCAAACTCTCTTATCACCGACTTTACACACACACACACACACACACACACACACACACCCATACAAACACACACACACTCTCTCTCTCTTAAAACTAACTGCTAATAGCTGTCTCGTTCAACACTTAACGACTGACTCTCTTGCCCGGAGTCTCTTACTTTTGTATAGTAGGCGAATTCTCTACAACAGTAATATTCAATCTGGGGTATGCAAAGACTCGGGATGTAAAATTTAATTTAATCTTTTTTTGTGTAGTATTAAATAACTTATAAATATTATAATCTATTTTAGACAGCGTTATGTATAATTTGAATTAAGGATAGCTCTAGGGCTGAAATGGATAATTGTTTTATGGGGGCAGGGGTACGCGGAGAAAAATAGGCTGAATACCACTGCTCTAGAAAATACAGCTTTTCTCGAAATTTCTTACAAACGAGTCCAGCACGTGAACAGTTTATTCATAATCACCAACCTCGTGCAGTTTGGAGTAACAGATAAAGGGGCGCACACCGTCTGGAGCACAAGAGCGCATATGGACCATAGTGTACTCTTTGTGCTTCAAACGTGACCCCTGCGAGGATAGGACGAAGGTGCACAGTTCCGGACGAGCATGTGCTCTGGCAACGATTAAAATATGACACCAATTCTGACGCCAGCTAGCGCTGTCCCAGCCACCCGCAACCTGGGGGTCCGAGGTGTTGACGAGACAGCCCCTAGGAAGAAGGGAGATTCCAGCAGTCACGCCAAATTCCAGGGAGAAATCTTTCCAAAGCATAAATTCCACCGTCCTGCTGCAAAGGAATCAACTGCCGTCACTAGTGTTACAGTCCTGAAACAGATGAAGCATAACATGAGAATAAATTATGGGAGCAAGAAATTCGTGGTAGAAGGAGAAACATTCCAGCGTGCACCTACCAACCGGAGAAAAGTGGTAAAGTATCGATGGTCAGAGTGGCCGACCCAATAGAAATGGAACCCGGGACCTCCTGAACGTGACCTCACAGGGTACCCCAGAGCCATCTCGCTCAGTACCATTCACATCGACAAGCGCAGATAGATTAGCTATAAGTAAGGCTACGTTTATTGTGACTTATCGCATTCAATGTGTGTATAACTGTATAACTTTTCTGTGATTACATATTCTGGCTCACTCTATATGGCGTCCTTAAGAAAGTACGATCGCATCCTTGTCTCTATAAAGCTGTGATCGCAAAGTTGCTCCACCAAACGTTTTCCATACCTGTGTAATTAGTTTAGCTGCGTCTCCAAAATGATGTTGTTTGTATTCCATTGAAACCACCATAGCCTAACTTCTGATGAAATTCCAAAACTAGATGGTTCTGTGGTTTCACTGCGGTTCGCTTCGGCCTAACGGCCGTGCACTAATGGTTACAAGATACAGGAATCCTTACTTGTATTGGCAAGTGATTTCGTACAATAGTTTATTTATGTTCATCTTTTTTCTTACTAGGAGGCATGAGGCATATGTGCATGTGCATTTTATTTAATTACACGTAGACATCCCGGATCTATTAATAATTTATGTGATACTTCACAACGACTGCATAGCGACATTAAGCTATATGAATAATATCACCTTCATCCAGTTGCGGCTGTAGAATCGTTAGCGATATCAAGTTAACAGTCCAGCCTACCTGTGGATATCCACCTTGTTCAAAGAAATAATGAATCAAGTCGAACACATTATGTGCAGAAACTATAACACTGTCTCTCACCCAGCAAGGATTCACACTTGGTAGACCTTGCACTGATGCAGTATTCATAATTAAAATATCTCAGAAAACCACAGAATTTAACACAGCAGCGTATATGTGCTTTTTGGATCTTGAAAAGACATTCGATAAATTAGAGTTGCATTGTGTTTTACAAATTTTAGGAAATAACAATGTGCCAAATGGGATTATTAAACTAATAGAAAATATATATTCTAATAATTTTAGTCAAACCAAAACTACAGGACAATTAATAGAGAATATCCTAATAAAAAGAAGGGTAAGACAATGCGAAAATTTAATTACATTCCGATTCAGCAGCGTGATGAATGCGATAATTAATGAAATGAGAGAAAAATTGGGATACACTACGGGAGACAAAAATATTAGTGTGGTATGTTATGCAGATGACAATGTACTTGTGGCAGAAACGGAGAACAACCTGCAAAGACTTTTGTGCAAGTTTTATGGAAAAGTAAAAAGTTCAATATGAAGATCTCCATAAATAAAACAAAGTATTAACGGTTATTAAAAAACCCTGGTCTAGGGCCCTTTATACATGGTCACGTGTGAAGTCCTCAAGAGCAAACAGGCGGAGAAGATGATCTTCGGAATGGTGATTTTGGTGGAACAGGCAACCTGGGATTAATAAATTAGAGGGGCAGGCGAGACTCCGAAGGCTTGGATGGCATTCAAACCAGTAGAGAGAACTCCAAAATTAAACTCTGGTCCTCCAGGTTGGGGGTTATGGTGAATGTGTTGGTGTCCCTCCCATGTAAAAGATATCCTACCCATAAAGCTCAGAAAAAGGAAAACCCGACGGATTCAATGAAGTCGACCTCAGCCAAATGTAAAAGGTTAATGGCAAAAGGCATTGCGAAACGGTTAAATATATAACCACTTGACGTGTACGAGGAATATCCTGCAAAGGAAATGAACACTGTGGAACACGAAGTGGACATTGCCCTATTATTGGAAACTAAAAAGAAATTGATGGGCTCTACGGAGTTAGCATTTATATATTGTTTTATAGTAAAGTAGCCCAAGAAAGGAGAGCTAAGGCAGGAACAGCTAGTTTACTTAACAAAGGATTAAGAAGTAGAATCCATAGTTACACTTGTATAAGTGAAAGAATAATGAGTTTACGTTTGAAAACTGCTCGAGGTTACCTAACAGCTATATGTGTATGTGCTCCTGAAAAGGACAAGAAGGATGAAAATAATTTTACAAGACTGCAAAATCATCTAGTTCTAGATGCAGTAAATAAGAACGTTCAAATAATAGTGTGCGGAGACTTCAATGCAAGTGTTGGGAAACTACCTATAAAGGACATAATGGGTGATAATGGAGAACCTATGCTGAATGAAAATGGAAAAAACCTTGAGGAATTTTTGCACCTTCAATAGATTAAAAGTAACTAATTCTTTCTTCAGCCACAAAGATATACACAAATATACGGGGTCTAGTAGATGATCAAGAAGTGTAATACACCACATTTTAGTCAATAACAGATTAGCACCTCTGGTAAAAGATTCAAGAGTGTGCATATTATCATATCATTTTATGTTAATGACAAATTTAAATAACTGTAATTAATTCCTTCATTAATTAGAGATAAGAAAGAGGCATATTTAAAACTATTAAATAATCCTAAGGATGAAATTGAATATAAGAGAAGTGGGATAGTGAAAAAGAAACGCACAGATGAAATATGTTAGGAATTTGGAATATGATGTCCAAGGAGCCCAAAGGCAGGCATATAAAATAATGAAGCACTTAAATAGAACAGAAAATGACATTGTAGAACTCAACAACATTTCTGAAGATGATTGGCTGAAGTATTTTAAAGAATTATGGTCCTACCCAGGGGAAGAAGAGCTCGCCTCCGTAGCGTGGTGGTACCGTGTCTGCCTCACGTTCAAGAAGTCGCGAGTTCAAATCTCACTTAGGTTGAGTTATCCGAATAAGGCTGTTTTACGAAGTTTTCCCTTATCCTGAGTAGACAAATGTCGGGTAACTTAAAGCTCCATGGATCTCGGGCTCATTTGAGCATCATTTCATCCATTTCATTCATTCACCGTCCAATATAACACTACGTTGGAGGACGTTACTTATGGGGGGGGGGGGGGGGGGGAGGGGGAGAAGAATATGAAGGATTAAATAAAACTTGTATTTAGGTTGATTCTACCACAATGAACGAGTAACTAGAAGCGATGGAAAACTTAAAAAATAATAGGGCACCAGGATATGATGAAATAAATCTGGAATTATTGAGGTACTCATTGACCAAAATCCAATTCAGATATTTAAATATTTTAAACATATGGTGTGCCTTAAATCCCCGATGAATGTAAGAGAGCTATGGATTAACCAATTTTCAAAAAAGGAAACGAGTGAATTAAATAATTATAACGCTATAAGTCTCTTAAATGTGGACTTCAAAATATTCGCGAAAGTTTTTAGTAAACGTCTAAATAATATATGCAAAATACGACTAAGCTACGGACAACATGGATTCAGAAGAGGGAGATCCTCTATGAATTGCATATTTATAATACGGTAGACAATAGAGAAACGAAGGATATAATTTAGAACCACATTTGCTATTTATTGAATAAAAAACACTTTACAAAGTACTAGGAAATGTGTGACAAAGGATACCCAGAACATCTTATTGCTGTGATACGACAGATGTATCAAGGTACGAGCCTCAGCATAGACAAAGGATGCAATAAGAGCATGAAAATAGAACTAATAAATTTAGGAGTAAGACAGGGCTGCCCAATGTCGCCTACACTTTTTAACGCAGCAGTTGTGGAATGACAATCCCAACTGAGAAGAAATTTTAAAATTAATTCCACTAATTTGAATACAGTCTTATATGCTGATGATCAAGTAATGTTTTCTGGAAATGAAAATATGCTTCCATTAGCAGCACATCAGTTGGAAAAAATAATGATTAACTTAAGTATTTGAAAACAAAAAACTATGGCTTTTCTAGGAAAGTTCAGATAAGATAAACACAATAATTAAAGACTAAACAATTGAACAAGTAAATTTTAATTATTTGGGATCAGATATTTCTTTTTATGATAGAGATATAAAAAATTATATACATTTCAGAATATGTATGAAACGCTTAAACGAACGCTGAAAAATAAAGTTCGAAATAAAACTATGCTGAAGCTTTATAAAGTAATGGCCGTACCAATCACTGGTTCCGAAAGTTGGGCAATGAACAGAAGGGATAAAATAATGGCGGGAGGAGCTTAAATGAACTTTTTAAGAAGCATTGCTGGATATAACCAATTAGATCACGTGAGAAATGACAATCAGGGAACAACTAAAACTATATAACTTAATAAAATATCTATACACAACAGAATTGGGCAGATCATATAGCACGGATGTAAAATAATAGAATAACTAAAATAGCTGCAGGATATAAACCTGAAGGGAACCGTAGTGTTGGAAGACCTGGAAAGATGATCTTCTCTGAGCCGAAACCGGCCAACCTGGCCTATCTTGGTGTGGACGATGATAAAGAACGTTGAGATGTAAGTTAGAAATTGAAAACAACATTATAGACCAGGTAATGCATTTCAATTACCTGCGTGTTAATATTACTACTGGAGGAAATCTAGCCCAAGAAATTAACAATCAAATCTAAAAGTAATAAAAATATCTGTATGTATTAATTACTTATTAAATATATGAGAAAAGAAATGAAAGTCAACATTTGTAAAGCAGTAGTCCGATCAGTAATACCTTACGCATTAGAGACAAGAGTAGAGGCCACAGGAACACGACGAATGATGGAAACAAGGGAAATAAAAGTGTTAAGGAAGATAGCTGGAAAGATAATGTACGATAAAGTAAGAAATGAAGAAATCAGAGAGATATGTAAGGTCTAGCCGGCGACTGAATGTGTAGAAAGAAGGAAGAAGGAATGGAATATACATATATCCAGGACGTCAAGGGAATGATTAGCGCAAATAGCGAGAGACAGAATTCCGAAAGGAAGAAGTCCGGGACGACCAAATCAGAAATAGAGGGATGGATTGATTTGTGTATAATTCAGGCGATTAAGCCTTACATAAAGGGGAGCAGGAGGAGGAGCAGAAGAAGAGGAGGAGGTTAACTGCCACATAGAGAAGAGGATTATACACCTGTAGCTTTGTCACTCCAAGACAAGCATAACCTTTGTGAAACTTGTCTCCCGTGTTACAAGTTCCGCTAGTTTTTCAGTAGCACAGATGTGATATCTCTGTAGGTTGACCGTTTCACAACTGCGCAAGCTAGTCTCAACTAACTCCTTCATGCATGCATGTTGCATGTTGGATAAACTTCTCATGATATCATGCGATTTAAATATGTCCAGATTTGATTAACTTATCTAGGGCTATTTTGGCAATTCTTCTGCTTTAATGGATTTAGACCTCTGACCTGTTTCCACATCAAAAAATTAAATCTCTCCATCTAGTAAGTGGACGTCCCACTCTTCTTTTGTCTTTTGGTTGATAGTGAAGTAAAATGTCATTCCTTTGACAGTAAGATACATTAAATCTTAAATAATTTTAATTATTTACTTGTTCTATTATTTTGTTATTGATCACTGTTTTACATCTTAAGTGGTTTGTCCTTGGAACACCATCACTTTTGTTTTCTTCTCTGAAATTCTCATATTGTCAATACTAGCTATTTCATTCAAACTAATGTTCCTAGTAGGTATTATTAATTGAAGCAAGCTTTTTATATATATATGATATCGGTAATTCTGGAGTAAAATATGTGAATAAACACAGCGCCTTTTTGGAGGAGGCAAATCCATCTGGCCTGCATTCTGCTGTTTACTCTTGACTGGAAATAAACAAACCGTGGAATGAATACCACACAGTGAAAATAAAAATAATAGATAGATAATCTGCATTTATTAATCCTGATACCTAATTTCTTACATCAGGATAGTTAATTATTATATTGGTTACATCACATTTAAAAAACATTTTTAACATTCCTTTAACAATATTTATGTTGCAGAAAATGAAAACTAAATACTAACATAACACTTAATCTAAACAAGTAAGTTAATAATGTTCATATGATTGTTATATAATTTGTCTTCTTCCTCTTAGAGAAACTACATAGTATTTCCTTCAACTATTGGGGTGTCGACTCTTTGATAAAGATTAGTTCTAGTTGTTTTAGGTGTATTCAGCCTTATGGATCTTCTTGGAGTATTTGATGCAGCAATAGGTTGGATGTGTATTGGTCTTGATCTTCTGTATTCCGTGATTGCTTGTTTCGATATTTTATTAGTTAGAATTTGTAGGCTCTTCAACAAATTTTTATTGAATAGTATTTCTTGCAAAGTATAGTCTTGTATTGCTAGTCGTTCGTTTTCTACTAATTCTGAAAATTTTACACACTCCAATATATTGTGTTCCTGCGTATCTATAGTTTCACAGGTCTCACACATGTTCGTAGGAGTGAAAATAAAAAGTCGTATAGTGGAGAAAATGGTCTGTTTTAGCAACGGTGTACTCCCGTAACACAAAGACAACAATATCTCTTTTTTTCACTTTAGCCACTATAAAGAGAGCTAGATATTAAGCTTAGCTTACTAACACTTCCGTGTATGTTCCCCTCATGAGATGAAATAATGTGATGGAATGAGAGGAGAAATAAAAGTCCGTTATTCAAAAGTCATTCAGAATGAAAAGGATTTCACAGAACACTCCCACAGAGTTCAAGGTATACATTTTATTTGGTATACGATTTAAGTATGGTATTTCGATAGAAAGCGTTTATTATCTAAACTTCATAAGACATATTTATGTCTTATCAGACATAAATAAACAGAAGAAAAAGTAAAACTGTTTTATTTTTGGGATCTCAAAGCATGTATTTCGGTTGAAACCTCGACAACGAATTATCTAGCAGAAACGGAAACCAAAACAAAATGGGTTCGTGTATGTGTTTGTGTATCTGTGTGTGTGTCTGTGTGTGTGTGAGAGAGAGAGAGAGAGAGAGAGAGAGAGAGAGAGAGAGAGAGAGAGAGAGAGCGCGCGTAGTACCAAATGCTCAAAATAAAAAAAAAAACTATTCAGGCTTTGAAAAATGCTTCATAGCCAATGTTGGAAAGTATAATATTTGTAACATTATTTTAAATTACAAAAGTCGACAAAATAAGTATTTAAGAAGTTATACAACATTTTCATTAATATGCTCGACAACGTAAACACATTACCACGAGAAACAGAAAAGGCCCAATTGCATTGCAAAATGAGAAAGAGGACAAGCCTGTCTTTTGTAAAACGCGTTATTGTTTTAATTTAATTTCAATCAATATCTCATAATATGCAGTTCTATTACCAGTTTTTGAAACATCAATACATGGAATTTGTAAGAAACAGGATGAAGGCAATAGAAGGTGTGAGAGAAAGAGACAGACAGAGAGAGAGAGAGTCATTCGACTTTCCGTTTTATGTAATATTCAGGAACAGAAAGACACGGGGTTCTTTTTTACTGGAATGCAATACTTTGGCACAGCGATCCGGTTTCAAAGCATTTAACTATCATTTAAATGAGATTGGAGGGTGGATCATGGGAAGACAAGAAGAGCGGAGAAAAATTATAGTTCCTAAATGAGTGCAGGAAGATGTCAAAGACATTGTAAACCTAAATAAATAAATATAGTTCAAGCGTATATAATAAAACCATTTCTGAAAATGTCTATCTTGAATAATATGAAGCATGTAGATAAATGTAACAATATTTTGTAGAAGTATGAATAGAAAGAGTCATGTGTATGTGTTACATCAGAGGTTTTCTTGCATTTACCAATATTTGACTGTGTTACGTAAAGAAAGTAATGCTGTTTTGAATTTATGTATTTCCGGTTTTCTGGGTGGAATATAGTACCTCCTCTTACTATAAAATATATGGTAGAAAAAGGAAAAATGTGTTACATTCACATGACTTTCCCCATTCAATCTTCAAAGAAGCATTCTTATCTCTTATTACTTTCTCTACTGGTAAGTAGAGGAAGTATTGTATTCCACCCAAAAATTCAATGTCGAGATTTCACCGGAAATATGTTTTGAGACCCGCTGAATTCAAAAAAAGCATTTTTTTAGAAAAAGGACCGCGCGCGCGCGCGCGTGTGTGTGTGTCGGTCTGTGTGTCTGTCAGTCTGTGCACAGCATAAATCAAAAACGAAACGTCGGTTAAAAACCAAAGTTGGTATTTAAGTTTAATGTCTTTCAAGGATGTGACACAAAGATTTTGAAGAAAATAGCCCCACCCTCAACTACCCTTTGCATGGAACATTTTTCGAAAATTTTGATTTTCTTGAAAATGGCTCTAACGATTTTTATTGAAATGCCATATGTTTGAGATACTTTTGTGACAAATTAAATGTATATTTTGAATTTTCTGGCTATAGCCCCTGTAGTCGTATTTACTCTGGACGACTTTTGTATAACTGGTAAACCGTTTGACATAGACCAAATCATACTATGCAAAAATGTAGATCTTACTAAAGTACACAATTTATGGGCGAATAAATTTTCTTGTAGGGTGAACCATTTTGGACATATGCCTTGTTATTTGTGTGAGTTTCACACATTTCACTTTCGTGAAATGGAATGTCGTTGTTCATTTTTTTATATGTTGAGCGTGCAAAGAGAACGGGATATTAAAGCTTTAAAAGATTTGACTATCGCTCAAAGCCTACTATGTTCAAACATTCCCCTTGCACCTACAAGGAAATAAGCAATAAGATAATTTGTACAAATGTTTATCTTAACACGAAGAACATATAGGAATAAGACTTTGTAAGAATGGTTAGTACAAGAGTAGAGAAAGTCATGTGAGTGCAACATATCAGATTTTTTTCTATCTACTTCATAGTAATCGAGATAAACGTTTGCAGAAATTACTTTGTTACACATTTCCTTGTAGATAAAAGAGGAATAAGGGACCAGTTAAATCTTGTAAGAATTAGTCGGTATGTGATAGCTTTGAAATTCATTCTCTTTGCCAGCAGAAAACGAATGTCGATTTTGCAGTTCAAAATGCCGAAAGTATATTTAAAACAAATACATTCAAACAATTCAAACCTATAATAAACAATGTCTTGGTAATGCTAAATATGAAACGCTTTATTTCATATAAATTAAATTAATAAATTATATGATTTAAAGATATCTTCATATTTTGTGCTGTAAGTTTTCTCTGCCTCCTGTAGTTTAAAAGTTACAGAAAGGATAATTCAAAATGACAATGAATGACATCATAGGCAATTCCTAGAAACTCAAGATATACATCTTATTCAATATCATGGAAACATTGTAAACATACAGTATTTATACAAAATAATTAATGGCATTTTTTTCAGGAAATAAGAAATGAGGAAAACTTACCATGTAGAGTGAATTTGGAGTGGGGAGATTTTCTTGAAAGCCTCGGTCACTTCTTGGCAGGACACTGAACTTAATTACTAAGTTTGCTACTTCACGAATTTTTCTTTTCTAAGTTGCTATTCAGACACACGAACAGATGGAAGGAAGCACATACGCAGGCACACACAGTCTAAATTTTTATTTAAGGGACTTTAAAACCTATATTTTCAATGAAATCTCACTATTAAATTTTTCGGTGGAATGCAATACTTGTTTTACTTATTTTAGCTAAGTTAACAAGCGTAAAGTTAATAAAGATCTATCTCGGCAGTGGTTAATGCCACAACAAACACTAGAGTTATATAAAATTAATTCAGAATGAATAGGTCTACATAGGTACTCCAAGATAGTGCAAGATGTACATTTTGTAATGCACATATCTTATACAATAATTGATACTTGAAGCAAATTCAATAGACCTGTTTTGAGATAATCAAAAATAACGAAAATTTGCTGTCGAAAAATGCAGCTTTTGGTGATGAATTTTCTTAAAAATCTTTGTGTGGTATTTCGGAAAACGAACTTAAATATCAAGTTAAGATTTAACCGCTTTTTCGTTTTGAGAATGTTTATAAACACACACACACACACACACACACACACACACACACACACACACACACACACACACACACACGCACGCACACAATGAATAATAATGAACACGTTTGGTTAGTGGCTGGTCTACTGATCCCAAGGTCACGGCTTCAAACCCGCCCAGTGCGATGGATTTTAACTGCACTTAAGAGCTATAGTGCCACATCATGTAAAAGAACTCCTGCGGGAGAAGTTGCGGCACACCGGCGGCAGCGATATGATCCTGACATTTAACAACGTCACTAATAAATATTTTTTTTTCACACATGCACACGCACACACATATACAGCAGTTTTTGCTAAAATGATTTATTTTTATTTCAGGAAGCCTCAAAGCCTCAGTATCAAACTTTTGGTTGAAATAAAAATCTTCTACTTACTATAATTAAATAATAGAGAAAGTAAAAAGTGAAAATTACAAAAAAGAACCAGAAAATATGTCATGTTCCAAAAATTTTCGCTTAAACGTATGCACTGAACATTTTGGGCGCATAATTTATACGAAAAATATACTCTAGTGCCCAGATCATTAATCTAAAATAGGTGTAGTCGATCAAACAAAAATTGCAAACATCGTCAAGTTATGAGGTATTTTTGTGTTTCTTCAAACAAATTCGTTTAAAGTGATGCTGCTTGGGACAGAAGTCGTAATATATATGGTTTGGTTTTTCTGAATATGCTGAGAACTTAAGTTGAAAAGGCATTATGGATTGCTTATTTCAAAGGTATATAAGATAGCACAATATACTGCAAGAGAAAGTTCCTTCAAACAGCATTTACCTTAAACAAAAATCCTGTTTATCCAGAAATGTGATGCAATATTGGCACTTTTCGGTACAACTATTCGCAAGCACTTTCTCCACTTGTCCATTTCATTGATCACGTGTCCTACCGTGTGAGTTATTACCAATTACTGTTTCTTGTTATTGAAGTTCTAGGTCCTCATATTCTGTCCTTCATCGCTTATGCTCAACACAAGTAAATATTAACATGAATAATAAATGAGAACTCAACATAGATATTAACTTAACAGCTTGGTCTCCTAAAATTCCTATTCTTATGTATTGTTTTCATGGTTTTTCTTTTTCTTTTTTTTTAGTTTTGTTTACCTTCCTCTATACTTTTAATGAAATGATTGTCCAACAATCCAGAAAATCTTTACCCCTGATAATGTCAATCTCGTACAGCACCGTATACTTCTAACAATGAATGAAAAACCCACATGTCCAGGAACATCAATATGCAATACCGGCGATGTTGTACTTTTTATTACTTTCTCTGTTACGTATAGTAAGTGGAGGAAGTATTGTATTCCATCCAAAAATTCGATGTCGAGATTTCAGTGGAAATATATATTTTGAGGTGCTCTGAAAAAAAAATTAGAAAACGCCCGTGTGTGTCAGTCAGCGAAGTCAAAGCGTTCTATACAAGCATTTATTTATGACCAATAATGGGCCTGTTCTAGTACAATAACAGCTTTGTGAATTTGTGAATTATTGTGTCTTTTAACCGTTTAGAAATTGGAATTACAAGATGTTTTATAGCTTATGTCAGTCGGTAAGAACTGTGATAAAATTTATCAATTTCAGGATTACGGAAAACAGTACAACGAGAGAAAATTTGTTTGCGTGTTCAATAGCAGTACACATATACATTAACTGTTCCTCCGATGGTCACACATGACATCACCGCTGTCCAGCGGGCCTTTAGTTTCAACAAGCTGAAGAAAACAAGTTGAAGATTCACTACACAGAGAGTGCTAGGTCGAGTATGGAGAACTTGGTTCGGCCTGCGCCTTGCGTTCACGAAGCTTTCCATAGAGCGCGCAGCAATATTTTCTTCCGTTGGTTCTTTGGAAGTCTGTTCAACAGCGAAATTGAGGATTATTAGTGATTCGTTGAGACGTGTCTTGGAATTCCGGATACCTGTCCATAAAATCATCAATGCAGCGGTTCATGTCCTGATCCCTCTTCACTTAGCATTCCGGTTCAACAGCATTCATCATGTAGGCACGGATCTGTATCGTTAGTTCATATCGCCCACTACAAATGGTGATATGATCCATCGCACTCCAAGATCAGAAGACTTGTTTATATATTATGCTGTGCTCAGGTTCGAAGGACGTTCCCCATGACATAATCTTGTAAATTCTGCAAACAGTAGCTAGAGAGCAGTTTTAAGTTCACCTCATCATCATATACAATATAACTAAAATGGCTGTTTACATTAGCGAGGGAATTTTATGATATTAGAGTGTAGAATTGAATACGCGTATTGAAAATTTCATATGTCACAGCACTTTGGTAAACTGTTCATATTTCAAGAAAAGAAATTATTGCTTGATGATAGTTTCTGACCTGGCTGTTAGCCCGAGAAACTATCATCAATAATCAACGCCGGGAAAGCTTCAAGTCATTAATTAAAATTATTGCTTCACTGAAATTAGTAATTTTCAAGCAGAAATTTTTCGGACTATATGTAAGTCTATGCCCATTCAGCATCACAAGGAATACAAGAAGCTGTGGTTGGTGGTAATCTTTTTTATTTTATCGTCGCCAGTTGGTGGCTTTTCAAAGTCGGACGGAAGCTTCCAAAAATCACGGGAACTTAGTAATTTTTATGGCGACTTTTTACTTTCGTAGTAAGCAGGGAAAGTATTGTATTTGACCAAAAATTTCGATGTCGTTATTTCACCGGAAATATATATTTTGAGACCCACTGAATCCAAAACAAGCATTTTTAGAAAAAGATCCACGTGCCACATGTTTAAAACATTTTTATGCTAGGTGAAATGCACATTTTGAATTTTCTGCCTATAGCCTATGTAGTCCTCTTTACTCTTGATGACTTTTGCATAACTGTAAACCGTCAGAGATAGACCAAACCTTACTATACAAAAATGTATATGTCGTTAAAACACACAAATTACGTCCAAAGGAATTAGTGGAGTGAATCATTTCGAAAATATTTCTTGTTAGTTGTGTGTTTTGCAATACTTAAACGTTTCTCAAATGGAAGATCGTTATTCACATTTTCCATCTCTTAGCCGAGCAAAGAGAACGTAATTTCAAAGCCTTCATATATTGACCAGCTTTAAAAGATTTGACTATCGAACAAAGCCTACTGTATTCCCATATTCCCCTAGCACTTACAAGAAGATTAGCAATAAGGTAATTTCTGCAAATGTTTATATCGACTAACATGAAGAAGACAGAGGAATAACGATTTGTATGAATAGTATAAGAGTAGAGATTCATGTGGGTGCAACATGTCAGATATTTTATATTATGTAACACTTACCCAAGGTGGAAGTATTGCTTTCCTACCAAAATGTTGGTGTTAAGATTTCAATGTAAATGCTATTTTGAGGTCCCTGAACCCAAAGTACTCCAATCATTTTAGTAAAAGGCGCATAGCAGTATTTGCATCAACTCTAAGCTAAGCATTTAATAAACCTACGAAATAAAGGAGCGGGGAACCGCTTCACATATTATTTTTACCACCATATGGGTCATTCAGACAGCAGATGTTCGATGATTCCTAATTCAGGGTTTAGTTCTTCCATTGCAGTAATTAAGACCGTTTCGAATAGGCGCAAATGTCAGAATTGAAATCCATTTTGGCTGAGAGAACCGTTGCAAAGGTCGGATTCTGAAAGAAATCTTCCTGAACCCTTGTCACACATTCCCATGGCAACGAACAGCTTTCTCGGCATCACTTGTTTCCGTGGGTGTGTTTGATAATGTTATATAGCCACTCCTCCATCCTTGATCTCCGTGCTGATTGCGCTTTCTTCAGTTTCCCACACAATACGCAATCCGTCCATCCTCTTTCAGCACGCCAAAAGAAACGTGAAGAAAAACAATACCATTAATGGATATTGTAACATGTAGCATTTAAATGGACTATTGAATGGAGTAAATGCTCTATAACGAAATAAAGCTCTACTGACACTTAAAATGTTACTCAGAGCTTTGTCGATGTCTTTTTTTATTGCTACATTTGTATGCTGCCTTAAACGTATGGGCGGTTTTTCCGTTGGAATAATTATTGCTTATTCACAATGATGTTCACTGTTTACACACGTGTAACTTGGGTTAGCTTACGTTGGGTTTTCTTAAGGGAAGGCATATGTGAAATTTCGGAAAAATGACAACAAAAATCCGATTTTTGGTCTTTTGACTCAAAATTATGTCTGTACTTTGTACTTTCAGAATGTACCGTTGATTATGCCGCAACAGCATTTAAAAGTCTGTTACGTAATGATTTAAATGCCCATGTGTGAATGGGCATGGCTCCTGAAATACATTCATTTCCCCATTGCAGCAAAATCGCGTATAATTATGACGTTTAAATCAGGCAGTCAGATTCAGTGACGGTGAATGTAAGCAGAGACATCTTGTGGGATTGTCTGCAAATAAAATAGTGCTATAGTATGACAAACATTTTCTATGTGTACATGTGTTAACCGAGTGGCCGCGGGTTTTTTAATTTTATACAAGAATTTTTGTTTCTATAAAAATTGCACAGCGTAATCATTTTAGGTATTAGCAATTTCAATATGGGTTGTGAGACTACTCTCTATGTAAAGGAGTACTGCTAGTTAAGTCCAGTAAGTAAAAGAATTAGTAATGTTAGGGACAAACGAAGATTAAAGCAGAGTGCACACTAAGTACATTAAATACACTTCAAATCTGCTAAAAAAAGAAAAGAAATTAACAGTAGCAAAATTTAAAGAAGAAGAGGTTAAGCAGTTACCTGAAGGACCATCATATAGTCCAAAGGAATTCTAAAGCAGTAAATATATATTGCCATACTCTTAAACATTTAAAGTAATTTTTCTTCGCATTCTATGTTTTTACATATTTTGATATTCAAAATACTCGTAGTACAATTCTATAAACGATTTCGTTGAAATTTTACATACATACTCTTAGATAGTTGCTTCATAAAAGTTGGTATTTTAAATGTCTGGATAGACAAAGCAGTTTAACTGTTACTGAATTTTTATTTTGAAAATTATTAATAATTTGAAAAATTTACCACCCAGGTTTCAATAATATTTTTCTCCAAAGCTAAATAAAATTACCAGATTTCGTAGACATAATTAAATGAAACATATAGCAAGCGTTTACTTTATTTATAAGGAATGATATATCATATGAAGCTTTTCTTACACTACATTAAAATTGCAGCAAAAAACCAATAAATATGTATTTGCTATATTATAGCAAAAATATCTTGCATGGAAAAGTGAAATTTACTAGACTTACTAGATATGCTTTGGCACTCATGCATACAAATGGATTTTGGTTATTTTCACAGATATCTCCCCTCAGTAAACATAAGTCACAGACTCTCTCTCTCTCTCTCTCTCTCTCACCACACACACATACATACACACACAGTTACACTCTCACTTATCTTCCTGATTCCAGGGAGAATGGGGAATAGTTCAGTTAAAGAAAAATGGCCATTCTCCAGTCAGGATCGAACCCGGCACCTCAAGACCACAGAGGGAGTTCGTATACCTTTTATTTGCCATATATAGAGTTGGAGAAACTTCCCGCACCACCACCGGCTTGTAACTCGCGGCTTTTAGAACACTCCCTTCGTCGTATTCTAACTTGGACCTCTCGTTACCAAACCTCGACTTACATAACTAGTACTCTAAATATGTATTAAGTCAATGAATTAAAGTATCAAAGCAATAATACACAGTTTGTTTTTTCAGTCTTGTTGCACACATGCTGAAAATGTCATCGTGGTCTATATGGATTAGAAAAAGTATACCCTGGTGGGCAAATTTTGTATTCTGTGTGAAAACGCAATTAAAATTCAATATCCAAGGTATTGTATTCACTTCATTTAAATTTTCCAGCACCATAAAACTACGTTGCTTTACTCTTTGGTATCTTCTGCAGCCATTTAAGGCACTCTTATAGCATTTTAGAACATTTTATTTGGTAGATTACACATTGAAGATATTCCCAGAGTATTTTGTTTATTTTTCCATCTCTAACTTAACCTAAAAGGTTAACAACTTTGGCTATACAACTGTACCAATCCTCTCTTTCAGCGTGGGATTTTAAATAATGAAAGAAGAAACTGTTTTCCAGCAGCAAGTTAAACAAAAACAACATATTGGTCAATTCAAAATGCACTTTGGCACAAAAAGTAAACTTCACCCAAAATGGCATTTTTTTTTTTGCCATTTTAATACTATATATCCCCTTATTATTGTATGTCTGCGACTATGATGACAAGGTTCCGAGGGGTGACAAAATACCATTGTTAGGAATTAAAATTAACCACACCGGAAAAGAAATGTTTGCTACCGTAGTTACAGGATCTTCAGCAATTATATGCTCTCTGGGCAATGTTATTTGCAATTGCTAGATAAAAGCGTGAAGGCTATGACAGCACCTGAACTAATGTTATCTGCAGGGTGACCATTGGAAGATCCTCACACACAATTAAGACACAGGCTCTTTTGACACAGAAATAAATAAACAAATAAATAAATATTGGAAGTTATGTTCCTAATTTTATTGTACCTTATATTATATGTGACGTCATATAATAACGCTATGTTACTGGAATATTCTGTAATTGTGGATTTTAAAGAAAATGTCTTAAAGATTAGCAAGGAGGATAAAGTTTTTAATTTATAAGGATAAGGATATAAGGATAAATTCATAAATGTGTCGCACACAGAGAAAGGAGATGTTGATGCCAAAGAATTGTTTGTGCAGAGAATTAAACAGTAATATGTAGATGAAAATACTCAGGTGCTGTAAACGAATATGTTTAGGAAGGGACAAGGAAATTGTGTCAGAGCTACAGGGGGTGACTACAGGGTGACTTGTGTTGACAGTGACATGTGTTTTATTATGTAAGATTGCTCCACAAAGTTATCAATACAAAAGTTTCCTTTGAGACAGTAAAAGAGGAAAGTTGAAATAAATTGGCTTATTGTTATTATTATTATTATTATCATTATTATTATTATCATCATTATTATTATCATCATCATTATTATTATTATTATTATTATTATTATTATTATTATTATTATTATTATTATTATTATTATTATTATTATTATTATTATTATTATTATTATTATTATTATTATTATTATTATTATTATTATTATTATTATTATTATTATTATTATTATTATTATTATTATTATTATTATTATTATTATTATTATTATTATTATTATTATTATTATTATTATTATTATTATTATTATTATTATTATTATTTATTATTTATTATTAATTATTATTTATTATTATTTATTATTTATTATTATTTATTATTATTTATTATTATTTATTATTATTATTATAATAATATAATTATTATATATTATTATATATTACTTTCGAGTAATTTGTAAATCTCAAGAGATAGACAAAGTCTTACTCCACAAAAAATGAAGATCTCACTAAAACACTCAATTTATGTCCAAATAAACTTCTTCTGTAGAGTGAACCATTTCGGAGATATTCCTTGTTATTTGTGTGTGTGTGTGTGTGTGTGTGTGTGTGTGTGTGTGTGTGTGTGTATGTGTGTATGTGTGTGTGTGTGTGAGTTTCGGAAAACTTAAAACTTTCGTGAAATGGAACATCGTTGTTCATGTTTTTATATGTTACGTGTGCAAAGAGAAAGGAATCTGAAAGCTTTAAAAGATTTGACTAGAGGATCAAGCCTACTGTATTATAATGTTCCCCTTGCACCTACAAGGAAATAAGCAATAAGATAATTTGTACAAATGTTTATCTAACACGAAGAAGATATAGGAAGAAGAGTTTGTAAGAATGTAAGAATGGTTAGTACAAGAGTAGAGAAAGTCATGTGAGTGCAACACATCAGAATTTTATTACAAATACTGTGTGTGTGTGTGTGTGTGTGTGTGTGTGTGTGTGTGTGTGTGTGTGTGTGTGTGTGTGTGTGTTTGCAAATGAAGCAGCATTAACTAACGTATATTAAGAATACTGGCAAGTAACTTTCGTTTCAAGGTGTTTTTGTTATAGCAGTGTCAGATTATTCTACATTGCCATTCTGGATAAAAATTAACTAAGCAAAACTTACCCATTGTTAAGCCATGTTGTCCACTCATGTGCCCTTCAGAAGCCAAACCGATGAATTCGAATTTTTGAAAGATTGCTAGTACTTATCTCTGCCCATAGAAGCTTCTTTCCGTTTCCAAAGTGAGTATTTCTATAATTTACTTTTAAACCTGTATGTAGAAGCACTATACCTAGGCAAATAATTCATTTAATGATTATCAGAGAACAGTACCTGTACGAGGATCAGTAATACAATTCTAGTTGTATTATTTCAAGCATTTCACTAATGATTTAGACTTCAGTAACATCAAAAGTAAAGGCACGTAAACTAGAAATATCACTTCACCTGAAGAATGATATGACGTGATCTACCATAGAAAATACAAGTATTACTTTGTGGTGTCCAAAATTAAACGGCAAAACAGTAAAGTGATGGAAATGCTTTCGATTTGACTTGAAAGATTGAAACCTTACTCCATCCAGTACAAGACATTTTCTGCAAATATGCAGTTTTTAGGGTTGGGCATTAAGGCATGGAGAGGAAAAATTGGAAAAGAAGAAACAAGGGAAGAAAAATGAATAACACAGGTCGACCGCCATATTGCTTACCACAAATCAGAGTGCTCTATGCCCAATTGTCCACTCGGTCACTAAGGCTGTATATGAATTTGAAGTATCACTGAATCACCACTACTATCAGCAGCTATGTATGAAGTGGATAACAATGGCATTGTTTACACTGACCATTCCACTCATACGTAACTTGGTTGAAATCAATCAGGTGCATAACAATTTCAAATTACAACAAATAACAGCCTTCATTCGCAAAAAAATATATCAAATTTCATTATCACTAGCTCCAAATTTTCATTATTACCTCCTCTGCTTTTCTTATGTAATGATCAAGTTGGAGAATCTGCCTACACTGTCCTACAGATGTTCAACAGCTTATGTAGTTCGACGCAAGGGAGCCGCTATTAAAATGTCAAAAATGGCTGACTTTCGCTTCGGTGAACCATATAATGTTGAAATAGATGAAATAATTCGAAGAAGAAAACCTCAGAACACACAATGCATCACGAAATATGTTTGGAACAGTTTGAAAAATTTTGTGTCGAACGAAATTAGAGATTAACAGCAGATACTCCTTCTGGCATGGCCAACATCTTAAAAGATTGGTTCATCAACATGAGAATCTTGTAGGTTGTGCCAATATACCCACTCGTATGTATGCCTGCTACATGTTTCTTTTAAGAAGTTGGCATTTAGAATATGGCATTTAAACAACATTTCACAGGTTATATTAGAATTCAATTCTGAACTAGTCTTAATAAATGTAACTCGTGATAGTCAAATTCTCTAGATAAATTGACAATTAATTACTCGCGGCATTACTTACGATAGAGTCAGTATAAACAACAATGAAATATTTTCAGGAGATAAGTTGAATACCTAATTCCAAAACATTTACATGCCCAATCTTTAACTCTTGAAAGAAAATCATCCTAACAGGCATTATTGATTCTAATTACCACAAATAAAATTTAAAGTTTGTTAGTATTGTAATCCAATATACAAGGTTCTGTGGTCAATAAATATACACTTTACACAAATTGTGGACGTTGGCTTTCATTTTCTCAGTTTCATTGAAGTATGGAGTTTCGATTTGGCTTTTGAATAGCATATAATATAGCGATGAAGCTGTGAACTGAAGTGCCACACGAACTGCGACACCGTGTAGGTTTGTCGGAGAACTCTGTGGAAAACAATTTGCATAATAGGACAGCACATATAAAGGAAGAACATGAGGGAGTTGAAGCAAGAAAGCATTTATAAATACTACGCAAAACATTTATTCCATGGCAACCAACATTACATCACTGTAAAAGTAGCATAAATCCTTTATCTACGACGGGGCGAACTATACAAATAGAATCATCTGAATTACCACTGCGTCAAACAACACAAGGTCAACTGTAAAACAACAATATAAATCTACACAACATGTCACTTTATAAAATGCCTATAAAATATTAGTACAGATGGTAACTATATTTTTAACAATAGAATTTCAAAGTTTTTCACTTACATTTAAAGTTAGAATAGCTAAACATACACTGTGACCCAGACATAAAGCTATTATTGTAGTACACACTTAATTCTTGCACTGTCCATGTGCAATTAATATATTTAAAGCAACCTAAAACAAGTCATTCAGAAAAAAAGGGTTTTTATGCTAACCAATATATCACTGCCTGAAAATACGATATATTCAGAACAAATGTTGCTATTATCGTCTTTAGTTTTTTAATTCCTTCTTCTAACTTCAAGATTTCTTTCATTGTACTAAAGCTATGCTCTTTGAAACCAATGCACTTAATAGTTGTATTATTTGGTTCATGTCCATACAGTTTGAATAAGAAATGGGCTGTTACAAGATATCTTGCTCACAAATCTTACTTTTTAAACTAATAAAAACATAAAACGTTTGCTTATTGAAATCCATCACAAAAAGATGATGTACAATTTTAAAATTCCAGTTGTAAATCTGTTAATAACTAAAAGGTTTTCATGAAATTGTTATACATTATGGTTACTTAACAAGTTAATTTTGTTGAAAAATAACATCTGTTGCTAAATAGTTTCAAAAGTACGTTTGACATTATGACACTTTACTTTGGAAAAAAAAAATCATTGGTGCTTTGGGCAGCATAAATAAGCTGCTAATACGTCAGACATTCTCAATGAAAGCCAGAGCGTTAACAGTCACCTTGATTATTCATATTACTTAGATCAGACAAAAGAGGTGCGGTTAAATGATATTTATTTAATCACTAGCGCAAAAAAAGTTTTAAAAGCATGTTCCAAAATGCGTTCGTCCTACCTGTTGCTTGAAGTACTATTATGGTTCCTGTCAGTAACTAAGGCGGTAAATGACAGTTGCCCAGTTGCAAGGAGGGGGGGGGGGAGTAGTGATTTTTAGCACGTTTGGGTTTGCACGAATCAGGTGGCACATTATATTAGAACCTCTCTTAACCGAACTAAAGGAGACATGATCATTTTGGATAGCGCATGTTCAGATAATCTATGATAACCGTTTTAAGCAGCAAAAGGAGGAAGCAATTGTATTCCAAATATGTTAATTATGTTTAACAAAAGCTTACTACTGCAAGCAATATTAACTTATACAGGGTATTGGGGTTATAGTTATATATTTTGATAATGATACCCTAAATGCAGCCACTCTGGATATATTGGAGATTGGGTACGAGTGGGCTATGCCAGGCTGGGTTGCGATACACCTTAATGCCCTCCTGCACAGATCTGTAGATGGTGGCTAGACTGTCGCCCCCATCGAGGCTGTTGGGTCTTCATCCCTTAAGGGTTGGTGCACATAAGTAGCACATCCACTGCCGTCCTGGCACGACTTTAATGGAAAGGCAGGGCAGAGCCACCCAGTTCGTGACTCTCGGGGTCTGAGAGGCGGGGCTGGTTCGCCAACTCTTGTTTCATTATTTATACTCCTAATATTTGAATGATTTTTAAGACTTGCTCTAACACTGCAAATACCATAGCTCAGCAATTTTCATAACATGCATGAACACCCGATTTCAGCCAAAGCAGAAGATTGAAAACATATGAACTGATATCCATAGATCTGCAACTAGTCTGAAATTGCTCAGGATGTTCCGAGTTGAACGATTACTTTTTGGAAATGATCATAGAGGTTGGAGAAATAAACAGTGGAGCTGTGTTCTGTTCACGGACGAGTCGCGTTTCAATCTGCGCTCACCTGAGTGAAAGAGTTTAGAGACGAACAGGAGAACGATTTATATAATGCTGCATTTTCGGAAAGTTAGCATTTGGAGATGGTGGAGTGATAGGGCAGGAATATCTATGGATGCTCATGATGAGGTAGTTTTGGTAGAAAATGTACATAATGAATGTTTGACTACTAATGTTGTAGCATTTGGCCCATTCATAGGCGTGGTGAGAAATCATCTCCAAGAAGTGGGAATACATGTTTTACTATGGCCAGCAAGGAGTTCCGACTTAATTAAATACTATTGAACAGTGCGGAACACCCTGTGACGCAGTGTCAAAAGAAGACTGCAGCGCCCAGAAACATTACAGGACTTGTGGCGAGCACTTTTTGAAGAATGGAAGCACTTTACTCAAGAAGCCATTGCTGACCTGATCGAAAGCATGCCAACACATATAAATGCAATTATTCAAGAAAGAGGAAATAATACCCCCTTATTAGCCCTAGCAATACCAAGGGGAGGGGTACTTTATGGCCATCTTCCGTAATTTTTTTTTCAATTCTATCTTAACTTTTTGATTAAAGGCACACAGTTAATTGTAATTTTCAATCGCTGTTTCTACCACTGAATTGCGAAATTGTTTTAAAGTTTCCACAATTGGTATTTTTGAGAAACAATGAAATGTCGGTGGTGATAAAGCACTGTCCCGTCGGTATCATATAATTCATGCAAAAAGGCAAAAAAGGAATATTTAAACAATGTTAAATACTACCTTTATAAACATGACAAGATATTACACCCAAATTTGAAATAAATTTGTTTTAAAAATTGCTCAGATATTTTGTTAACAGTGGTGGTCACAATGTAGTCCCCTCCCCCCTCCTTGGTAATTAAGTTCTGGAATAAGCTCGACAGTGCTAAGGTTAAAGAGCGTTTTAGATGTTTAAAGCACGTAATAATGTCCCCACAGTTAAAATATAAAGCCTTCATTATTTTACGTCGTAGTAAGATTTGTAACCAACACTAATTTTTTGTTTATATTTGCTGTAATTTAATGTAATTTAAGGTGCTTAATTAAACAATCGCTTCTTTTAAATAGATATTCTTTCATTTTACAACAGTGAAGAACAAAGTATAATCAAATATATTCACGTCAGGTTCTTTATTTGTCCTTGAGTGTAGTTTGATTATGTAACGCACTTTTAATTACTATTTACCTTTTTCAGATCAGTACATTTCAGAACATAACTCTACACATTACTCTCAGCTCTAGATTCCTAGTGCAAGAGGTTGTTGTGGTTATATTTCGACAGTGCGAAATAAAAGTTTAATTAGTTTTGAAACAATAGAAGAGAACACAGGTCATGTAAATCTACTCGTACTGTTCTCATATTATGAGAAAACGTGGCTTTAGTTGCGGATTTAATTAAAAACAAGGAAAACATTTGATGTTACTCAATGCCTGCAGTTACGACTACAAGCCTTGTCATAAAGTTCTTCCTCGAAATAGGTACAATAGAGGGGAAGTTGTTCACTCTGCGAGTTTTTCTCATGCTCTTCTGTTCCGATTCCTGACCAGAACTTTGTTTACTTACCCAAGGCAACTTTAGAGCCGTTAGTTCAGGTAAACTTATGCTCATTTCATTTGTCATGAAAATGTTATTTGGAACCACAATATATAAAACAGTAAATTGCTCAAGTTATTTAATATTCTCAGTTATACTAGTTTACATTACGTAGCTACTGTTTTTATTTTTAAGAACTATAAAATACAGGTTTTACAAAGATTTTCTCCATATACTGACATACATTATCGGACAGCGGTGTATTTAGGCTAGGCAGACTAGGCGGCTGTGTAGGGTTGCATATGAAGGGGTGGCTTTGAAGCTATTGCTGTTACTTTAATTCATAGCTTTTAAGATAGTAAAATAACGTAACTTAGAATGAAGTGGAAATAAATAACATTAACTTAAATGTAACCACAAGTTTACCATCTGTCAACGAAAAGTCGAATATAATTATCTTATAATAGTCTCACAACCCGTCCATTAACACTTTTCTCGGCGTCAAATTACCTTAAATGGCTTATTGGTGTTATATATGGTAGATTACAAAGGCAAATCTCGTCGTTCGCAATTATAAATTTCATTATAAAAACAGCGCTACCACATTATAAGAATAGTGTCAACACTCAATAGTGCCCATTCTAACTTACAAGAAAATACCACCAGCCACTTGGAAGTTCAGCTTAATTTTCAACAGTAAATAAGGTAATTGTTTATTAATACCTATGTCTCGTTTCCAAGTTTGCAGGTTGAGGACAGCCTGAGGTGTGTGTCAGGGCATAGCCACTGCAGTGATGGGATGTGGAGTTCGTAGGATGGCGAGTGTAATTGAGGTTGAAGTAGTGAGAAGAGGTAGTAATTTGCTCATCAAAGCCATCCTCTCTCTGTACTCCCTCAACGATAGCTGTGAGTTTTTTACTGCAGGAATTTGATGCTACATATAAGATCATTTTTGCACTTGATAGTTCACCTTTTTCCCCAGTATTTTATTTCTCCTCTGTATTTTTCTGTCCCATTATTCTTATAGGTGGATACTTGGAAACAATATTGGAGGTAGACTGCAACCTGACGAACTGCTTAATTAGAAGATATTTCTTTCGTTGCTGTATAACCCAGATAATGCAGAAACAAAAGAAAATAAAGGGCTGGAAACGTCTTAGCAAGAACTAAGTCACCACAGCCTTACCAGAACAGTACAATAAACATCAACAATCCAAATCTTTAACCAAACAGGAATATCCAAAATTATGCTGTGCATGTTCTAAGTTCATTTACTGTCATGCAATTCGAATCACTAATTGCTAGTATCTGTTCAACATCAACTTCTGTAAATTTTTTCTCATTGGTGAAGTGTCATAAACGGACCTGTTACTGTCGATGGCCGTTTTCTCAAGAGTGCTAAGGAAAGCGGAACATGTCGTCTGAAGAGCGAAATTTGTCACCACTAAGCAAGCTTTCCAACGCTTAGCAACTTGTTGACCTTTGCATAGCCTTCAGAGCTTGATCTTGTCATTTTCTCTTTGACCTTCCTCTTTTCAGTGTGGTTTCAGAGCAATAGAACATGGAATACTCATTATAGTTAAAGAAGTGTTATATTCCATACAAAATGGAACATCGATATTTTATCAGAAATATTTGTTTTAATGTACACTGAACTCAAGAAAACATAGGAAAGGTCGTGTGTGCAGGTAACTAGAAACTATTTAGTAACTAATTAGTCTTTGAGCGATGCTTCTTTACAGCAAGTGAAGCAATGATGTTTATGAAATTCTATCATCTCATGCACACCTTTTCGTGGAGAAAGTGTCGTCAAGGTAAAATGCGACATATAATATGTTGATATTGACATATAATTTTGTATAACTCGGATACAAGAAGAGATAAACCGACAGCTGGAAAATATAGAGCTCATCAAAACATGCAATTTATGTCAATTTTTTGTGGCTTTAGTCGTATTCAAAATAACCGTTTTAGTGTACTTTTTTCTTTCTTATCTTCTCCCTTTGCCCCTATCTAAGCTCATGACAAAGGATAGCTAAATTCTACATCTTACATGCAGCCATTGGAGAAATATATGTAGGAGTCGCTATTGCCTGATCTAAAATTCATTTTTAAAAAATATGTTTATTCTGATTAAGGTAAACGGATAGAAGAAACATTTTATGTAAATTAATAGTATAATAATATAATTCTTAAAGGTTAAATGGTAGTGGGTAGAGAAAAAAGTTAATCAAAGATAGTAAAATCACAGAGCAAAATTTACATTGCCAGTATTCCACAAGGGACGCCTACCTACTGTGTACAAAAGGATTGGTAGAACTATAGCGTGTCGATTTTGCCTACATCATACAGGTATTTACCATTTCACTATAACGTCTATTTGCGAAGTCTTTGCATGAAAAATCCCTCGAGTTTGTCATTAAAGTGCACTATTATAATAATTACTCAAGATATGTTATTTACTTTCAATAAACAATGTCACTTCAGTAATTATTGGTGGAGTACTGCTTCCAAAGAATGAAGACAACTTCTGGTATCTTTATCTTTCATTACAAGTTTTACTAAAGAAAATAGGTTAAGTACGTACAGTTCGGAAATTCCTATTAAGGGTATGATATGTGCTAAGCTAAGCTGATAAACATTTCAAACACATAGATACACTCAACCACTTCATCTGGCAAGAATCCAATGTAATTTAAATATCTGAAACTGACAAACTAAGTTTCATAAATTCGGTAACAATTATAATATTCTTTATAATTATAATTTTATTATTAAATCTGACCTTATATAAAGGCTTGCCATGTGACACAGAATAGCTTTCATGTGTTTGCAATGAATACATAAAAAGGTTATAAAAAAAAAAAAAAGTTTTCGTTAGTATATGGCACAGTTAAACGATTATTTTATATTTTAGTTCTTTCAAATTTAAATGTTATGGTTTCCATACAAATGATTTCGGCATATTGCCACAGAGTATTTTATTGTCGTTAGGACAATGTCGTCCTGTAGCTGTTTAGGGAGCTTATATTGTTGTCTCCATTGCACAAATGATTTTGGTATTGTGTCCCTTGCTCCGAAGAATAGGCCTGTGACCACGATGTTGCTGATATTATATGAGGCATTGAAGAATGGAATTGTGGGCTCATATATTTTCTTCTTTTCACGATCCACTTCTGCTGGCTGGTCTAAGGATGTCTCAAACCTCACTGTGGGATCTAAGATCTCAGCTGTCCCTTTCTTCCTGTCGATAGCAATGACATCAGTTCGACGGTTACTGCCAGTCAGCCACACAGTGTACTTCTTCGTGGACTTCTAATCCTGTGCTTCGCAAAGCATTGGCAACCAGAGTTCTTATGGTGTTCTGACGCTTTATTCGCAGCCACTCTTCCTGAGGACAATTCCCGAGTACATGCGGTAAAGTTTCTGTCTCACTGCAGTGTCTGCAGTGGCTTGTACCCGTGGAGCGTCCCGGAAGTGAACGTACTGGAACCACCATAGCTGTCATCTTCAACATGTCACGCCATTCTGAGCTGGATAATCCATTACGTTTCAAAATCCAAGTGTTGGCAACAGGAACTTCGCCAAAGAGTGCAACGGTTCAATTTGGCGAACACCAACTTGCTTCTTTCTCAGGTTCTTCATGTTTGCTGGAGCTTTTATTAGTTATAACTCTCAGTTCTATATTATATTAGAGCAAGTCAAGACTTTTAAATATTTAGGAACGTAAGTCAGCTATAAATCTAAAACTGATTTTAAAAAGAAATTACCTATGTTCCAACAAATATGCGATAGAATAAACAGAAGCCTTAGAACAAAACCAGGAAAGAGACACGAATGAAGTTTTATAAAGTAATGGCCGTGCCTACTTTTCTTTATGGATCCGAAACATGGACGTTGACAAAAGGGTACATAAAGAAGATACAAGCTACGAAAATGAGATTTTTAAGAACAGGTCAAGAAGACCGCATAACTGGCCGGGAGGGCTCGGGGCGCTGACCACGTCCCACCCTCCAGTACTGCACCCCACCAACGACCCCTGTAGTGGGCAGAGTTGGGGGACGCAGCGGCTGGGCGGTAGGCCTTGGACATTCATGGGCTGTTGCACCTGGGTTTAGTTAAAAGGATACACATTTTTAGATAAAATTCTAAATGAAAAAATAAGGGAAGAACTAGAAATAAATCCTTCGGCAGACAAAATTGCCACTTACAGGAATGAATGGAGAGAGCATGTTAATACTCGTAGAATGCCTGGAGAAAGGATCCCAAGGAAAGTGTTCAACTATAGGCCAATTGGAAAAAGACATCCGGGAAGACCAAACAAAAGATGGTCAGACATGTTTTGAAGTCTAACAGTAGCATTGTCTAATCCATGTTGTGAAGAAGAAGAAGAAGAAGAAGAAGAAGAAGAAGAAGAAGAAGAAGAAGAAGAAGAAGAAGAAGGAGGAGGAGGAGGAGAAGAAGAAGTAGAAGAAGAACAAGAACAAGAAGAACAAGAAGAACAAGAAGAATTCTCAGTGTACATATACCTGTATGAAAAGGTGTAATGGAGACAATAATGGATGTTTTTTGCTCTAATCGTCGGCTAACATGATCACGTACAAAGAGCTCCAAAGAAAGTCTCACTAGACTTCGTGTATATGCCACATTTTATCGTTGTACGAAGCCGTGGCTGCTTCATTGGTTGCTTTATTTGGGTACAAGGTTGAGCCACTTATGTATTCTGCTAAATAGTTACCTCAATAACTGCAACAAGGAGAAGTAGAATCGGAACTGAACAATCCAGTGCCACAGCTGAAATTTGAACCACAGACCCTTCGCTTACCAGGCAGGTGCTGGAACCATTAAGCTACTGTGAAAACCTGCCAGAATGACACTGAATTCTCCTACCAATTCGTATTTCTCCCGCTAAACCATCCACGGCTCATGTGCTTAAAAACACCAACAGCAAGCTTGTTGGCATGAATAGTAATTATAACAAAGTTTACAAAGTAGCGTAGAAACGAAATATATGCTTACCCTCTGGATCCTACGGGCTAAAATAGAGAGGAGGAGTGAGTGCATTCAGTTTGTAATACAGACCTCTTGTCATGATTGATAGTTATATCTTATTGGCTAGTAGAGGACACACCTTTGAAGGGATTAAAATCTAAGGGGGAAACTTGATGAGCGTCCTGGTTACTGGTGAAGCGCACGCATCAAAAGACCCCAGAAAACGACACAAAATCCCCGAAGATTTTCTTTGACGCTCTTTGTATAACAAGTGTAAGTTAGGTGATGTATGGTTCCGTTGACATATCTATTGGCGAATGTTAAGCAGCGTAGGTACCTTATAAGAACTTGCCCATCTCTAGTAGAGTGGTTGCGAAATACCTGTATCTCTAGAGTGGTCCATTTCTAAATATCTTATACCATTCAGAACTTCGTCTATTCCGTCACACCTTTAGTTATAAGTAGGGACAGGCAAAACGTGAAATTTCATATTCTAAGACACACTTATGGGAACAAGTGTTTTTGCGGATTGCAGTATAAGGAATTTGATGCACATGACAAAAATGTCATGTTTCATGATATTTTTATAAAATATTGATAAAATCTTAACTTCATAAAATCTTAATACTTTTCCAAATATTCTATTTGGACAGTTTTCTGTGCAACATATTTAGACAATCTAAGTCCCTCTTTCCAGGAACCGCATCTGGAAAAACCTACATCACTGTTTCCAACAAGTCAGGTGCGACTGAGAATATTTAGCTTGTCCTCTGTATGACGTCACGGGCGAAATTAAACACACTCTATCCCTGAAGAGTTTATTTCATGAACCGCTGCGTTTAGTGACATATTATAATTGGTATAAAGCAAGAGAATTAAACTAGGAACTTGATTTTATTTATTTTTCACTTTAAGGTTTTACAACCATTAAAATTTATATCAGTATACCTATTAGTGCGTTGTATGATGCTTTATTAAAAATACGGGCAAAAACCTACAAAGCTTGTATTTTGGAATAATTAAACAAACCTTTATCCAAACACTGGCGAATTGCGTTTAGAGTATAAGTTTCTTAACATTTTGGGATTGTTTTTCTTCTAATGTCCATGTTTGGACAAAAAATCTTAAGGGCTGCCCCCTATCTCAGTCAGTAGAACACCTGATTACTGTGCAAGGGGTTCTGGGTTATATTCTCGGCTGTGGGGAGGTGGGAAATTTTCTCTACCAAAGATTATTCCCCATCCTTCCCAGAGTCTGGAAATATGAATGTGTAAATTTAATGTATAAAAACCTTAAAGCCTCAAAATCCACTGTTAAACGAGTAATACCGTTGCCGATAGGCAAGTTCTACAGAAGAGGCCGCCGATGTGACTATCGCAGTAAAAGACAGGATACAATTATAGGTATCTTGACAAATTATTCTTCATTTTATGCCCGTCTAATGAAAATTTCGAAAGATTCTGAATAGTATGTATTTTAATTGTTAAATATTTTTAAAAAGAACATCAGCGGTGAGTATGTTCAGAAACAGCGGTAGCTTATGCAGTGGTTGAAATAGTTGTTTGGACTTAGCTGACACACACTATTACAGCTGCGAGAATCTTGTATGTCCATGTATATCTGTTTTGTACTTGTTAATGCTTGCCTGTTGATAATACCAGTCCGTTATTTACACCATCTATGGATGGACACTGTTTTTGTGATTTTTCAACACTTCCAACTCCCGCTTGTACTGTTTTCTCTTGTATCCACTTGTACTGTTTGACCGAAAAAAGAAAGTGATAAATTTTAAAGTTCGACGTTGAAGTATGTTACTGTGACGGATTAATGGAAGGCAAATTTTAACTTTCACATTTCTAGGAAGTTGGGGGCTTGCCTTACCATCATACAGCTGGAGCCTACGTCCTGCGCTGCATCGAGATCTCTATCAGAAATATGTATTTAATGCTTTAGCGCCTTTCTTTCCTTCAATTGAGCTTTCAAAGATTTCCTTGGAAACGTACTGTTAATATTTCCTTAATTCTACAACATACATACGAAGTTGTGAAATGCAAAGGTCTCCCTAAGTATGGCCGGATGAGCTTACATTTTCATTTTATACTGTAGATACTCGACTGAAATGGTGAGGGTGGTATTGTGTTAAACAGAAGTGGATATCTTATACAGTAGTTTATAAACAAGTATTACGAGTACTGTGGGAATGCTGGAGGTGATCCCATCACGATTACCGAAAATAAAAGTTGTTGTTGAAATCGATGTTGAAAATATAATCCCTTTCTCTATGAAGTCGTAATTATTTATGAACACTGATATGATCCTCAGCGTTCTGTAACATATTGGGCGTGAAACAACGCTTACTTTTGCAGAGAAGCCTCTTTATTAGGCCCGAGGTTCTTTTACGTGCCAGTATCTTTGCTTCCCTTCCGAAGGAAGCCATACTAAGGATATTTATGCCCTCCGCCAGTCTGAACCCGTGACCTCAGGAACCAGAGGGTAGGATGTTACCCCTCTAGACAATGCAGGACGACGCTCTTTCTGTAGCTTAAGAGGTTGCATGTTACAATAACCAAATTCGAGCAACAATTCAAGCGTTTTGAGCACTGAATGAGAATTCAGCCACTTTATATGCTATATATAAGAATATGTGGTCAGAAATGAACCTTGGGCGTAGCAAATATTTATGAACAACATAGGTATAATGATATGACAACATATAAGGTTTTTAAAACAACTTTCTCATAGAAATAAAATAGTCACTGAATGTGAGTATATTACGTAAAGTTCAAGTGTTCTCAAAACTGCAAAGGGCAAAGGTATTCTTTCCTGCTTTTCGTTCATCTTTCCTTTTTCGCAATTTGCCTAATTTTGCTCAAGAAAATGGATGAACTGAGCGCTATATCAACAGAGCAGTCTTTGGATATGGTCGCTAAGAGGCGCAGTGACGGATACATTCTTATTTGCTCTTCTGACACACCAGGTCAAGAGAGCCAAGGCCGACAGCACACCACTGTATCTCTTGTTCTGTCCACAGAGCAGATCGTACCGCTTAGGTGTGCCTTATAGTACTAGAAACTGTTCATTTCCATTAACCAACTCCTTAATTAAAGTTATAGGAGTCTTCCAAGGCTGAGTGCACCCCGTACCAGATCTTCCAACACGAGTAAAGTCTCCCTACTGCACCGGGTTCCCTCACAAGGGAGGAACTAACACCATAGAGTCAGCCTTAGGTTATTGAAACATCTGTGTCAAATTCACATGAACTTCTCTATCCACTATTTTTACGAACTATTACTTTTCTATTTGCTTTATATTAATCGAGAAAAGTCTCTGCAAAAATACATATATTATACATTTTATTGTAGATACAAGAGTCATAGAGAAAACTGAATGGATAGCCATACATTTAAAAGCTAGCCACTACAAGCTAGCCTTGAATTTCGATACTCTTTCCGTTACATTACGAGAAACAACTGAATAGCGACAGCATTTGAAAAATTACTAATGATTGAGAAGTTCAATCCAATAATATCATAGATTTCTGAAATACGACAGGAAGTATTTGAAATAAATTGTGTTTTAAAGAGTTCTACATGTTCTGTGTAATAAGTTTTGACTCATGTCTTATCGCTTACCAGTTATACAACATATATTAAATTACTGACACTTAATATAAAGTTTAGAATTTATTGTACTTTTCGTTTTAGAGTTTTGCTGTTCAGTGACAGAACGGAAATATGCCTTTTTCTGAAATTGCTTTCCTAAAAGTTTAGGGCTCCTTAAGGCTCCTTACTTCCGGTAAAATCTCGGCAATGAATTTTTGGGTTGAATATATACTTCTTGTAGTTCCTGTAAGTACGGCAGAGAAAGTAAAAATGAACACCATGACATTGACACCATACTTCTATAACACAAAATAAGTACATGCAAGTCAACTTGAATTTATGGCCGTACTTGGCTGTGTGATAGAGAGATTTTGCAAATTAGATCACATCGTGTATCCATTATCTTGATAAAGTATTATAATCATTGACAGGCAATCTCGTGCATCGCCGTTTCCACATGTAGGTACAAGATTAAAACTACGGGTGTTAACCATCAGTTAAGATGTCAGTTAAAATATGACCGAATAAGAGATTTTAACGCACATTCACAGTCGAGGAAAAATTAAAATAGGTTATCAAGGTGACTGTTATTTTGTTCCAAGGTCAGTTCCATAATTTCCCTTTGTTCTGTTTTAATTTGTAAAATTTGTACTCTAAAATTGCCTTAAGGGAAGAGAATAACCTTAAATCTATAGTTTATAAATTTACTTTATATTTCTTGTATAATCATTAATATTTTAGTCATTCCAACTTCAATTGCGTTTTCAATATCATTTTCTTGATATAAAACTTTTCTTATATAATTAAAAACAATTTTAAAATTTTCTTACTGGAATAAAAAATATCATGTAAATATTAACAACTTCGTGAAACTCATATTAGGTTTAATAAGGCTCTAATAAGGAGTGAGATATATAAAAGAATTAATAATTACCAAACCAGTATTTTTAGAAATTTGCTTGTGACAGTATCTTAAGTACAGAAATTTCGATTATTTATAAAATATTAAGTTTCAAATATCCTCTTCTGCTGTGTACTGAAAATATTTCACAAATAGTGTTAATTCCAGAAAAGCCTGATAAAGCTCGAACATGGAAACATACATCCAAGTGAAAAGTGCATTAATCAATCCATATTAGATACACCCCTGCCTAATTCTCCAGCTTGCTTGGTAGGATATGCTCCTGAGTCCTGAGTACTACAACAATAGCTTTCTATCGGAGACTCCAGTGTACTACTACTTACGTTCTGGGGGTGGGGGGGGGGGGGATTGGGCAGTATTTAAGCTTTATAGGAGTCAAACTGTGTTTTACATCGATAAACTTATCTCAACTATAACAGTTTTTACAAGCAAATTAGCATTCTAAGCGGTCAACTATGCTTACTTTATATCACGAACATATATAAATATTGCCTCATTATATTGTATATACATTGATAAAAGTACTTCAGTGATATGAATATTTTAAAAGATATTTGGCTAGCTACAGTACCAGTTGCTCAACTCTAACTTGATATGATCTTGAACTTCCACAAACTCATTATGCTATATTATGTCATAAATGGCAATTAAGTTGTCCCTACATCCGGGCAGTGTTATATCCGAATAAATGTACTAACTACAAATATTCACGATTTAAACTCTATACCACCTTGAAATACTTGCGTAGATTTTATATTTATGTACCTAATTGGTTGCTTGTCAGTTACATAATATTCCATAGATGTATTATCAAGCGGGAACTATTGTTTTTTGGCGGGTAGTAAAGAACTATAACAAATAGTATCTTTATTATAAAGATAAAAGCAGAAACTCGAGAACCAATTCTGTCTTATTGAGGTTCAAAGTTTTGTACACTAGGGAAATAATCTCGTTGCGACGTGAGGTTATGTCTTGAAAGCATTATTTAAACTAAGTGCACAGGAGGCGATTTTGATACAAATAATCTCCTTAAATTGCAAACTAAAAATAAATGGACTGATTTTGTGTATTTCTGCAGTTTTTAAATATTCTAAAGACAAGAAGAATAACGGGATTTTCACGTATGACGCAGCTCTAGACTTCGGGGTTGCGCAGTAAGAATACTACCGCAGGGAGGACAACATTCGCCGCTTGACGACCTCGCCTATTTCTCTGGCAGGTGCATTAGCTGTAAACCTAAAGAGAGTGCGTGCCTCATTCGGTTTGCTGTGAGGTTGAGTACACATTTGTTATTCTTAGTGTACAGTTTTTATTCACTAATTATACCAGCGATGTCCAAAGTTTGCGAAGGAGAGGAGGTTGAATTCACCTCCTTCCACTTTATGTAGACTCTGCCACTCTTTAACACTCAGACGTGAGTTGTGTTGCAGCGGCGACTTTACGAAAGCACTTTCAAATCTTACGCGATAAACATCTGTTCATTAGTGACTTATTTAGTATTACTTAAGTTTAAGAAACCTATCAATATTTGGGGGCAAAGTCGAAATGCATAGCCTTAGAAGATGCACTAAGTGATCACCGAGTAATCCATTGCGATACAGACTTTTAATATAGTTAAATTCGGAGAAATTCTGTTCGCAAGTAGTATGTGTAGACCCAAAAACTGACATCAGGTTGGAGACAAACGTTGGAGGAAACGTTTAAAAGACCAAAGACTGGAATAAATCCAATCTTGCCTTCTGGAACATTTGAAGGCCATAGTAGGTATTTTTTAGAAGAATGATTTCCATTTGCAACTCATATGGAGCCTCGCTGCACGAAAAGTGCATGTCATGATTTTTCTTCGCCTTTTGAATACAAGAATATTCCTCCTTACCATTCATTATGAAACATGAAATGTTCGGACATCTTAGAAACGGCCATGGAATCGCTTGTTTGTGTCAAGCAGTCAGTAGATACTGACTGCTTGTGATTCTACATGTCACAGGTACTAGCTGACTCACCCTGCGACTGAGGGATTAGAGGTGGGGTAGTAGCCGTTAATTACGTAAGCGCCCTCCAAAGAGACAGTGTCGGAAATCTCTGAATTATACACTAAGAATCAACGCGAATTTCTTGTGTTAAACCATGCAAGAACAGAATCACGTGTAAAACGCCCGCTTGCTTTCACATTTCCGGCGTACTATCCCAATAGTTCAACGATAGAGTATTATTAAACTCTTTCAACAGACTGGATCCCTGCTGAAAAAAAAAGAAGAAACAAAGCTAGAAAACTTAGTGATCTTAACTTCTAACCAAGGAACATCTATAGAAATAGAAGCGGCCTTGGAAAGAAGTCCTAGGAAAGCGCTGCCCCGCTTAGTACCTCACACTGATTTGCAGGCACCTACTCGCAGAGATATACAGAAGCTTAAACTTCTGTATAGACCCTATAGATGCATTATGCATTAAATTGTATGCATTAAACAATCATTGGATGCTGCTGCTCAACGTCAATATTATAACTGGCATTGTTGCATTTATTGAGTTATTCATGGAAAAATTAGTACTGGACCATGGAAAATCCATAACAGTTGCAGTAATGGCCTCTGCAGGATGTGAAAATAGAAATGAGGCATCAATAACGAATTAACGTTTCATATTGTAATAAGCCAGTCGCTCAAAATGAAAACGGTAAAATGTAAGTTTACAGGTTGCCTTAAAGATTAGAAGAAAACCTCGGTGGTCCAACAGTCCAATACATTTCTTGAAGTATATAAGATCGCAATTGCCTTAGTCCTAAGCCAGTGGGATTTCGTTTCCGGGAGCGTCTTAAGAAGCTCGCTATTGAAATACCTAACATGTTTCCTAAGGGAGAGAGGCTCTATATAGATCTTGGGATGATCGTATACTGGAAGTCCACGAAGCCTACCTCAAGTATCCTCACTCATCGCTTTTAGAATTTTTGTCGGGCTACACTGACCGGCGTTTGCTCTACACCAATGGATTTAAGAGCACCAGCGGCTTTGGACATGTTTATGTTTATGGAACCGAATCACATATATTCGGTTTTCATAATAGCACTTCCATTTATACTGCAAAACTGTATGTAATATACCGAACTGATTTACATATGCGCTGTTATAAATTGGGTGACTGCCTGATTTTGTCATTCCGTAGGTATACTTTAGACTTTTAGAGCCTTCGTGAGCTGTACAACTACCATCCTACTGTACAGCATATCCAGAATGCCCTTCATGTTGTACACGCTTCTGGGGTTAACATGGCGTGTGCATGGATCCCTGGTCACGTAGTACTGTCAGAGAATGAAATGATGGATTTAGCAGCAAAAGCAGCAACCATAGAATCCAGTATTATCATCTCTCATATCACTTCGGAAGAGTTTAGCTTGAAGTGCGCAGAGTGGTTCTGTCGTGCTGGCGCGAAGAGTGGTCAGCTCTCCTCTGTAATAAACTTAGAGGAGTGAGATAGCTTCCTAAATATTAGGTAACCTTCCCTCGCGTATCTTGTTACGAGATGATTTTGACTCGGTTGGCGACTGCATTTTTACGCATGATTACCGTAAACGGGGCCCTGCTTGCCTTTGTCCGCTGTGCGACAACCTTTTAACGGTCCGTCACGTGCTACTAGAGTGTGTTTCCCTAGCGCACATTTGAAACCCTCTGCAGCTGCCTGTTATACTTGCAGAGGTCCAGGCGGACGATAAACGAGTGGTCTAATAGTTTTGAAGTTTTCATCAAAGATGAACATAAACCTGAGAATTTAAAGCTTTAGATATCAAACTTTCATAATTTTCGACCTCTTTATGACTGTTTTAATTCTGGCGTTTGCCTGGTTGTTTAATATTTGCTTTTTTATTAGTACTTAATTTTATATTGAAATTTATCTCTGGCCTTTGCCATGATCCGTTTTATAAGGGCACTGATGACCAAGTAGTTGATTGCCCTTGATTCTACATCCATCCATCACCGCAATTCCGTGAAGTCTCCAATCCTGAGCGTGTATCGGATAACCTGAAGCATATCCATCTGTATATCGGCTTAATCAACCTAAATTTGCACCGCAAACACAGATGAAACAAAAATAGGATTCCAAAAGTAAATTTTACAGACATGAAGTCAAGGGTGGTGCTCTTTCAAGTGGATGATACAGATTATTCAAAAACGTAAGCAAATGTGATTTTCAGCGCAAACTACTAGTTAATGGAAACCCCGCAATTCTTTTGACACAATTTATGTCATAGAAAACAATATTAAGAATTACCTTTGTTATACCCCAATCGGATGGTTATATTCCGAGGGACTGTAACGTGAAGTTGATACTTCAGATACAATAAATCCCACACACTGAGGTTCATCCGCATCATTAGTCTCAAGAGTTAATCGTGTTGCGTATGATGTATTACAATGACACAAAATTAGTTGCTCATCAAGTTATTTTTGTGGTTATCAAATGCGCTAGAAAGAATGCGGGGAAGGAAAATGAACGTTTATCTCTTTCGCTGTATCTGAAACATCAACTATACGTTGCAATTTCTCGGTATGTAACTGACCTATTCCAATGCAACAAATTCGCTCTGAAGTTGTTTTCCGTGTTATCAAGTACGTGAAAAACAATACATTTGTACACTGATAAAACATTATGTTTGAAGTGGTATTTGGTTATGTTTCTGAATTATCTACATCATTTATTTTAATGAGCCTCTACTCTGACCTCATGGCCGTGAAAGTCATTTAATAATGCCCATTTTAGCAGATATTTCCGATGCAGGTTTTAGGCGACTCACCTCATACATTGAGAAGGAGACAGCAGATAAACTCCCAACCCCAATGAGAAGGTCTGACTTAAGTCTTCATTCATGCCGAAGAGGCGCATGCCACGTGTCACATGTGTTGCTAATAGAACCTCCAGAAGAGCGGGGGACCATCTGGAGTATTTAATTTACACAATAGGTTCTGCTTAGGGGGACCAGACGTTTCCCTAGCTTGGTCGTGGAACCAAGATAGATATGTCCTGTACTTCCAAATCCGAGATCTCTGTGGGCGCTGAGATCCTTACATGACTAAACTACAGGAGCCAACTGCAGTGCAAATTCCTGCGCTGAAAAGCTTGCAGAGGATATGGGCATCTCTAGTTGAAGAATATTTTAGAAGGAGAAAAGCAGAAGGCGGTGGGTGGGCTCACTGAAGTTCAAGGGGGATCTTAGAGATGGCGACTTCGCATGATCCACTGAGTTCTTCGACTAGCTAGGGGGGACTGTTTTTGAGATTGCCTCAGAACAGTAGCAGCGGCCATGTCAAAACTGTGGAGGATGGAATCAGAATGGTTATCGTTTTGCATAGCTATCCTGGGAAATAGCTGCATCGGAAATTAGCACAGAAGATAAGGCAGCAATCAACAGACTAATGGATGAATTCCAGAGGTAATCCTCTGATTCTCACTTCATAATATGGAATAATCAATCATGTCACTAAATTTATATCAATAAATATGGAAACATTTAGTTCATATTATACCACGATATATATTTTGCATAATATCTTAACTCAGGAGATTGGACCATTTTTGATATTTCAAAACATATAATATTCTGTTGTGTAGGTAAATACATTTTTAGGTACTTTCATTAAGCAGCTGTCTACACGATTAACACAAATATACACTTTTTGACACCATTTTCCGCTAGCCCAGAATCAAATAAATATACACTTTTTACACCGTTTTCTACTAAACAAAGGCCAGCCGATCGAGTTTATTTGACGCATCAGAGTATGACATAAGAGTGATTTCTGACTGTTTTCTCCAAGGGGTACGTAGTTAGGGGAAGAGCAAGTTTTGTGTCATACAACATAGGCGCACATTGCAGTATGTTATGGTAGCTCTTCCCTTATCAATAACTTCACTTTCCCTACGACTCACCTGCCCCTAAACTTTGTAACCTGCCCTTTACTCTGTCCTGGAGCAAGAAGAGTCGTTCTCTGATGTCAGCGTTAATATGGTTGACCTGCGCTAGATGTTATTGCTAACACAAAATACGTATTTCTTGTCAGGAGTATTTCCAGTGTTATCTTTACAAACTGTTTGTTTCAATGCATAAAATGAATACGAACCGTTAGTATTCGGTTGTGGCGCTGTGGTATCAAAATCGTATTATATTAAAACAAAAGACGATATTGAAACCATTACCCATGCCACAGTTTTCCTATAATGAGGGTAAACAAAACAGGTCTGATAGAACTGTGCTTTCTATCAATTGGCGGTTCAAATTTATTTAAACCACATCCTTCTCCGATTCAAGCGATGAAATAGGCAATTCTTTTCCAGGAGTTTCTGCTCAGTAATAAATTGGTATCTGCTTTTTGTTTTACCAGTTAAAGGTTAGAGACATAATTATAGCTTCTTTGATGGTGCCAATATATCACTCCTACGCGCAATGTTTATTAGACAGGTACTTTATATTTTGATTTGCACACAAGGTCTGTGGCATCAATTACACTGGTTGGCAAAATTTTTGCCTCTGATGAAATAATGGGTGATTATTGTATATTTATCTATACTCAATCCAAAACTCGTTATCAAATCTTTCTATCACCTACAGTTTTCAGGAGCTAGGGGCAACAGTATTGTAAAAAAATATAGATTTTAGCATTTTAAAAAACCCGAGTTACGGATTTCATTTTCTTAGGTTAATTTACTGGTATTTTATAGGTTATATGATCATAAAAGAATAATACAATGTATCTTCTTGTTTTTAGTAAAGTTATTTTCACAATTGAAGTCATACAATCGTGACAGTGAACGAACACGGATGGCGGATACCTGGCCTAGTGGGAGTGTGGTGAAGTGGAACCAATGCGTTATGCTTCCTTGCATTCTTATTCACAATAGTTTGAAACAACATTTTGAAACAGTGCTAATTCAGAAACGCATGAAGGTGGATTATAATGCTCTTTCAGTACGTGATTACAAGTTCGACATACTGAAATGCTTTTTAAACTGCGTTTACTGTGTGTGCTGGTGAACAATGTTCCGATGTTATAGTTTTATCTATAAATATAATAGTTAAAATATTTTTGGCTTTTTCTTGTGATTTTGAGGAAGATCCTCTGTGCTCAATTTCACTGTTCTGACTCTGTCCATTTTAGAAACATCCTGAAATTGATACCCTCTTCTAGCTCCTTAAGAGATGAGTTCAGAAAAATTGCTCCTTTTCGGTTGTCTACTTTGCTGAAGGAATTCACTTCCATAGTTAGAAACTTCTAGTAGTTTGGGTTATGCTTTGGAAGAGTAACCCAATTAGCATTAGCATTATATTCTCAACTCACCAAAAATGTTGGGCGATAGAAAAATTCCGCTGTCCACTTATTATTCAGGATGACTATAGCTAAAAGATGTTCAGGGCGACGAATTTTTTTGCACACCAGTGTGACCTGATCTAACAAGGTTGAAGTAGGATATCCTACTAATAGCAATAATGTAAATAAATATACTTCATGATTTTAATGAATTAAAATATGTCAGTAAATGCCTCCCTATATTAAAGGAATAGTAATGACTTCATGGTTCAGAAACCTGCTCATCATACCAGATACTCTACAACAGCAAAGCACTGCCTACTTTATGACTTGTAAGAGAAAGGCTGTGGCCAAACTGAAAGATCGTAATCTTTAACATGTAATGTAACAGCTGAGTTTGTACAACCATCGCATACGACTAACTATGATTATTATAATCTAAGGAATTACCCTTTTCTGAACCGATGCTATGAAAACATTTTGTGCCAGAATTGATATTTAGTTATGTACCTATTCAAAGGGAGCGTAAAGTCAAATAGAATTCGCTCAAGAGAAACATCCAGTAATTACCTTGCTAACTGTGAAACGCAGCACATAAACGAAACAATTTTGTAGTTTTCCAAAATAGCATCTAAACTGCTGTGAATAATTTGGACAAGAAGTGAATAAACAAAACGCTTTCAGCGATTCCATTATGCTTAAAAAACAAACGGTGCGCTGTTGTATGAGAATGTTTTACTCAGTTCAACTACTTTTAGTTTAAAATGTGGATATCATGAACCCTTTTTCTTTCAGATTTATGTGTGGACCAATAGTCTCTCTATTGATTAGTTTTGTACCATAAAATCTGGGGTTCATATCATTGTATAGTGAACACGAAGTCCTTTGTTTTAGTAAGGCCAGTAGGTCCGGGACACCTATGACCTGTGATGAACTTCGAATTAGGTAGTGATTTTAATTTGAATATTGGTACTGATAAGTGAAATAAGACTTAATACAGGTGCGGTACTTATATGCGTTCTAAGATAGCTTTTGTCTCTTCCACATCTGCGAAAATAGCTATCATTGTGGTACAATTTCATTGTTAACTTTGCTTCTCTGGAAATATGTTTCGTCAGCCGATACACCATTTATACCTCCACTTTGAAATGGGGGAATCATACTATCAACAATTAGCGGTAGTAAGCTCGTTAGCGCCGCTGGCACGAACAGTGGTCAGCTTAGAGTACTAAGCTTAGAGAAGTGAAAGAACTTCCGACAAACTGGGTAACTTCCTCTCGCATATCTCGTCGCGAGGAGATGATTTTGGTTCGTTTACGCATTGGCCACTGCAATTTTACGCATGGTTCCCTTTTTTAACGGGACTCTGCTCCTCTTTTTCCGCTGTGTAACAAATTTTTGTTGGTCCATCACGTGCTGCTAAAGTGTATTTCCCTGCTGGAACCTCCGGATTCTCTGCAACTGCCTGTCAGACTTGCAGAGGTTGTGGCGGACGATAATACACATAAACACCAACCTGAGGATTTGAAACTTTAAATATCTAAATTTTATACTTTTCCGACCTTTTTCATAATTTTGTTTTGATTCTGGCTTTTCCCTCTTTGTTTGGTATATTTATGTATGTTTGGTTTTCTTTTTACTAGTACTTTTATTTTATATTGAAATGTATCTGTGTATTTTGCCATTATCCGTTCTGTAAGGACGCTGGTGACCAAGTAGTTGAGCACTCCTTAGCACCCTCCTCTGTGAACTTTTGATTGCTAGATTTAATCCCCGTACAAGCAGTTAATTTTTTTTCCAAGTAGATGAATGGTGCACATTTGAAGTGAACCTAATTTTAATTTCTCTCATTTCTTTGAATGTTCAAGCTCATATTACGGAGGTATTTATGTGGAATGATTTAACATATGGCCACATTACCTGCAAACAGAGTAACTGAAAGTTCTGTTAGTGGCGTACTGGTTCATTGTTGCCTTTGATATCTTGCAAACAACCATGAACAACCATTAATGTCCTATATCAAAGTTCTATTCATATTTCTCAGCGTCTCCCAAAAGTGCCCTGGTTGAATTCCGTTATTTTTTTTCATTGTTAGGCATTTTTCCAAACAAGAAGATGTGAAGAAATAAAGATTAATGCTCATTCTGTATAGAACCATAAAGGAGCAAAGCATCCAATAAGAACATGGCCGAGAAGCAGGAAATCTCGGTTCATTTCGTGTGCCTCCCGTAACAGAAGTTCATGGAATAAGTTAAATATTTAAAATATGCAAATAACCGCAAAATTAAATGGGAGTTAGTATTCAATTCATTACAGCAGCTCATCGACTCAAACAAAATCTTTCTCTCGTGGGAAGTCTCAGCTCTTCACGAGAATCGTTCGTTCATACTTCAGTGGCATTGATTGAAGACTTAGAAGTATTCCTCTGTTGAATAAAACATTCAATTAGCTTGCTGGATTACAGAAAAAGAAGATACTCAACTGGAAATTGAATAGTTCCTTTTATGCAGTGCTATCACGAGCTATTTCCTAAACTGGACCTAGGAAATGTGCAACTAAAGACTAACAGTTTTGAAAACCTAGCATCAGTTTTAGCAACGTAATATTTATTTTTTGGCTTGTATCTCTTTTAGAAATCTCTTTGTAATTTACGCTCCATGTGGTGGAAGTTTTGTTCAGTTTCAGCAAGATTTAAGTGTACTTGAAAAGTAAACGTGCTGAACACCGACAACGTAGCATTAACTGTAACATTTCAGGCACCGCTACAATTCCGAAACTTAAGATAAAGGTTACATTTTTACAATGTAATTCAAATACTAACTTCACTTACGTCTACGACTACTTTATCGTCCATTAATGATAGAGAGGGTGAAAAAGGGGACGGACAAGGAAGACGTGTTGACTACCTCCATGGGGTATTGCGAGGTGTCTCTGGCAGTTGAAGGCCGATGAGGGGTCGTCGTGCCCGTTTCCGCCCCCGGCGCTGATATTTCCGTGCTGCAGGTCACATGACGGGCAGCCGATGTAGAAGGACATCGATGTTGCCCTTTACTTTGACCTCTTTCGGAGCACCATGACCAGGTCGTCCCCAAAATTGCTGCCACGTCTCAAAATGGCGACGGCTGCTTTCCGCTTCCTCCATTCGTTCTTGCTGAGAACAAAAATTATGACACTTGTGTTATTCAACTACAGCACAATTCCAGATTAAATATCCCTGAATAGTGCAGAGAGCATTATAGCAATGCTGAGTTGCATTATATAGGCGTGAAACTGGCTCTCTTCCTTTAGAGAGAACGTACATTCAGTTTGTCCACTAGCTCATGCTCCCTGGTAGGAATACGAGGCAGTACGTCAGTAAACAATTCCAGGTACACGGCCGTATCTGAAGCTGGAATGGTGCTTCTGGTCGCGCTTGCGATACTAGTGCCAATCTTAGAATATTCACGCTAGATAGAGCAAATAAGTCGCTCAAAATAGCAGAACTTAAATCATATTTTCAGCTCATGGAGTATATTTAGCTTATAAAACATAAACGATGTTTTAAGTACTTTGTCTTTCCCCCACTGATCATTTTCTACCTTTTCTATTTTTTTCAAAAGCTCGGTGAAAAGCCATATAATATAGAACGTTATATCTTACAATAGCTACACGGATAAGTCACTTGCTACATTTCTTTAACTATTCATTTTACCTTACCTCTATGGGATTAAGATCATACATACATGTATGGGGACAAGAGAACGACAGTGTGGCCCAATGAAACAAAAAATCTGATGTGTTGCACTCACATGACTTTCTCTACTCTTGTACTAACCATTCTTACAAACTCTTATTCCTATATCTTCTTTCTTGATAGTTGAGATACACATTTGTACATATTATCTTATTGCTTATTTCCTTGTAGGTGCAAGGGGAATGTTAGAGTACAGTAGGCTTTGTGCGATAGTCAAATGTTTGAGATTCTGTTGTCTTTGCACACTTAACATATACAAAAATGAACAACGATGATCCATTTCACGAAAGTTCTAAGTTTTCCGAAACTCACACACATAACAAGGAATATCTCCGAAATGGTTCACCCTACAAGAAAATTTATTCAGACATAAATTGTGTATTTTAGCAAGATCTACATTTTTGTAAAGTATAATTTGGTCTATCTCTAAAGGTTTACCAGTTATGCAAAAGTCGTCCAGAGTAAATACTACTACAGGGGCTATAGCCAGAAAATTCAAGATATAAATTTCATTTGTCATCAAAATATCTCAAACATATGACATTTTAATCAAAATCCTTAGAGCCATTTTCAAGATAATCAAAATTTTTGAAAACTTTTCCAAGTAAAGGGTAGTTTAGGGTAGGGCTATTTTCTTCAAAATCTTCGTGTCGCAGAGGGTCTCAAAACATACATTTTCGTGAAATCTCGAATTCCTCTCCTTTACTATACGTAGTAGAGAAAGTCTTACATTGGAATTCGTAAAATGCAAATTTGGAATAATTTTATTCTTTCGTCAATTATTCTAAAATACAATTTTAAATTAAAATGATGTAGTGATTTAATGCAGAACAATTTAGAGAAAAATGTGGTGGTTGCGCAACACTGCAATGCAAGTAGCGTCCCCCACTGGAAGTCCGCCACATTTCTGCTCACTGAGACCTCTCTTGCATCCTCCATCCTATGAAGTTGACAATGATAACCTTGTTATTCCGGGTGCCACTGCACCTGGACTTATATTTCAGCGTCTCTAGAAGTTCAGGTTTCATGCAGGATATATCTTGTTGCAATCGCAGACCTCGTATAATATGTAACAGAAATTGTTATACTTTAGTTAAAAATTATTACCATGTTTATATATACACTTAGAATATGGGATGACTTGAAGTTATCAGTAACTGCAGGTGACACGTGCCCCTGTCTGAGTAGGATCATTGCAAAATTTGCCCCTTCTATATTATGTTTAACACAGCATATATAGGCTTATGGTCAGAAAAGTGTTTCATATACACCTGCTGAAATGTCAATATTGGAAAATATGATGTCTATTTGGGTATTAAAGTTTGTTGTTGAAATGCTAGTATTCAGCTTGCTTCTTAAATTAAATCTACCCAAATAGCTTGATATATATTTATCATAATTATCGTAATTAAAATCCCCCATTAATACGATTTGATCCAAATTTATATTTTTAAAAACTTTATGTATTGCATCTTCAAAAGTATTATTTCTGGCTCTGGGAGCCTTGTATCCACACACTATGTAGTGCTTCTTAATTTGAAATGAAATTAAATCAATGTGACCGGCATTATCTACAGTATTAACGTAATTTACATCCTGTACTCGAATCTCCTCTTTTATATATATGCATATTCCTCGTGATTTATTATTATTATTATTATTTTTTTTTTAATTCAATTCATAACATTTCTCTGAAACCACCTATACTCAATACATGTTGAAGAGAGGCTACAGTTTCACTGACTATTAGTATGTCCCCATAGCTGTACCATTGATCTGACCTTATACAATCTATTTTATTCTGCGGTGAATTAACATTTTGGTAGATTATTTTTATTCCTCTGTCCTCCCTCAAAGTATTATAAGACAATTTCAGACATTTTTCTTGTCTTAATCTAAGCATTTATGCCTCTAGGGGCCTGGGGATATTTAATTTCACCTATAGGGTACAACCCAGACAAAGTGGCCACTCTGCTCAAAGCAACATAAAGCATTGACCTACTAATTCTTTTGCATTTTGTAAAATCCATGCATATTTCTTTATATGTTTGTCCTTGACTTTTATGGATACTAAGTGCTTCGGCGCACACAACCAGAAACTGTACTCGAATTACTTGTTGCTCCAGCTTGTTTGATACATTTAATATTTGCCTTTTTAAATCTAATGGAGTAAAATTTTTATTAATATTTTTGTTTTTCATATAACTGAATCGTACCATTCTTGCTTTTCGACCAACATTTTCGTCACCGAAGTCCAGGAATATTACATTCGGTTCACCGGAATTGGGTTCTTTTTCTTAATTAATTTAATTTAAAACCGGAATTGGGTTTCAAATCAATTTCTTTGAGTATGCCGCATGCTCCATTGACTAAACCGTCTTCTACATCTATGATGCTCGTTATCATGTACTTAATACCGATTTTTAACCTCAATTCATGAGGCAATCCATTGACTTCCGTTATCTTTTTTTTTTTAATTTTTTTTTTTTTTTTCTCACTGCACTCAAGATGCCATGTTTAGCGCTTTCAGATACTTTTCCTATAATGAAATCCCTTGCTACTGATGCGAACTCTTCAGCAGCATGGTTTGTTATTCTCTTGTCATTATATTCCTGTACATCTACGTTTCTTGTAAATAATCTTATTGTGCTCTCAGGCACTTCATTTGTTTCCACAGCTCTAGAATTTATTAACTTAGTGTCGCTTGTGCTTATTTTCCCAATAGCTAAATTATTTAAGAATTTTACAATCTCTACTTCATCTCTTTGCCTCATTATTTCTGTTAATTCATAAAATACAAACTCATCCCACAGTGGATTTCTATCGATTAATGAAGCGAATTCATTTGAAGCAAATTTATAAATTGGAGTGTGCATTACAGGTGGTAACTGATGAAGGTCACCGACTGTTATTACCGAAACTCCTCCAAAAGAGACGCCAATACCCATTATCTGTCGCAGTCTGCTATCGACTCTGCTGAACATTTCACTTCTAACCATCGATATCTCGTCAATAATTAGCAGCTTCAAATTAAACAATTTCTCTCTGATCGTATTGGCTAAGTCGCTGGATAGGGAGGGCATGTTGTCAGAAAATTGTGTCACAGGTAAAGCGAAAGCTGTGTGTAGTGTGATTCCGTTAATCAGGAATGCCGCCTTACCTGATGGGGCGCACAGTAGTACTACAATTTTATCCTTGTCGCCTCCCGGTAAGCGGTCAAGGTAATGTGTTATCGTCTGATATAGCGCATTTATGGCCGTAGTTTTTCCTACTCCAGCAGAGCCACTTAGAAATATCCTCATTGGCAGCCTGTTAGTTTTAAAGCTGTTTAGCACATGCATAATAAATTCTCTCTGTTTTCCATTTAATTTGTTCAATAATTCAAACATTTCTTCTCTGGATACCCTTCTAGGAATTGCAAATCTATTTATGCCTTGTTTATCAGCCCCTTCCAAACCTCCTCATTTATTGCTTCTTCGTTCTGAAGTTCTGCGTCGTAACAGCTGTCATCATTTTCAAAAATGTTATCAACTGTCTGCAAGGCTTCGTCTAGAGCTTCATCCGTTTTAATAGAAAACTTGTTTTCATTATTTTTTTATTTCTTCCAATTTAGCACAATACAATTCGTAGCAATTCTTGCTCTCTATGTCATGAAACTCATCTCTAAATGGTACCAACAGGAGCACTCGTTCTCTATAATTATCTGGATCTTGCGCCAACTTATATCTCCTGTATCTGATCACTGCAGGCTTTCCTCTCTTTTTTACTGCTGTGTCTGCATCTTCATCATAATTTATTTCACGAACTGCTCTGTTGTAGGGCTTATAATAACTAGCCACAAATTCTGCTAAACACACATTTTCTAAATGTTTTGGACGTTGGCAGTATTTCTGTATAACATCTTGCATATAAACGTCTTCCAAATCGATCGGCAGCTGTTCTAAGGCTCTCTTGTTCTTCAGCATCACTACCCGCTCTTATGACGGACTAGTATTTATAAAGATGACCTTTCTGCTGTACTTTGACATAGAGAGAGAAAGCACAAAATAAGCTGCTTCTTGAGCACACATTAAACTGCTGTTTAAAAACACGTTGGCTATTTTGCGCAATGTTTCCTTTAAGCTCTGATTCCCTGACTGTACGTCTTTCTCTGCATTTCTCAGAAGCTTTGGCAACCCAGATTCTACTTTACTTGTGTCCTTTATTATATAAGTTGCCAGTCCGTACTCTTCCAGAACTAGCTGTATGTCCATGTTCGATTCAAACAATTGCAACATATCTTTATTGTAAGCATTAATACCAACTTCTAAACTAGATCCTTTTAAGAACACGCGTGTTTGCTTCAAAGATGATCTTATTGCGTTCAAGTACTGCATTTCAGTCATATCAAGTTTCTTTAAAATGTCTACGAAAGAAATTGATTCTAACTTTTTATAAAAATAGCTCATCAACTTATCTTCTTCAGGTGGTCCCTTGTTTCATTGCTGTTTTCAGTCTCCGGCAATGGAGTCAAAATAATGGTTCTAGGCATTATAGGTAAAGGGAAATGAAATCTGTATGACATTTTATTCTTCCTACCTTTATAGCAGGTATATGTGTGTTTGTGTTTCTGAAGAGCCATGTATGGATCATTTTCATTGTACTCGCAAGTGATGTATTTATCAATAAAATGTATAACTTCTTTGATTGATTCTTTGTTTGATGGATTATAACTCGGAGAATCTTTCAACCAGAGAAACATGTGTTCGTGTGGGGAGCCCCGCATTTGAAATTCTAACCTCCGATAATAATCTTCGACGGCATGCTGATCAAATATACTGTGCTCTGCTGTAAGTAGTTTTAAGAAAGATGAAATCTTGTAATCGAGCACACGTAACAGGATCATCCCTAATTAATAGCGTCTTTTCATTGTTGCTCATTTTGAGTGCTTCTTTCATAGTTAACTTCTTATTATGTTTCATATGGTATAATGATGTAAGAAGTTCGGGCCACCAACTTTCTGCTGCAGATAAGGTGAGAAACAGAGTCGGTTTTCCTAATTGTCTGATCATTGCTATTAAATCCTTCTTCTTTTTGTCCCAAAATGGTGGACTAGATCGGATATCTCTGGTGAACTGATAGCCACTGTCAACTTTAATTAAATTATTGACAAATTCCTGATTTAGTAAATTCCCTGCATTAATTTTATTGGAGGATCTCTTCGTTTTCCTCAAGCACATATTCATACTAGCCACACATGTCTTTCTATCTTCTGCTTGGCCATGAACAACGGTCTGCTTAGTATGGAAGATCTGCGATCAACTCGTCTACATTCAAATTTAGCGCGATCGCTATATGTAAGATATTTTGGCATATTAAAAGGCTGACCCGCGAATATTTTAGGAAAGCAAAGTTCATCGAAATTTTCTATTAAATGCCAAGCAACTGGTCTTTTGTCCTGCCCTGGTGCTATTATTTCTATCGTGTTTGCTCCTATTTTATTTTTGGACATTAAAAGTACTTCTTCCCCTTCGTCGTCCTCACTTTCATGCTCTATTGTAGATTCATATTCCGCTCTGATTTCCAGAGAATTTGTCTCTTTAGCTTTATCGTCGACGAAGAACTCCACATTTTCTGTGTATTGTTTTTCATATCTCTTTAAATACAATTCGTCTATTTGAACACCATTATTCTTATAGAGTGGAGTTTCTTGTAGGTATTTCAACGCGTCACAGACGACTGCTGGTCTAATTGTTTCATACATGTAGTACGATTTGTGCAAAATATGCCGCTTTAACTGTAACTGCATTGTTGCCATATCATCGAAAGAATTTGGTAGAACATGTAGGCACTCGTTGATATCAATTGGAATATTTACAACCGAGCCCTTCAACTCCTAATTGTGGATTAAGTGCAAACGCTTTCAAAGGTCGCACTTGCATAAACGGTATATAAGGACTGCATAATCGTTCCTCCAAAGAAGATAGTTTCTTAATACATTCTGGTACATCCATAAATTTTATACCGCAACTTGCCACCATTTTCGGAACTTTTAGCTTCACAATATAATTCTTACAAGTATTACACACGTGTGAAGAAGCATAATTAGATATCCTTTCAAGAAAATATTCAAAATTGTTGTTTCCTTGTTTTCTTTTAATAATATTTGTGTTCAGTTTAGAAACAGAGTGTTCAAAAAACAGACCTTCGCAACAGCAGCAAACATGCTCTGGTACATTCTTTCTGCTTCGGATAAAATTCAATTTTAATCTTGACGAATTATTGTCTGTTTGCACTAGTTTGTTGTAAAAATAGTGCCTTGAACGGAGAATCTATATTGTTTCTTTGCCCCAGTTTTAATGTTTTATTTTTTACTTTTTCAGAATGTATGTAATTTTCATCACTTCTGACCTTCTTCATATGCTCTTTGTTATTCTTCCTTTCTGTTTTTTTATAATTTTCCTCTTTTCTGATTTGCTGCATATACTCATTGTTTCTGTTCCTTTCAGATTGTCTGTAATCTTCATCTTCCCTGATTTGCTGCTTACATTCTTTGTTTCTCTTCCTTTCAGATTCTCTGTAATCTTCATCTTCCCTTGCGTGTTGCTTATAATCTCTGTTTCTGATTCTTTCAGATTCTCTGTAACCTTCATCTTCCCTTGCTTGCTGCTTATCATCTCTGTTTCTCTTCCTTTCAGATTCTCTGTAACCTTCATCTTCCCTTGCTTGCTGCTTATACGTTTTGTTTTTCTTCCTTTCAGATTCTTTGTAATCTTCATTTTCTCTAGCCTGTCGCTTATCCACTTTATTTCTTTCACGTTCCTGGTCGTTATATTCTTTACCCTCGCGCAATGCTTTCATGCCAGCTTTCCTCTTTTTTTGTGCGCTGTGAATGGGAGTGTGCATCACTACTTTCTCTTTTTACGCATGTTTTGACCTATTAATTCATCACTTACTGCTACATGGTCTGAACGGACATTAGCTTCAAACCCGTTAAACACAAAAGGAAAATTAACGTGAATGGGTCATCGGAATCATTAGCTATCGGGAACTTGTTTGCCATCAAATCAAATAAATCATTTAAATTATTTATCGAAAGCAAGTGCAACAGCTACCCCTTCTGTACCATACAAACCCCTTGGATTGCAACTGTGTGGATCAAACAACCAGTACATGCCCTCTTTCCTAATAAGACCTATAGACTCTAACTGTGTAGTAAACACACCATACCCATAACACTGGAAAAACGTTTCTAGCACACTACTTACATCTCTTGATATGATCCCTTGTAATTCGAAATTATTTATCACTGCACTGCAGGTTACCTTTACGTCATCAATTATAATATCCTGCAGCCAAACTTCATCAGCACACAAGTAAGGTGGATTTGGCACTATACCATTATAATCTGAAATTGATTTCAAGTGCAAATCATTGCCTAAGTGAAGAATTTTATCAACGACGTCCGAATTCCAGGCATTAACGCTTATCACGGTTGATAAACATAACGCCATCACTGAGTTACTTGTACACTGAGTGTTTTTAATGTCACCAAATATAGCATGATTTTCGCTAAGAGAACCAGCGATCACTTTAACCGCTTTTACTGCAAAGGATTTCTTAAGATTAAAGTTAAAACTAGTCCGTCTTTTACAACGCATTATGAAAACTTTTGTAACATAAAACTAAACAAATAGTAGCAACTGCTAAAACCACTGTTATAACAAATAGTAAATAAAAATTAAATTTAAAACTAGACAGTGTTACCTATTTGCTGGAATGGTAACCTCTATTATGAAAACTATTCAAACATAAAGGTAAACAAATATTACGAACAGCTGAAAAAAGTAAATGTTATAACAAGTAATAAATACGAATTAAAGTTAAAATGAAACAGTCTTACGTATTTCTGGAATGTTAACTCCTCAAAGTTCAATTCGCTGATGGACAGCTCCAAAGTTTGTTACATTCGTGCCTAAGGTAACCAAATCTTTATATCTTGCGAAAACCACATTGATGTATAGCGCTTGCCATGGGAAAGAGAAACGGGGGAAGAAAGAAATAACGATTCCAGTAGGCCTTGAGGGATAGTCAAATCTTAAAGCTGGTGGCTATGTGAAGGATTTCAAGTATTGGAAAACTCACACAAATAAGGAATATCTCCGAAATGGTTCACTACCAAAAATTTTTATTTAGACATAAGTTGCGTGTTTTAGCGAGATCTACATTTTTTGTATAATAAGATTTGTTCTATCTCTTACGGTTTACCAGTTATTCAAAAGTCATCCAGAGCAAACAGGACTACAGGGGCCATAGCCAGAAAATTCAATATATATATATATATATATATATATATATATTTCATTTGTCATACAAATATCTCAAACATATGACATTTTAATCAAAATCGTTAGAGCCGTTTTCAAGAAAATCAAAATTTTCGAAAAAGTTTCCATGTAAAGGGTAGTTTAGGGTGGGGATATTTTCTTCAAAATCTTCATGTCGCATCCTTGAAATACATTAAACTTAAATACCAACTTTGGTTTTTAACCGACTTTTCGTTTTTGAGTTATGCTGTCCACAGTCTGACAGACTGACACACAGACTGACAGACACACACACACACACACACACACACACACACACACACACACACACACACACACACGGACCTTTTTCTAAAAATACTTTTTTGGATTCAGGGGGCCTCAAAACATGTATTTCCGGTGAAATCTCGACATCGAAATTTTGGGTGGAATACAATACTTCCCCTACTTACCAGTAGAGAAAGTAAAAATGCGATCCCTTTAAAAACCTTATCTTTAGGTCTTTTGTTCCAATCATGCTATAATGATCTATTTTACAGATAGAACTGTCACTCTGAACCTCTTCGTTCTGCAACCACAATATCATAGCAGATTTTACAGCACTCCTGGACGGGGGCTTCAATGCTTTTTTCATAGGTGCCGACATAAAACTAGTGATGTACAATTTTAAAACTGAAATTAAAAGAAATTAAAAGCGTTTAAACACATCGCAAATAACATTGGAGGTAAGTTGGCAAAGTAACCAGCAGAAAAATGTTTGCGTGGAAGTTTACAAAACTCGGCTTACACTACGTGGGATTATCTCCTCTCCCCTTCATTCCCCTAAGACCATGAGCTGGAGAACAGACACCACTGTACAGCAGATGAAGATGTCTGCTGTGACATTCTGTGTAAATAAGTCTGACGTGATACATTCACAGGTCTTCGTCTACCCAATGTTAATAAAGTAGTTTTAAAAACGCTTATTCTATTATATAATATGCCTTAGCCAAAATGGGCTCTATGTGATTGCTTTGAAATTTCTTGCTCTAACGACATCCCATTTGAGGAAAGTCTAAGCAAAGGGGCTTAATTCAGATAGGCGTGATGACTATTGCAAAATCCTAGTGTTGCATTACCACAGTCTAGGGAGAAGCTAAAGTTTCTCTAACTGATTTCAACGACTACTATTCCTATACTTGCATGCCTTCAAGGAATTATGCCGGCTACGCAGCTTGATTTCAGATCTCATTATTGTTTCTTACAGCAGTTACATGGAATTGTGGATAGAATACTCATCATCATTGAAGAAACATCAGTATGCCGTGGGCTATTTCTTGATATTCAAAAACCTTTTGATAAAATATGCTATGGAGTTTAAAACCTCAAACCTCAAATTAAAACCTCAAGTTTGTGATACTCTATAACAGAGATGCCAAGAAGTGACACCGCCAGTCATTCTCCTCTTTTCCCCCTCCACTCGCTTTGGTTTAGTGGCGTGACCGGCAGAGTAAAGGTGACTGGCATTGGCTAATGCACCCGTTTGAGTTTCACAAAATAAGAAAATCAGCGCCGGGCGTCTGCATGCCCCGTTACAAATTCCAAATGGATTTTTTCCACCATTCTTCCTTGCCCTTATATCTATTACGTCACCAGCAAAGCGTAACTAGGAAGGGGAATAAGTAACCGCCCTGTTTTCCGTCAATGATACCACTACTCTCTGCAGAACGGTTCAATAAAAACTCATTAAATGTACCTTTTTCAGTCAAGTATGGAGCTGTGCAATTACAGTCCAAAGAAATTTACTCCAGTGTTCCACAAGGCAGCGTTCTAGGTGCATTTCACTACCTCATATAAATTTCTGATTTTCCTTCTGACCCTTGTCTCATTACTGTTCAATGTGCTGATAATATCGCTGCTCTAAGTGCTTCTGGTGGACAATTTTTACAATGTTCATCTGAGGCGTAAAAATGGCACATTCTGACGAATCCCCAAAGTACAGAATTGTCAAGTTCGCATACAAATTTTCAACTCAATGGAGAAAAGAATCGAGCACCACAAAAGCCCAATAGTGGCGAAAATTGTAAACTCACATTCTGATAATTCAGCTATTACATGATCTGTTAATGGAATTTGAAAGCTCGTGCTCATCATTCCTATCGATAATTCCTACAATTTTATTCCAAATGCATTTTCTTGCTGTTTCTTCTATCTCAGCTTTTTCTGCGGAAATGCATATGTATATTAAATTGGAAATATTAGTTAAATGATTGTTTATTATAATATAGCACATAGCATGGAGAGTCATAGAGCGCAGTTTGGATGTGCTGGCACGATATCCAGCTTCCTAAGGTGAAGGGTAGCTGTCGAAGAAATTCACACTTAATGGGCTAGCACGAATGTTACTTCGTCTACTACTTATCTGTAGTAAATAGAGGTATTGATTTCAACCTAAAATTCTGTGTCACGTTTCATTGGAAATGCATGTTATGAGTCTGTTGAAAAAGCGTTTTTACTTTCTCAATGTGTGGTAAGTATGGAAAGCATTGCACATATTCCACCCAAAAAGTCGATACTAAGATTTCACTGTAAATACATGTTTTCGGACTCCTTGAATAAAAAAAAAAGCATTTATATAAAAGGATGTCTGTCTATGTATTTGAAGGGGGGCTGTCTGTTAAAAGCATCACTTAAAATGAAATGTTGGATAAATATGAAACATGTAATAAGTTTAGATCTTCCAAGGATGCAGTAAGATTTTCAGCAAAATCCCCTCAAACCAACTACCCTTTACATGGAACATTTTTTGAAAAATTCAATTTGTTCAAAGAGGTTATAACGATTTTTATTTAAATACCAATATTTCAGGTATTTTCATGACAAAGACTACATCTCGAATGTTCCAGAAGTCCTCTTCGTTCTGTCTGAACCGCTGTAGTACAGTTCATAAACCATAAGAGATGCACTAAATGTTACTACATACAAATATTGATCTCTTTGCAGCATACAAGTTTTCTAAAATACATTTTTAGTTGCTTTAACCATTTGCGAGGTATTGTTTGTTAATGATTTGCATATTTAGATACTTTATATTTCTCTCAACTACAAATCACTACTCGCTATTCTCGTTCCTTCCTCTCTTTCGTTCTTTTACTCTTTGTTTCCCTCTTTCTTTTTCGTGTCCATACAAAGAGAAAAGAGTTTCAAAGCCATCAGATAAAACCATCTCTGAAAAAATATGTATTCTTCGTATACTTACATTGAAATGAGTAATCAAAGTTTGTGTATTAACAAGAGGTAGAATGAAGAATAAGTATTTGTAACAATGGTTTGTTGAAGATTGAGTAGAGGATGTCAAAGAAATGCAAAATATGATTTTGTTGTTCCTAATGCTGTTTGTTGTTCCTATACAAGGAAAATACATTTACCACATGAGGGAAAGCAAGTAGACCGCTGGCTTGTCTTATAGGGCAAGAAAGGCAAAGCTTCAGCCCAATATGGCTGTTAGGCTGGTAATGACCGAATTTTATACATAGATATCATATAGATAAAATAAAACAGATTCTTTAAATCGATTATTCTGAATACCATATTACCACTTTGTTAATAGTAATTTATTCATCTCCTCTTAATTTATGTAATGTTACAATAATAAAATAGAGCATTTAAAAGATTATAATAAGCCAATTTAGGTCGCTCCAAGGGTTGTTGCTTTTAAGAACGCAATGTTGTATAATGAATAGTGGATAGTAATTTCTCATAGAATAGATCCATTAAAATAGCAATCATTTAAAAATAAGTGCACATTAACTCACCCCTTTGGTATATGTAGTGATTTTTGAGAAAAGAAAAAAATATGAACTGTTGCAAACTCAACACAATATGTTTTATTAGGTTTAAATCTGAATTTTATCTGTATAGTGATCACCATATCAACATAAACATATGTGGAATCGTAATTGATGCTAAAATGATGGGACAATATAGCGTGAGCTTTCGGGGGAGAGACGCATATATCGCTGTATCAGACCGGGTGTTCTCCGTATAACCTAACTGTTCTATAGTTCCCATTCTGGTGCAAAATGACTCATGCTACAGTATGTAGCAAGTTTACCAGAGTAACCCATAATGCACTACCAGACATACAAGTATTTTGAATAATATGTTAGTCTCTTAGTGGGTATCGTGTTGAATATCGTTTTGTGGTAGTATAGTTCAGCCGTCTACGAAGGATAATGTTGTGTCTCATGCTATGCTGGGAATAAAATTATGTGAAGTTGCCTGTTGATTGTGTTTACTGTGTTGGATCATCGTGGATGATACAAACCAGCGCATATTCAGTGTTAAGTTTTGCTTAAATAAAGTCACATGGACTGTCTGATTGAATTTTTACACAGATTCATCGGTATCGATCTCCAAATCTAAATCCATAATCAGTATCATATTTTGGAAATGTTTAAATTTGTGAAAAATCCCCATACGCTTAATGAATTACGAGACGCGTCCATAAAGTAAGCTTCCCTGAGACTGTTTGCAGCACCAAAACACAATTTAATGGAAAGATTTGTTGGAGAAGATTCAGGATATATAGAGATATTTTTTAACATATTCACCACTGAAATTCACACATTTGTCACACCGTGGGACCACATTTTGTATCTTATATTGTAGAAATCTGCCGCCTCTGAAAGTGCAGGCACGGACCGTACAGGAGGTGTTACAAAATATGAAAATCACTGCCTGTATGGTTGATGATTAGACAGCTCCCAGCCTCATTTGCTGGAGATTTGTAATCCGTCAAACCGTGTGCAGCCGAGCATAATCACGCTGTAAGAAAACACCGGCACTAGGGACCCTCTGAGTAGCACTGTGCTTTGTGCGTTCACAGACCCTACTTCACACTCGACGTGAGTTGGAACAAAAGTCTCCAACTTCGACCATTACAACGATGCTCCTATGGGAGCTCCTGAAGGTCTGCTAGCTCATGTGCCATGCCACATTACTACTTTATCAAGTGAACACAGTTGCTAGATGTGGGTCAAGTGCCAAGCTTATTTTATGGACGTAATTTGTAGAATATGGAGTCGCCGTTTCGCAAAATTTCGGCAGCAGAAATCCATAGTGTTCAATAATGTGTTCAACGATGCTAGGCTTGGAGAAACAAGCTCTTAGAAGGACGATGTCGAACAGCTTTCATAACGAATACGGAAATTCGTTAGAAATATCTAGGGGAGAAATGACGGATCTGTCTGCCGCCGTTCCATGAAAGTATTCATAAAGCAATCAATGCTGGCGTGCTGCCAATCGCGTCATCCAAGAAAAACCCAGCACCTGCTTACTGCGAAGATTAACACAAGAAAGCTGTAGATGCTAATTCAGATTAAATCTTCATTTAATATTCAGTACCTTGAGTAATTTGACTAATTAAGGTAAATCTGGTTCTCTTTTGAAAGGGATTAATCCTCACTGACTAATTACCAATTCAATTCAAGTAAAGGACGAGCAGAAATTTTCCACTGCTGTGTCAGTAGTTCTGATTCAAAATAAACCAAGGTATCAAGAGGCTGTTGAACTGTAAGACATCGTTGATTTTCATTCCATTTGGATTATAGGACACTCTAAACTTCCTTGTTGCAAGGGAAACTAGTCTAAAATTGTTCCAAGATCTTGTACTCGTCAGCGCTCTAAATACCTGAGGATATCTTGAAACCTTTAATATGAGATAATTCTGCTATCTCCTAAAGATTAGTGATCTTAATGTAAGTAACTGAGCGAGTTGTCTCCGTGGTAACATGTGAGGCTCGCATTCAGGAGGTCGTGGGTTTGATTCCCACGGCCAGCCTTCCTGACTAGTGAGATTTTTTGGAGTTTCCCCGGATCACTAGGCGAATACTGGGAGGGATAATTACAGCCCCCCCCCCCGAATTTCCCGTCCTTCCATTTCATTTCATCAATCATTTCATTCATCTTTCATTCCGTTGGTTCTTTCAGGGATGCAGGAGTCAGCGAAGGCGTTAGGTGCAACTTGGCAGGGACGATGTGCACACAAGAATCCATCCGTCCACCGTTGTCCGTGGGATCTGGATAGTAAAGCTTATGGGGTCTTTGGACACCGCCGGGGTCCTCCTGGAAGACCCCGGAGGAACTAAAAGTTTCGAGGTGTCGTCAAACTTGTAAACCTTGTCAATGTCTATACCACTAGTCTGGATCTGGCCCCTGGTGTCTCCTTTTACCTCATTCTTCCTCCCTGAAGTGTCTCCATGATGGCATAGTTTCAATAAGCCCCGAACTCTCTCCGTATCTCTTCTATTCTTATTCCTATTCCCAATGTCAGAAGCAATTTGTCTTTAGTTTGTACGAAGTACTACACCTTGATAGTCTTTGACTTCCTCTTAAAGTATTACGCATAGACACCAAGAACAATAACCAGTATGAGAACGACAAAGTTAAAATGCACGTATTGTAATGCAAGCATTCGCAATAACGGGGATTTTCTCGAGCCCCAGGAACAAGAAAAGAGACTTGGCCAAGTCTTAATATACTCGTTCTCGTTCCCTGGCACGGAAAAATTAAATCCATATGTGAAACTTGAAACAGTCACTGGTACTCTCTCTAGAGGAAAATTCAGAAACAATTACAGCCCATGAAGTACTAGGTATTATGTACTCCATGAAACCTACGAAGGTGCCAGGTCCTGATGGCATCACCACTGAAGTTCTTCTAGCATTAGAAGAAATTGGTAGAAGGTTGGCAAATTTATTTACTGATTGCATGAAGTGCTGTCGCATTCCAGATGTATGGAAATAAGCCAAAATGGTCCTTATAAAGATTTTGATAGAGTATTGTTTAAGGGCCCGTCGATAGCTAGGTCGTTAGGGATTTTGATAGGGATTCGTCTAAAGTTAATTCTTATATACCTATTTGTTTATTAAATATTGTTGCTAAAATCTACGAACGAATCTTCTGCAATAAAATCAACACCAATAGGAATGAATGTAATATGTTTCCGCATCAGTATGGCTTTAGGACTGGTAGATCTGCAGAGGAAGCCATTAATTTTGCTGTAGACCAAGTTCATAATTCGGAACATAAATATGTAATTGGTATCTTTATTGATATTGATGGTGTTTTTAATAATCTGTGGTGGCCTTCCCTTTTAAAAAATTAATTAATATATGTTGTTCCTCGCAAGTTGTCCATTCGTGCATGGATTATTGTTTAACAACTCATTTGAAGTGAGTAAGATTTTGAGTAAAGGATGTCCGCAGGGTTCAATTTGTGGTCTTTTATTTTAGGATTTAGGAATTGAAGAGGTTTTATTTCGACTTGGGGAATTAGACAATTAGACAATATGTATAGCATAATTGCCTATGCTGATGGTGTATTGCTTCTGGTCCATGCAAATTCAAGAATTGAATTAGAACCCAACTGTCCCATTGCTTTGGATGTGCTATTGGGGGAAATTGCCAAAACTAAATTAAATGTCTCTATTGAGAAAACATGTTATGTTTTATTAAAAGGTAAATTAATAAGATCTCCTACATTGAAATTGCGAAATAAGACCATTTCACGAAAGCACACTACCTAGGAGTATTTTTGGATGAACAATTATTGTTTAAAGTTCATGTTGAAAAGGTTGTGGCATAGGCCTTCATTGTTTTACATAAAATTCTTTCTGTAATTAAACGCTTCAATGATACCTATCCCATTTGAAGTTGTCAAATTATTTAATAATTCTGTTTTGGTACCTATTGTTTCTTATGCTGCTAGTGTTTGGGAGGAAAGAATGTTTTTATTAACGGCTCAAAGAATGGTTAGAAGTTTACAAAGGAAAATGTTAGTAAGACTTGTTGGGGCGTTCTCCACTGTTTCTACTCAAGGTTTACTAGTTACATTAGGACTATTACCCATAAATGTAGAAATCAGGAAAAAAGGGGCGAGATACTGGTTGCGCAAGGATAATTTTGTTAGGGTATCAAATATTGTGGGTGGGTTAATTTTGGACGAAACTCAAATAAAAAATTTAATTTTTAATGAATGCCAAGATAAAAGGGAGGCTTTAAAAATTGGGAGAAGGGTGTTCTTGTTTTTTCCTTCGATTGAAGAAAGATTTATGATGAAATTTTTAAAACCTAATAGAGGATTAATCTATACCTTTATTTGGACATGGTCCATATTGTGAATACCCCTTTCGTTTTGTCTTGTCTAACTCTAAATTATGTCGTTGTGGTCTAACTGAAACACCATTATTTGAATGTCTGTTGAGATATCATTTGGTTTTGGACAGTTACCTACTCAATTTAATTAGAAACAAGAAAAAATGGTGGATTCTAGGCAAGCTTGCAGGTTTGATTTCAAATTATAAAAATAGTGAATTTAAAACCAATCCCTATTGTAAATTTATGTTATTGTTTCACTATTTTCTTTTGATATTGTTTATTTATTATCTGTTTGTGTTATCTGTTATTTTCCTTTGTTGATTATTGTATGAAGTTTTATATTGTACTTGTTATAAGTATTTTGTTAATTGTTAATTAAATATTGTTAATCATTGTTCATGGTTTATTTTATATTTACACTACTCGTCAAAAGTTTTCGATCACCTATGCACAAAACTAGAGACTTTATTTCAATGTACAAACACGTCGTAAAAACTAAACAGACCAACAAAAATACATTTTCTCTCTCTATCATTAAGTACAATAACATATAGTTTATATTTTAGGGTCGTCAATTGCCCTTCGAACAGCTGCACAAACTTTTGGCATTCTGGAAATAAGATTTGTAGTGTTTGTGCACATATTGCAGTCCAACAGCTCTGTAAATTATTCCATAGCTCTTCAACATTAATTGACCTCAGTTTTCGGACCTCCCTGTCAAGTTCATCCCATAACAGTTCAATGGGATTTAAGTTTGGTGACTGACTTGGCCAAATCATATTTTTCAATTCCCCACATTTCTCTTTTCTATTGACATACCCTCTACACAATTTAGAAGAATGTTTGGGGTCATTGTCCTGCTGCAGAACAAACCCACGGCCAATAAGCCTCTTGCCAGATGGGACTGCATTGTTTATCAGTATCCTGTGATATCCTTCCTTCTTTAATGTTCCATTAATTCGCACGAGATCACCGACTTCATCACCCGCAAAACATCCCCACACCATAAAAGACCCTCCGCCATGCTTCACCATAGGTGTCACACACTGACTCTTCATACGTTCTCCACGAAGTCGACGAACAAACTTCGATTCATCCGTGAATAGCACCTTGGACCATTGCTGCACGCTCCAGTTTTTATGTAGCTGTGTCCATTGCATCATTTTCACCTTATTCTGTGTCCATAATTTTATTAAGGTTTTTCGGTAGCTATGCACCCCTTTAAACCTCGTTCACGAAGACAGCGTTCCATTGTTGAGACAGAGATAGGAGCAGCTCGCATATTATTGACTTCCTCGCGAATTTCAGGTGCCGTACGAGTCCTCTGACGTTTACTCTGTTCACATATGAACTGATCTTCCCTGTACGATGTTACACGGGGTCTTCCAGATCGCGAAACACTTGCATTGGCACCGGTTTGCTTGAACCGCTCAATGTGTACATCACTGTAGATTGGGCTACGCCATCTTTTGTTGCTATTGTCCTACTAGAAGAGCCTTCGTGATGCAGAGCTACAATTACAACATCTTTTTCAGTTCCAATCTCCTGCTTCGTCCCATTTGGGGGTAAAATGGTATGCACCTGATCAGATACACAAACCCACTGCTAGCTGTACACGGTGTACTGAAAACTAATGTGAACTGCTTGCTACACAGACAGCGGAAGGAATGAGGTCTATTCGTCTTGGGTAAAGACGCCTCAGTATTGTTGTGGTTACTCAGCAGCACCCCACCAAACGGAGAACCGGTTAAATACACAACAGAGTCGTTCTGTCGTTACATGTTTATACATGTTTTAGTATCGGAACAGGGCTATGATAGATTATTTAAAACTACATCTCTGTTTTAACCACAAATCCATAGTTGTGATAGGTGATTGAAAACTTTTGACCCGTAGTGTATGTTTGTTAAAATTATTACCGTGATAGTGCATAGTGATTGACTTGCATAGCAACCATTCAATTATGCCCAATTGTGACCTTCATTTATTATGCACTGTTCTTATTCTAAATGCAATTCAGGGACTAATTTTTACACAACTGTGTTATGTTCTTTATGTACATGTTGTACCTTATTGATTATGTTTTATTGTTAATTTTATTGTCTATATATTGAAACTGTATAAGTGTAACAGATTTGTAAACTGTAAATTATAATTGAGAATAAGGCTTGTGCTGATCGCACTTCCTCTTTTTTTGAGGGTAGCATGTTTTCTTTTGTTTCGCGACTCCGGGTTTTGCAAACGATAATTTGTAAGCCAATATCTTCTAAAAACCTGATTGCAATTCAAAACGTCAGAACAAATTAACACTAAATTTAGTAATCACTCCATGAGCACAAAAAAGTAGACCAATCAGTTCCCAATTTGAAATTTTGTATTTGTCTCTTAAATAAGAAATGCAAGGCTCATAATGTAGTTTTTTTCCAGCCTCATTAATTTGGTCTACAATTTTCTTTCTTTCTTTCTTTTTTTTTTTTTTTTTTTTTTTTTTTTTTTTTTTTTCTTTTTTTCCAAATCGAATTCCTGGGTCAAGAAATAGTCCCCTATTTTGTTGTCTGTCAATGACAATTACGTCTATTCTTCCATAAAAATAAGGTTAGAAAATGTGATGTCAACATAAATATCGCCGTTTCATAACCAGCGCAATGTATGCGTTTCAATAAATCATAATTATTGTTCCTGGATATAAAAATCTTCTTACTAATATTGACACAAACTGGTATGGATATTCTAAACTTAAGCGGTATATATGTCACCAAGTAATAAGTATAATTACTAATTCCTTGGAACAGTATCATGAAAATCAAATGTATTTTCATGGCCTAGAGTAGGTTTTGAGCGATAGTCAAATGTTTTAAAGGTGGTCGCTATATGAAGGCTTTGAAATTCCGTTCTCTTTGCACAGCTAAGATGTAAAAGATTGAATATCGACCTTCCATTTGAGAAAAAAGATAAGTATTGCAAAACTCACACAAATAACAGGGAATATTTCCGAAATGGTTCACTTTAAAAAAAAAAAAAAAAAAAAAAAAAAAAAAAAAAAAAAAAACACTTGGACATAAATTGTGCGTTTCAACGGGATCTGCATTTTTGTACAGTAAGATTTGGTGTATGTCTTACGGTGTACAGGTTATGCAAAAGTCATCAAGAGTAAACAGGACTACATGGGCTACAACCAGATGATTCAAGTTAAACATTTTATATGGCATAAAAAGATGTTAAACATGCGGTATTTTAATCAAAATCGTTAGAGCTATTTTCGAGAAAATCATACTTCTGATTATGTTACGTACATTTTCGTTTGGCATAGCGAACACAATGTTTTAGTTTTGCACTGAGGTGCTTATGTTCACATTGGGCTTTAAAGTATCTTTTTAACTTGTTATGCAACACTGTTCCACCACTGATAATTTGAGGGACTGGCCCGTTCTCTGAGGTAGATAGATAACAGCGAGGGGCGTGGCCTGGTAGCTAACGGCTGTGTGGCAGAGTGGACGGGGTAAAAACTATGATGTAGGGGAAATGACACATTGTGTCAGTTCTTCCCATCTATGACATAGCCTATTTTTACACATACAAGAGAATCAACACTTTTACCGGTCTAATTAATGTTGCTGTCTAAATTATGGGTTTATTCTTTAGAGGGCCAAAAATAACTTACCTGTCGACGCTGTTGCTTCAGTACCACTTGCTGGCCGAGTGCTCGAGTGTAGTCTTGCGGATTCCCATTGTGTTTATGAAACTCAGGAGGTCTGAAAAATAAAATTAGAAGGCTTTCAGAAATATTTAGTGTTATCTGAATGGGCTGTAAAATATGATCCATAAAAAAGGAATTCAATTAGTTACAGCAGTTTTAAAACGTGTGTGTATACAGGGTGTAAGGTACTGCTTCGGTCATACGTTAACCAGGGATTGTACATGACGAGTGCATCAAATATGCCTAATACAGTTATTGTCGTAGAACCGTTTCGCCGAAAAAAATAATAACAATAATTTGTGTCAAATATTTGGAGTCATCTAGCTTCTTGACGAATGCATACAAATGGTTTATTGTTTTACTGTCACACAAACAATGTGAACAACGTGAACCATGCTGTAATGCATTTGTACGTTAATTTCAATGAATTTATTCAGAATTGAATGTTAATCGACGTTGTCAAATCCCTCTTAGAATTTAAACTTTGCATGACATTTTAACATTAAATTGTGACGAAATTCATTCAAATTAAGGTAGAAATGCATTACAGCATTGTTCACACAATATTTGCATGACATTTAGTGAAATAATAAAACATTCATATCCATTTGTGAAGAAGCTAAATGGCTCCAAATATTTGACACCTTTTTGACGAAAAGGCTCTTGATTGACAATAATTGTATTGGACATATTTGTTACACTCATCATGTAGAATCCCTGGTTAAAGTATGGCCGAAGTAACAGCTGTTTTGGATGTTAGGTACAGGTATCTTTACTGGGAATTGTGGACACATTAATGAACAACGGTATATCAATATTTGCTTAATTTGCGGACTTATATTTTACTTATTAAGAGTAGTGTATTTTCAGCTAGGTTAGTATCTTCAAATAGGCATGAAACAGAAAACATGACGCAGAGCAGGCGAAACGAATGCTGTAACACTCTAACTAATCCAGTATCGGATCTACCTAAGTACGAGTGTTTTCTGCAAGACCAATGACTTGGCATTATCTAGGCCAGTGGGTCGCGCATTAAGGTGTGAAGCACAACGGATAGTTTGTCTCACAGGCGTTGTTCACTTCTGGGTGAAGATAAGACCTTGCAGAAAACATCAGCTAGTAAAATATGGTTTGCTTTGTAGAAAAACTGTTAGACAAAGACAAAAAATCTAATATACAGAAATGGATACATGTTAAAGTGGATACATAAGTATCTGCACTTATACTCCTAATCCCCTGTATATTATATTTATAATGATATACAAAGTGTGTGCGCACGCGTATGTGTGTATGCATATGTGAGCGTGCATTAGGGTGGTCCTTCACTTTAAATTTATGATATTTAGATGTGGCACCCCTTAGTTGCATTGCATTAAGGGTCAAAGTAATTCAGGAAATAAAAGAAAAGTTAGGCGAGTTGGTAAACAGCAACAGGTGCCTCAGTGACAACCGATTTTTTAAAATTCGTGAAATATGTGTTAGACCGCCCGCGTAGTGTAACAGTTTCGAATGCATTAACCTCCTGGTCCCTCTGCTGTGAATAAAACAGCCACGGCGGAGGCGCTAGGGCAAGATGTTCGTGATTTAGTAATAAATCGTTCCTCCATTCATCAGTATTGTGAAGCTATGCGTGCTGCCTACTTGGCCAGACTGAGGGGCAAATTGCCAGACACTGGCGTTAATTATACTGTGGTACACTAGGATGATACATTGTTGCCAAAAGTTACTGGAAATGAACTAGTTGAACGACTATCAGTGATAGTAGCCTTTCAGAATAAGCAATATCACACTACCGCGCAATGGTTGCGCGCTTTTCAATGGCGCGGGGGACCCGTGTTCGATCCCCCGTACGGGCATGGGATTTTTTCCCGCTGGGAGGATGGTACGGGTGCACTCAGCCGGGGGGCCAATTGAGAAGCTACTTGAATAAAGAAGTAGCGGCCCCAGATCGTGAAGACGGCATAACCGGCCGGGAAGGATCGGAACGCTGACCACGTACCACCTTCCAGTACTGCACTCCACTCTTGACACCTGTAGTGGACAGAGATGGGGGACGAAGCTGCTTGGGGTTAGGCCTTGGTCCAGATAGGGCTGTTGCGCTGCGGGGTTTGCTAGTTACCACACCACCGAGTGATCAGGGCAGACACATTGTGTAGCTGTGTTTAATTTCTTAGTCTTACAGACTAAGTTTAGGCCATACGTTACGATTCTACATTAAATGCAGGTAGTTCACGTGGAACATGTGCATTACTGGAACGGCAACTTGGAGCAAACTTATTTTATTTTCTCTGCAGACATCACATACGCGAAATAATATTAAGAAGTGTGTATGAAGCAAAGATGGATGATGCTTCTTGGCCTGATGTACCACTCTTCAAGCTGTTCCGAAAGAAATGGCGATCACTCAATGTTCAACAATTCCAACCTGGGTGCCATCAACTGGTTTTTAAGGGCGCTGATGACAACGAAGTTGAGCGTCCTTAAGCCTACAATCTATCTCTATAGATTGGAGGATTTGCAAGTAAGAGTTGAAATATTCATCAGAACTTATTCATTCTTTCGCTAAGGAGGCTTTGTGTAACCAACAAGCAAGAGAAGATTGCAGAAAATTCTTGGAGCTTGTGATACTTCTAAGTGATGCTCCACCTTGTGGAATATCCTTCACATCTCCATGAGCAACGCATCATGCAAGTCATCAGTGAAGAGGAACTCTCAGGTATACGTATCTATGTAGTAAGGCTTCCACAATGCAGTAGAAGCTCAAGGCTTAAAGTTGTTACAGCAATAACTGTCTTATAAAAAGATCGATCATAAATTTTCAAAGTAACTTCAAAGAAGTTATGTTCCCATCTTTGGTATCTTACACCTGAAAATGCCTAACTAGCGTTTTCGGACTACTTCTAATTTCTATTGAAGAAAAAATGATCACGGGTCTTAGATGCCAGAGAAATCCAGTTTATTATGAAAATGTGAAAGCCAACAGATATTCCCGGCTTCAGTTCCAAAGATACTTCAGACTTAATCTGCACAGAATCTTTTAATTATTATATAGGATTTAAAATTGCCACAGATTTCCTGTCCAGGGAAAATAATTAATCTTATTTTATGATATTGTTATATCATTGTTAGATTATTCAATGATTCAGCAGAAAGATATATTAAGTTAATGGCTGACTTTAATAGTGTGTAGACACAAAATGAAGAACGAAAATTTTGTATTACAACTTGTGAGAGACTATTGGTAGCAATTCCCTAACTGCAAAACGAGAACACTGACGCAATCGGTTTAGTTCTGTACAGTTGTTCTGTAAAACTTCTATTACATATATACACACACACGCACGCGCGCACACATACGCACACACACACGCGCACACACACACAGCAAAGCAAAAAGCATTCAAGTTAAAATTGTATTATGTTTGATATAACAAGATTTTAACACATATAATAATGTTACATCCTATTTATAAAAACACTAAGATTAAGTATCACCTCTGTCAAAAAATGTACATAAAATATATTACAATATAATTATCCCATCACAATGTTCTCTGAGATTATTTTTATTTTTACTGAAAATGACCAACTTTATGTGGGTTGAGGCTTGGGTTAAAATTATTTAAACTATAAACTTTTTCCAATGTAATGCAACAGATTTATAGTGTGCCATTATCAAACTTCAAGAAAAAAAATCTCATGTGAACTAAGCGCCACCCTAGTGTCTATGTTTACAACCAAATTTCATAATAGGGATATCCTGAACACCAACAGATAGCAGATATGTACATGGAGTGCACAAAAACGTGCCAATGTTTTTGGTTTCCTATATTTAACGTAGGCAGAACTAATCATGTGTGTTCCACACCAACTCTGGGTGATCAAATTTTGTTTCCAATTCAAGTAGAATACACATTATTAGCCAACAGCACCTGGTTGGATCCATCTCGTATTGATTTGATGTAAAAGAAATCTGGTACCCCAACATTAACTTATGAGCGAGGTTTCGGGAAAATCTGGGAGTACAGTAAACATTAAGTGAAGTGCTAGAACCAGGAAAGGTTTGGGGTACGAAAGTGGAGAGGCGGGTTAGTATTTATTTACCTACATATCACCGTGCATTACATCGTTACGATTCTGTGCACTCGAATGTACTTTGCGCTATGAACGATGCGCTTTAAAACAAACATTGTGTGCTAACCTTGCTACACTTTGCATAGCTTAAGGTTAATATAACATTACATTTCGCATACCTACTTAGCAGCATATACGCGAGTAAAAGCTTTTAAAAAGGGTAATTACTTCCATTTCCCCCTTTCTTTCAACAAAAAGCAGGAAAAACCTTCCAACAGTTTCAGTATCGCACTTAAAATGGTTTCATGGCAGTAACACTAGACTTTTCTCCTCTCTTTTGAGAGGAGATTAGCAAAATTGATTATGGCTAGGTAACCTTATGCCTGTATTAATCCAGGCTAAATAGAGAAGCAATTCAGAAATTAACACGTTTTATTTATACTTATGCATTCTGACTTTACACATGGCAGTACTAACACATTATCACCCCAACAAAACATTTCATAAATCTATAGCGAAACAATTTGAAACCAGCACCACAAATCGATTTAAAAATTCTAGACGTAAACATAAATGGTACTTAAGATTTATGTCTGATAGTTCTACACGAAAAGTTATCTGAAGCACACGTCAACCAGAAATGCCAAATAACCTCTGTAATTAGATTTCTGTATGCGGAGGGATGCAATGCAGCTGAAATTCATCGACGAATGAACGATGTGTGCGGTGAAAGTTCCATGAGTGACAGCTGGGCTCGACAGTGGCGCAGGAACTTTGAAGTAGGAGTACAGATGTTCGTGATATAAGCAGTAAGGGAAGAAAGCGAATGTCAACCGATGAGTTTGTTCACCGAGTGCATCAGACACTTCGAGAAAATCATCGGTTCACAATTTCTGTGCTGAGTGATTCCTTTCCCAAAATTTCAGTCAGCTTTGTATACCATTATGGCCAGAGTAACAAAGCCATCATCATCGTTATCATTATTGTCATCTTACTATCATCATTATTATTGTTTTAAACAGCCAGATATAGAGTGCACTGACGAGATAAGTACTGCAATTACAATTTATAATTTCTAGTAATTTATTAGAAAGGTTTCAAAAGAAGCAAATGTGATATTAATACTTCAAAATACAGCTATAGAGCTTTATAAATGCTTTACTAGGAACTTAGAACCACTTCTTTTTCTCTGAATACCTCAGTATTACATCCAATTGACTCCAATATTTATAAAGACTGTCCTTAAGTGCGATACATGCCATTAATCACAAATACAGTACTAGTGGCTGCATAATTTAATTTACGTTTACAAAACTAGTTCAATTTTGATAGAGTGCATGTTTATTTTTACTTAATCGATCAAAGCCATCAGGTGCTCCACCAAAGGACTACGGGGCCAATATGCATTTAAACGTAGAAAACATAGTTTTGCTGTTCCTTTAAATGTTGTGGAATCTATAAGTATAAAGCTGAACACTTTTGAAAGACAATTTCCCTCTGGAAAGCAATAAAAGATTAGCGTTTTATTATCTCGGCGGTTTTGGGGAGAATCGATATAGGTATGTGTGTGCCTATAAATTTAACATAGGTCATATCAGACCATGAATGAACGAATTGCGGGAAATGATGGGCAAATAAGCCTAGGGTCTATAGAGTTTCAATTATCCGACATTCGTCTTCTCAGGATAAGGAAAACCTCTAAAAGAAAAGCTTTATTCGAGTAATTCACCCAAACCCAGATTTGAACTGCGGTTCTCTATAACGTGATGCAAACATGCTATTATACAAGCAGGTAATCTTCCTATTGATGTTGGTACCCCTACAATCCATTGTTGTCGAATGACTATTACTGCCAATTGGTTTACAGTCGTTAGTTTTGTAGCTATAAATGAACAGCAGTTCCCGACTAGGCAGTGCGTTTTACTTATCTTAAGACCAAGCTCTATAAAGATGAAAATTATAACAAAAAGCAGGCACAATATGAAAACAAATTTGCCTAGATATGAAGAAAATAATTTCAAAACATGCTTTTATATAAATATTTTTCAACATATTGTGTTCTCTTTAACTTCAGCTTTCTTTTTCTCCACAAGAATACATTTATCCGTTTATCGAAAAGAATTGAGAAACAATTGTAGGATAACATACTTCACAGGGCGTACGCGTGTGACATCAGTGGTAGACAGCGGATGCCTGGATTCTGATCCTCCAGTTCTTCTCCTCGCCAGAAGGGGGACCAACTCCACTCCTCCTAAACCCTGCACATATGTCATAAAAACTATTAATACCTTAATGAACAAATAGAGAATTTTGTTAATATATATGGCTGATACATACCGACACAATCAGTAGATACTCATTGGTGTTTCTTTGGTTTCATCGTACTCATCGTAGCGTTATCCCTTCTGACATAATGATATACATAGCGATGTTATCGATATTTTTTGTGTTTTAATTAAAATGCTTTTAAAATAAACATACCTTACATTTCAAACAACAGCCACAGGTTAAATCACCAGAAGGCAGTAAAGTATATAATTGTTACTCTTAATGTGCAAAAAGCTGGGTTATATATTTTAATTTTAATCCATATACTATACTTTATATACCATTTTCTCAATACGAAATAAGTATACAAAGCTGAAACTTTCCAAACCAAACTAAAAAAATTTGTTAAAAGCATTCAACTGAGCATGATTTTGAGATAATAGATTTTAACAAGTGGAGAATTGTGTCTTCAAAGTTCAAGCGAGAACTTCAAACAATTTTTCCCAGAGAGAAAACATTAGTTCAAAATGAAATATTTATTAGTTTTCAATTCTCGTAATTAATTTATAAATACATCGACTTGATGTCTGGCAAAATTCCAGTTCTATCCTTCAGTTAGATTTGAGAAAAAGCGTACTTAAATTGTGGCCATTTTTTAAATTGTTTGCACACAATTTTTAAAATTTAGGTTTAATGTTGGGTTCTCTGGAAACGTCCTGTAATATTGCCGTGCTGAATGCATTGACACACATAGTTTTGATTTCTTAATCGGTTATCCACAAAGCTCGGGTAGTTACAAATAAAATAATTTCCTTATCCAATCGTTGGTTGCGTTTGCATTTGCCAGTTATATGTCAACTCTGAGTCGAGCCACTCTGGTGATACAGGCTGAAAGGTACTACTTCGACCATACGTTAACCAGGAATTCAACATGAAGAGTGTAACAAATATATTCATTACAATTATTATCAATAAAGAGCCGTTTCACCGAAAAAAAAAAAATAATTTGTGTCAAATATTTGAAGCCATCTAGCTTCTTGAGAATATATATATATATATATATATATATATATATATATATATATATATATATATATATATAAATGGTCTATTATTTCACTGTCACGCAGATATTGTGTAAATAATGTTGTTATATCCTTTTATTTAAATTCGAATGAATTTATTCACAATTTCCATATCTCTCTTAGAAATTAAACCGTCCATAAATTTTAACATTAAATTGCAAATAAATTCAATCGATTTAAGGCAGAAATGCATTACAACATTGTCCACACGATGTTTGCACGGCAGTTAGTCAAACTATTTATACCCATTCCTCAATAAGCTAGCTGGCTCCAAATATTTCACACAATGTTTCTTTTTTTCGACGAAACGGCCCTTTATTGACAATAATTGTATTGCATATATTTGTTCCACTCGTCATGTAGAATCCCTGATTAACTTAGTGTCTTCCATACTGCGCATTTCCGTACCTTCTAGTAGCAGTTACATTAAGGGCAGAATAAAACATGACAATACAACACTGCCGATAAGGCAATAGACGTATCCAGATGTTTTAGATACACTGGTTAACGTAATTAGCACTGCGATAACAACAGATATAGTAACAAGGAATAGGAAAAGCAAGATGTTTAAGAAAAATACTCCTAGAGCTTGCTTTTCATTCATTTCAAACCTGAAAAGTAGATTATCTTGAACTGTAAGACATAACATAATAACCCACAGTTTGGTGGTTCCAATAGTATCAAGATGTTTCAAGTAAATTTCTAGAAATTTATTATTTATTGCATTACATGTCTTAATGGCTCAATCGTATCATATAAATATTATTATATAATTCAAGAAGAGCAAGAAAGTATAATCAAAGAACTAAAGACACAGCATGCAGTGGTAAGTGTATTTCACAATACTAGGTACAACCTTATGTGTATAATCGTGGTGCCCAAAAGGTTAACTGTGCTTTATCTTTGTCGACAAAAACCTCTCAGATAGCGCACTGATTACTCTCGGAAGTCGCCGACGTTTCACTTGCACCAATGGGCGCATCACTTCAGCCATTGAATGTGTAGAAATCACAAATGACAGATAGATGTTCACTCCACGTGGAGTAAACCACGCTGTCTTCGCTGTTTCTCTCTCACTCTTCTCATTCCTTGATACTCAAAGAAATAAATGTCCATGCTTGTAACGCGTATGTTTACTTAGAGAAAACGTGACAACGTTACTTTCTGCGACACTGAATACCAGCAATCTTATCGCACCTTCTGATGCCGCGAGGTTAACCATTTGAGCAGCACAATAATAACATATTAACATATGTGATTACAGGTCCAGAAAACCTTTGTCTACAAACATGGAGTGCATGTGTGTCAGAAATAAGATTATTGTGTTCTCTGTGCTATATCCACTAACTGTGGTGTTCAAGGAGACAGTCTATTTCCACCAAGCTTTCTTTATTAGTGTGATATGACACACAACATACACAAGTGACGTGATATAACTTAAAAATTCTACCAGGATATTTCTGCAATGAGAGATGATATTGATGCGTTGTTACCTAGAACACAAATTCATACAAGAGCTCATAAATTTAGCCGATATAGATTCCAAAAAATAATAAACGGAGCATTTCTAGCAAAACACTATGTGTTCGTGTGTTCGTATTTTAATACGACTTCCAAAAAATGATTGTATGTGTATAAATGCGTAATTCAAGTATAAAAGTGTAGAAAAATGGCTATCCCTCATATAAAAAAGCTTTCGATGTGACCAACTGATTTTTTACGACGTAGTATTTTATTACTTAGTATGTGCATAAAATAATGCAATTATACTATAAGCCTTTATATCCCTATCCTTTTCACTAATTCCAAATATAAAGAGGGAAACCATACATAAAATTAGTAAGTTGTGCTGCCTAAGGGGAGAAAAACTGCGTCTTTTAACGTTCACTACATTGTTAAAACAAAGAGTAATTGTGAATTTTATTTAGTGTTTCCAAATCATTTGTGTAGTTAATAATTGAGTTACAGTTGAAAAAAGTCTGATGTGCGGCACTCACATGACTTTCTCTGCTCTTGTACTAACCACTCCTACAAACTCTTATTCCTTTATCTTCTTCGTGTTAATTGAGATAATCAATTACAGAAATTATCTTATAGCTTATTTACTTGTAGCTGCAAGGGAAAAAGGCAAATAAGCTATGAGCAATAGTTAAATCTTTTAAAGCTTTAAAGCTACAAATTGAATAACAATGTTCCATTGGACGAAAATTTGTTTTCTAAAGCTCACACAAGTAACAAGGAATATATCTCTGAAATGGATCACTCTACCACAAAAAAAAAAAAAAAAAAAAAAAAAAAAAAAAAAAAAAAAAAAAAAAAATATTTGCATATAAATTGTGTGTTTTAGCAAGATCTACATTTTTGGTATACTAATATTTGGTCTATCCCTTACGGTTTGCGAGTTAGCAAAAGTCATCCAGAGTAAACAGAACTACATAGGCTATAGTCAGAAAATTCAAAATATACATTACATTTGTCATAAAAATATCTTAAACATATGGCATTTTGATCAAAATCGTTAGAGCCATTTTCAAGAAAATCAAAATTTTTGAAAAATGTTCCACGTAAAGGGTAGTTTAGGGTGGAGCAATTTTTTTTCTTTTTCAAAATATTTGTGTCACACCATTACCTATAAGATTTCAAACTTAAATACCAAGTTTGGTTTATAACTTTTCGGTTTTGAGTTATGCTGCCCAGAGACTGTCAGACACGCAGACAGACAAGACATGCAGACAGACAGACAGACAGACAGACAGACACACACACACCTTTTCTAAAAATGCTTCTTTTGGATTCAGGGAGCCTCAAAATATATAGGGTGGAAGGGAAGTCATTAAATTCCTTCTAATACGTGCTTCATAGAAGCATTGTAAACAAAAAAGTGGAATGGCATTTTGTTCTTTGATCAGCCGATTTAAAAAAAAAAAAATGGTTTTTGATCCAACTTGGATGCATAATTCCACAGGAATGTACGAAGGTAACAGTTTGTTATTTGTAAGATGCGTAGAGTAACTTATTTCTGACACATCTTCGGTAGTAATTATGCAACATCACGCAGGGTTTCGAAATAATTAATCACTTAAAAGACGTGAAGAAATACTCCAAGCAGCTTTTTCACACTTGCAGTACGTCGACAACGTTGCGTTGAGGCTGGTCAGGGAATTGAACTGGTTTGTGCATGTAAACAGGAGGGGCACTTTCGCTTTCTCATAATGTTGTGGGAGCTAACGCTTGCAATTGGCCTATACTCGCGCATAAACACAGACGGACAAAACTGGGCATCTGTTTGTGTTCTCAAGAAGCACCGTTATTGTGTTTATATACTCAGCTAGGGAAAGTGACACCCACATAATCTGCAGTGTTGCCAGCTTGTTTTCGAGAAAACTAAAATATCCCCGTAGGAAATGGTCAGAGATAAAAAATAAGATACAAAATGTGTTCCAAACGGCGAGAAATATCACTGGTTTAAATTAATGAAATGATTTCCCTTTCACCCGGTATATTTCCGGTGAAATCTCGACATCGAGTTTTTGGGTGGAGTATAATACTTCCTCTACTTACTATACGTAGTAGAGATAGTAAAAAGGATATACGTTAAAATAGTGATAAAGCTACTTAAGTAAACCGATATATTATAGAATATCTGTATGGATTTTTGGATTTCATGGGATGAGACTTTAGGCTAGGAGCAACATTAATTTTGTTTGTTTACTTTTTATAAGCTTTTAATCTAGAGAATTAACTACATAATATATTTTGAACATTATTCATAATTATTGTTGCATTTACTATGCTAACTAAACCCCGGCGCGACAGCCCACGAGGGGCTAAGGCCTATCGCCCAGCCGCTGTGTCCCCCACCTCTGCCCACTACAGGCGTCATTGGTGAGATGCAGTACTGGAGGGTGGGACGTGATCAGCGCCCCGAGCCCTCCCGGCCATTTACTATGCTACCTAAGCTAAAAACTCACGGCAGAACACTGTCTCTCGCAACTATCGGTGTTTTTGGTACAATTCTGGCTGAAAGAATTTACGAGATATTCTCCATAAAATTCAGCCTTTCTGTGTAACTGCAATTTTACCTGTTTGCTAGTCCACATTGGCAATAAAGCCGTCTTTATTGAGAGAATTAAGGAATACTAAAGCATAAGAGCAGTATATTATACTAATACATAAAAGGGGAGAAGGAGGATTTCTTCCAAAATAACCCAAGTTATTAAGGTCTATAAACGTACTGAGGAAAATTTATTTCAAACCCAGCAGTTTGCTTTAAAACAGTTTATTTAAGTAGTCAATACATGAACTGGAAGCTCCATATGACAATACGTCGTTATGTATTTCAAGTAAACTAATCCACTGATCCACTTAAGTTACGTAGCCTGTCTATATTGTTCAACTATCCTACGTTAGCTTACATATGCTGGTAAAAGGGGACAATTGCTAAACACTATGGCTTTATTTTCCTAAACTCAATAAACAATATTGCCTTTGAAAATAACTGTGTGCTTTCTCATAACAAACAAAGATGAATATGAAAGTTTGCAGTGAACTTTAATTTATGTACAGCCGCTAATAACAGAGGTTGACCCTGAAGATGCTGGACGCAGTTTCCAGCGAAATGTCGGAGGAAGGTAATCCAACTCGACCACGGCCCACAAACCCGGAAAATTTACTTAACATAGTTAACATAGTTTTCTCATAACTGTTTAATTTTTACTTTCTCTACTACGTATAGTATTCAATAGTATTCAGTGTTAAGATTTCACTAGAAGTATATCTTTTGAGACCATCTGAATTCAAAAGCATAGTTAGAAAAATGCCCGTGTGTGTGTGTGTGTGTGTGTGTGTGTGTGTGTTTGTGTGTGTATGTGTGTGCGCCTGTGGGCAGCATAACTCAAAAACGAAAAGTAGGTTAAAAACAAAAGTTGGTATTTAAGTCTAATGTCTTTCAAGGATGCGACACGAAGATTTTGAAGAAAATAACCCCACCCTAAACTACACTTTACATGGAACATTTTTCGAACATTTTGATGTTCTTCAAAATGGCTCTAACGATTTTGATTATAATGTCATATGTTTGAGATATTTTTATGAATAATGAAATTATATCTTGAATTTTCTGGCTATAGCCCCTGTAGTCGTATTCACTCTGGGCAACTTTTGCATAACTGGTAAACCGTTAGAGATAAACCAAATCATAGTATAGAAAAAACGTAGATCTTGCTAAAATACTCAATTTATGCCCAAATAAATTTTCTTGTAGAGTGAAAAATTTCGGAGATATTCCTTATTATATGTGTGAGTTTCGGAAAACTTAAAACTTTCGTGAAATGGAACATTGTTGTTCATTTTTTATATGTTAAGTGTGCAAAGAGAACGGGATCTCAAAGCTTTAAAAGATTTGACTATCGCACGAAGCCTACTGTATTCTAATATTCCCCTTGCACCTACAAGGAAATAAGCAATAAGATAATTTGTACAAATGTTTATCTTAACTAACACCTAGAAGATAGACGTATAAGAGTTTGTAAGACTGGTTAGTACAAGAGCAGAGAAAGTCATGTGAGCGCAACACATCAGATTTCTAAATGAACGCGCGGTGCTTAAGCACAATTACATTGAAAATTACAATAATAAACAACTTGTTTCTCTTGAGCTCTTTGTAACATAAGATAACTGGATTTAACATTTGTTTCTAAACATTTACATTTTCACATAATTGAAAAAAAAATAAGTTGAAATGTTAAGACTGAACGATTTACAAAACTATTTCAAAAGCTTGGTGAAAATACTTTGTACCTCATGTTCCTGTAGGTAACCACTTGCCTGAACTTCCTCGGGGAAATGCAATTTGTTGTAATAATCCAGGTGTTGGTCGTAATTCTGCAGGCATCTGAGGGTTGTCTCGTCGCTCCAACCCTGCAAACAACCCACAGCCTCCCCCTAACCATGTGGCTATATTTAGAAAGCAATCACTACTCAAGCTTCTAGCTTATCTTGCAAGTCCAAATGAAAGCTCTTCAAAATTTCATGTTAGGTAAAGTAAACTCGTTATTCTAAGACAGCGAAGCAGTACATTCATGAACGTCACAAGCTAAATTTACATCTGGGTGCATGCATTTAAATATTTATTACTTATGTTGCATGGTGCTTGAATACTGAACTCCTTCACAAGCGGGACTCTGGCTGGGTATTAAGACGGCTATGACACCTTCTTAGAAGTTAAAACTATGTTGGCGAACAGTTTATTTAATGCAGTGTTCACACTATGAAATTTGGAGCTGTCAGTCTTGCGTAAATGTAAACTCGTCCGAAAATAGCAAATACACCGCATTTCGAAAGAGAGATACTTTATTACAACTTGTAAATTCATCCGCCTAGGATTTATTAATTGTTTACAGCGATAGCATGCAAATTCGTCCGTATAATCCATTTCAGAACGATGTCATAGCGCTTGGACTGGTAGCTCATAATTGAGGTGAAATGTTTAACATATTCGATTAGCTGTGGAAATAATTATAAGATTAATATTGGGAAATGTTAATATCTTGTGTATTTGGCACCTGAGGATGTAGGTGAAGGTTTTGTGTCATCAATGCGTCCAGAACATAAACGTTTGTAAAGCTTTCTGACTATTTGTTTGACAATTACATATGGGCTAACTCCAATAGTGTTTGCTAGGCGACTAATGCATGTGAATCTTTTGATGTAAATTTTAACAAGAATTTTAACACTACTCATCGAAGCATTTTTGATTTTATCAATGCTTTGATAGAAACGTGTATTCAACTGCAAAACATAACTACATAGAATTAATCGAGCTACCAGGAACAAGAAATTGCGTAGAATATGTAGTCTTTGTGAACTATAAAGCAGGGAATTTGGCAGTACAAGATTTTATTAAAATTACATCAAATCATCATAATCCAAGATAAATTTGTCCATGCTAGTTTTCATTGAAATTTCTTCTTTACATGAGACATTTTAACCATGCCACTCGCCAGTACCAGTCTTAAGCCTGGATAAAATAATAAGGAAAATTTTTCCACTTTAAGTAGGTACGCAGACGAGTTTAAATGTCAAATTATAAACAGGTAAGTAGGTAAGACGACGAGTTTACATGTTAGATTATAGATAATGATTTCCATCGGACGAATTTACCTCTTCCCCTTGGCGTATGAAGCGAACACAGAAATAGAGGCCGAACAGAAAGGCGAGCGACAAGCTGGTGCGTTAATTACAGCCTGTCTGTACAAATCTTCAATATTTGAAAATAGTCCTAAATATGCCTCCGAGGTCAGCAATATGTATCTGTGTGACTGAGATACATATCACGTCAGCCAAGTACCTGAGCAAGCCACACGAAAACTAACAAAACGAAAAACGACTGTTACCGTTAAAGTATCAAAGGAACTTTCTACATCTATATCAGGAAATAGCGAGTGGTCCACAAGTCTTTAATAATATGTGCTTTTTGTGGTAAGATTTCATCTATTTCGATTTAACAGCTGTATGTATACAAGTTATTCAGAATGAAGAGGAATTCACAGCCATTCCTCAAATACAAATTTGGTCTTTAAAGAACTTTTCCTTCTCGAGTTATATCGTACTATTCACAGACAGACACACACGAACACACGCACCGTTTTCATAAAATGCATTTTTAAAATTCTAAGAGCCTCAAAATTTATACTTTGCTGAAATCTCAATATCGAATTTATCGTTCAGCACCTCATCTACTTGCCATAGGTAAATAATAGAGAAAATAAAATCATACATGATAGATTCATACAATTTTCTCAAGCAATGACGCATTCAGACACCTAGCTATATTTGTTATTTATTATAATATTTGTTAAGAATATCTTCTATTCATATCACCTCTTCTTTATCTTCTTACCCTTCCCTTCTGTAGGACTTACACCCCCTAGGACTTACAAGCCAGTGCCTAGGGTCAGACACCTGTTGGGGAGCAAAGGAACCTGTGTGCCGAGCAAGTGAAGACGTGGAAGCGGGTGGTCAGCCAAGCACTAGGTATGATGGTGAGGAAGGGGATGATATGAAATACAGGCGAAATGGATGATTGGAGAGGTGATGATGGAGCAGTTGGTAGAATGAGTGGCGGGGTAAACCGGAGAACCCGGAGAAAATCTACCCAGATGCCGCTTCAACCACGAATACCATATGTGGGTCCCTGAAATCGAACTCGGGCCGCCTAGGTAGTAGGTGAACGGTCTAACCCCTCGGCCATGACGCCGCCATTCATATCACGCTACTCAGAATATACTTTTGCCTAGAAATTATTTGAAATTTTGTACAGCGTTCTTTATTTAAAACATAACGGAACACACGGCGTTTCACCTATCCCGTGACCTTACTGGATTCCGTCACTACCGCTACCGCTGTGCGCGCGAGCTAATATTGTACCGGCCACCAACATGAACAGAAGTTTGCCTCTAGAGCAGGGCCGGCAAGATCAGCACTGAAAGTGTGAAATGCTTTACCCCTCCCTTGTTCTATCTGGCAAGTAAACAAATAGGCGACGTGTGCCGCAGTAGCGCCATTCGGGTTTCGGGTGAAACGTCTTTTGTGACGTAATCAAATGCATACTTTTGAACTCGATGTTGGCTAGGAAAGCACAAACGGGTTAATGACACTAGAGAATATAAGTAAAGGATGTAGATGGCTCATATTGTTATTGTGTGAGAAACAGCTCTCCCACCACAATACTGATGTGGTAACTCTAGCCAAACCTTAAGTTGACAAAGGCAGTTCTATAGAACTAACATGTTTATTACATTTGTTTTGTTTTTGTTATACAATAGTTGTTATGCAGCTTCATTATACTACTAAAGGCATTTAAAAGTTTCTATGATGTATTCTCAAAAATAAATGTTATAATTTAAACGACAAGAGTATTGAAATTGTTTACAATGTACATTTTATTAGATAGTGGTATAGTCATAATGATACTACCCTAATTTACACCGTTGGTATCATTGGTTTCTTTTTAAATATTGGCGTTTCAATGTCCGGCTGCAAACTAGATGAAGTTAAACGTAGAAGACATTGAAGATGCTTATCTGTAGCAGGATCTTGTTCAACGTTAATATGCTAAACAGCTCTTCACATTGATAAGTAGTACTAAACATGACCAGTAATTTATTTGCTAAAAGGCGCAGTTTGGGAAACGTTTTCGGCAGTGATGTGTAGAAATCCAAACCAAGTTTTCCTGAACTGCGAAGTGATGTGTTGCTTCGAAGTTTAATGAATTGCAACTGCAGTTCATCTTGGGCCACCAAAAGATCATATGTAAATGGATCAGTGGTTTAGTCAATGGCAAGGGAAAGTGGGGGGGGGGGGGGGGGAGAAACTTGTTCTCCCAGTCCCGATTAAAGCTTCGTCGTTCACTCATGCCGCATGTGCAGCCACCACTGTTCTGTTTGCACTGCCACACGACTATAGCCAGAAACAACCGGTATAGTTGGCTCTACCTTGCTGTTGAAAGAGAGTAGTGGGACGAGAGGGATGGTAAATTCACACTTCCACTGCCTTGCTTCCAGCCCTGTTCTAGAGCAACGCATCGTGTGTAAAATTTATTATAAATAGGAATCACCAAGCCATGTTCGCACAACGTATATTCAGACGTTCCCTGTTGAAGTGCCTCCTTCGAGATTTACAATTCACGATATTGTGAAGAAATTCGAAACTACTGGTTCTGTGGCAAACAAAAAAACGAAAGCGTAAACTACAGTTTTAACAGAGGAAAAGTTAGACGAAATAGGCGTATGTTTTGAACGTTCACCAATCAAATCCCTCCCAAACTTAGCACAATAAGTGAGCATTTCAGAGTCTTCTGCACATAGAGCAACAAATTCTTAAAACTAAATGTACAGGTGTCCATGCTTTAAAACAATGTGACCCAGTATCACGAATGCATTACTGTGAATGGTTTCTTTCATCAGTGAATGATGGTTTAATTGATCTACAGCTTCTGTTATTTTCCGATGAGGCATGGTTCCAAATAAATGGTCGTGTCAACACTCATAACAGTCGGCACTGGGCCTCTGAAAATCCACATTGCGTTCAAGGAATCCCTCATTATGATCGGGCTGTAAATGCAGAGAACTACCGAAATGACATTTTGACCCTATTTTGTCATGAACTCACAGAAGAAGAGAAACCATATGGCTGGTTTCAACAAGATTCTGCTACTGCCCAGAGAAGTACATGGATAAAATTAGGGAGGTGTTTGAAGATGGAGTGATTAGTGCTGGTGTATGGCCCTCTAGCTCCCGCGATCTAACAGTTTGTCATTTTTACTTGTGGGCTAACCTGAACGACAAAGTTTACGAAACAAATCCTCATACGTTGCAGGAAATATTAGAAATTAAATTGCAAACATTACAGTGGCCCAACTCTGAATCAGAATGTGTTCTCCCGATATAATGCTTGTTCAGCCGAGGGTGATGATGACATTTCCAGTATCTTCAATAAGGTAAGAATGTCATGCATGCTTTACGCGCGGAGTTTATGTAGGAGCAAAACCGGCTGTGGCACACCCAATCGCGCACACGCAAATTACCGTGCGCTCATAAGGTTCTAAATGAAGAACCCTGTATTAAGAGCACAGTAACATAAACATGGAAAAATAGTATTCAAATGTTTATTATTGGCAATAGGTTTGAAAGGAAAGAAAGAAAAGTTTCCAAATATACATGCAAGTTCGTTAGATGACGTACTCACATTAGGAATGGCGTAAACTTGATACACGAAACAATTCGAAAACAGTTAATGATATGAAACTAAATAGCTAAATCAAATAAAGACTTGACAAGCTATTTAGTGAATTTTATGTGAATTTATCAAACATATAATATTTAACTAAAATGGATACAGCACTAGTTTTAGAAAATAAAAAAACCTGACTTTTTCCACGTGAAGAGTACTTTGGAGTGGGGAAATTATCTTGAAAGCAATCTCAACACTGAACTTCAATACCAAGTTATACATTTCGCTGTTTGGTTATTCTATTCTCTCTCCTTCTCCCTTCCTTTCCCCTCTTTCTTTCACACACACAAGCAAACACACGCACACATTTTTCGAAATTTTCTTTGCTTCGGGACTTAAAATATGAATTTGCTGTAAAATTTCGAAAGTGAAATTTTGAGTATATATACAATAGTCCTCTAACTTCCTATAAGACCGAGAAAGTTGGCTCATCCGTAACGGTGGTCCTCCGTGTCTAGGAGTTACATGCTTGCCGCTGGTTCACATGCTTAGTATGGCTTCCTTTGGAAGGGAAGTGATGCTGATGATCCTGTGTGATCCATAAAAGAACCTCAAGCCTCATAATGAGGCCTCTGAGCAAAATTAACCGGTCAATATAGAATGGGGCGTTGAGAACTACAGAAGTTAAAGAGCGTCCATCAATAAAACTCAGTTTTCCACCGTAACGTGTGAGGCTTGCATTCGAGAGGTCCTGGGTTCGAGTCCCATCCTAACTTTGCGTTTTTGTGGTGTTCCCTGTTTCATATGCCAAGGCTGGGTTGGTTTCTTATCCCTCATTTCCCTTTCACTCTGCTTTTCTTAAGTTTCAGGTGCACGTATAGCTTTCGTGGTGTGTGACAGCGCCGGACAGCATAACATGGATACCTCGTCCAAGAAAAGAACGTCCCGTGTAGAAATTACAAGGTCGCCTGGGTCGAGGGTCCTAAGCTTTGATCACTTTGTTCACTTTTTCTTTTTACTAAAAATACTCTGAGTTTGAAGCAATGCTAGGAAAGCTAAGCAGTTAGTTTTGTTTTCTATAAGATACGTGGAAGGCTCCCTTCATTCTTATTACCTTTGATAGAATTGCGAAACCAAGACAAATGTGCCTTTCACTAAAATGACCCTTTGCTATTAATCATTTCCATAGCACTCGTCAGCCGTTCATCCAGAATGAATTAACAGAGTTTGAAATACTAGTTTTTTTTCCCACTCTTGTGAGTTCCTGCATAATATAGATATCCAGTGTTAATGAGAATACAATGCGTCCCAACCTCCTGGATACAAATAACCTTTTATTTTATGATATCTAAGTGAAACAGTTTGTGTATAATTTAGGTTTTAACTCAAAGTTTTATACGATTGTTGTATGCAAAGTAAGGTGCATACGAGGGTGACAATGGAAAGTTTTTAGATTACCATGCTTCTAGACAGCTACTTTGTAATGTTTTGCGAGTTGACTACCGTGTAGAGTGTGGTAGAGTGTGTGCAGAGGGGATTCCACACTGAGCCTATGCTGGCTTTTGTATGTCAGACCCCTGGGAGGAAGGGGTGGAATGAGAGTACTCTACGTACGAGCAGTAAGTGTCGACGTGAGTGTCCCTAACGTGTGCTGGAGATTCTTCATCTCGACACCATAGTTCGCCAAGCAGCCACCAGGTGCATGAAATTTCACAGCGATCCCTCCCGGCAGTTCTGTAACTCCAAGGCCACCCATTCATCGAGAACAGCAGTTACAGTGTGCAAATCCCCCACACGGCAGCGCTAAATCGTCCATCGCCAACACTTCCGATCCTGAAAGACTGAATTGAAAGGAAGCTGAAATGAAATGGAGGGGCGAGAAATTCGAGGTTGTAATTATCCTTCTCAGGAATCGCCTGGTAACTCGGGAAAACCCCCGAAAAAAAAAAAAAAAAAAAAAAAACATGGATCAGGAAGGTTGTCCGCAGTCATCGAACCCACAACCCACAACCTCCCAAATACGTTACCGTGGAGTCATATCGCTCGGTTTATTGCCGCATACTACCCGCACACTTTATCTTCAGCTCTCATGGATGTTTCATGCCTTTTACGCCTTTTACAGTATATCGCAGAAGCTCGTGGTTGTCTCAGCAATTATTTTCCCCCGGTTAGCCAACGGCCGAAGTAAATGCCTAGATATGTGGCTTATTCTTTTATTATTTGCAGCAATGTGCTGCGTCGTAGAAAATTATGGATACATTTACAGCAAAACAAAACTGAAAAATTGAAGCTTGCGTGTTCTTAGATAGAACGACCCGCTAACCTCTTGGTACTTACAATTACTGTTTGAGTTGGTTAAGCACAAAAGAGAAACACAAAGGTAAACCAGCATGATAACGCAAGGGGTCAGAATGAAAGATAACGCGATACAGTGAAATGCACAAGGGATAACCCTGGGGTACGGGCAGCGATGCGCAATTGCTACTTTGACAAAGCAGAGACCCGCTTTACTCGGACCGTTCCTAGCGCTAGATTCCAAGGTTCAAGATAAATTGTGCGGTTAGTAGTTTATTCTTTTTGCTCTCATATTGTTAATTATCACCATTTAAATATTTGTGAATTTGACCTATGACGTTTTACGATTTTAAATCGTTATTAATAGGTAAACAACGTAAAGATCGGCATAGAAATGCATTTAGCGAAGAAGCACAATCTAAATCAGTTATTTATAATTGGTACACTGAGTTTAAAAGAATCAATTATTGCTTCTTAGTGATGAATTTCCTGAAGGACGCACAAGAACTGCTATTATCGATGAAAATATTGCCGCTGCTCGAGCAATGCTTGGAGAAAATCGACGAACATCTTCTGAATGTATTCGGGCGACATTGTGCATTAGTAAGGAAAAATTCAAAACATCTTATTTCAAAAGTTATACGTCATGAAGCTGCTGTCGATGATTTCCACATAAATTGACTCCCGATGAAAAGTAAAATGGCATTGATTATTGCAGAACAGCTCTGGAAAATTCCAAAGCGGCACCTCTAATTTAGTTTCGAATATTGCTACTGGTTTAGAATCTGGGATATATTGCTATGACCAAGTCCTGACCCAGTGGCTTGTTACTTATTTTTGCAAAAATTAAAGATAAAATGCACGGAAATAACTTTTTGGACATCAGATGAAACAGTGGAAGGAACTGGTTTTTCAAGCGCGTCGGGAAGAGTGGTATAATTGCTTTAAGGACTGGTTTCAATTAATACAAAACTGAGTGATGTTAAAGGGGAATATTTTTCAAAACAACTTAATCTAACTTTTCTGCAACTAACTCTTGTATGATTTTCTGAAACTTTTCAATGTCAGCACCATAGCACCACCTAGCAAGACTTCAGTACAATTTGGAAATCAGGCTGACTGCCAGGTAGAGCAGAAAAAGAACCACGATTCAAAATATAGTCGGAAGTGAACGTTTCCCCCACTGTATAATATGGAAATGTGTGGGAAAAGGTCCGTGGCTTCTGTCAAAGGAGTTTCATGTTGCTCTCATATATGTTTAAATGCATGCCTACAGATATAAACTCTAGCCCTAGGGAATAGTGCTGCTATGCATAAAAGCCTAGTGGATGTAATATGTACAAATATGTTGTAAGGAACATAGGCGTCTATAACCTTGAGTTTCTTAATGCTTTTGGCAATTCTGGTACAATAATCTTCATTGAAACAGAAAAAAATTCTATGGTTCGTAAGTTTTATCCAAGAAATACTGCAATTATTCAGCAAATATGCAAAAAAATTGAAAAAGGAACCACTTGTTTATTTTCAACATGAATACATATTTATTTCGAGATGAATATTTGGGTTTAGCTTTAAAAGATATATCGGTTTAAGCAAATTTAAAGAGGCATCTGAGATTTTAAAAAGCAATATTCTCCTATCTTTTTGAGGGGTAGAAATGGAAGTGAAAAACTTAGTGCCACAGCCGGGATTGGACCACATATATTCCACTTTACGTGCGGCTGCTCTAACGATTAAGCTACTGTGACAACTTGCCAGTATGACATTGAATTCTCCAACCGATTCGTATTTTTCCCGGTCGATCAAAAAGGGAATCCCACATCAAATACCCCAGGGGTGACTTACAATCGCAAGTACTTAATGTCCCGGGATTAAAAATGATTTTTAGATGGTAATTATTATTTATTTATGCCAAAAAACTTACTGCTGGTGTTTTTAAACAAATAAGCCGTGAATGGGCAATATTGGAGAGGTAGAATCGAAATTGAAAAACACCAGCAGTAAGTTTGTTGGCATAAATAATAATTAGCATCCATTTTGTTTTTTTTTATTTATGTATATATTTATTTATTTACAATGCTCTATGGGGGCTTCATCAGTTGCGCCCAAGGAAATTTTACACCTGATTTCAACACATCAGTTGCGCTCCGCCGTCATCATTTGCGCTCGGGGTTCGTTCTGGCTACTCATCAGTTGCGCCCGAGTCTCTTCCGTCCAAATTTTTGAGCCTTAGAACCTTCTTACTCACATTTTTGTTCCCATTTTTAGAGACTTAGGACTCTCTGCATAGCTACTGACAGGTATAATTAAAAATGTTGATTCTTTTCAATTATTATCTAAAATGCTCATACCAATTACTTGTTGGTACTCGTAAAATTATTTAAAATACTGGCACCAGTGACTTCTTGATGATGATGATGATGATGATGATGATGATGATGATGATGATGATGATGATGATGATGATGATAGACGGCGCTACAGACCATGTAGGCCCTTGGCATCCTTAACTACCAATGGCTAGGTACTCGTGAAAGTATTTTAAATACTCGTACCAATGGCTTGATACTCATCAAATTACTTAAAATGTTCATGCCAATGACTTGGTACTCATCAAATCATTTAAAATGATCTCAGGTAACCTCTAATGATTATAATAATGTGAAACGGTCTTTAGAAAATCTAATCTGCTGATTGTCATATTGTTGTATTTATTAATGAGACCATCTATGTATACTTTTCCTTTTTTAAATGTTGGGTTTATCCTACAAGTTTCTTTACTATTTATTTTCATGTATGTGCTTATCTGAGTATCAGTAATGGCATTAATGAAATTAATAAATGTGGATGTGCACAGTTAAAATTAAGAGAAAATGCTGTATGAAAAGCTTCCCAAGCATTAGCTGGTCTACTCGATGTTACAGTATCCGAAGCCCAAATGTCAGGAGGAAATAATTAATCACATGTAATGAAGTTATCTACCAAATAATCCGCAAACTGTGTCAACATTTGATTGACTGGTTGAATACTCATTAAATCTTGAACAAAAGCATCTCCAACTTCTTCTGGTTTAAGAAATAGCAAGCCAAATACCCAGTGGAGCCATTTACCAATATCAGTACTGCAATCTGCACATAGAGATGAAAGTTCTAAATTCTGAATCTTTCTCCACCATGCTTATGTTAAATGGAATCTGCAACCTACTATTAAGGAATCAGCCCATACTAGTTTTGCAGCTTGGTGGGTAGCTATTTCAAAAACAGCTACAGTATGTTATGGTTCAAAATTCAAATTAATATTTTAACAAATTCGAAGTAATTCTCGAAACATGTTTTTGCTAATTTATTTGGCAGAAGACAGAATACTAATGGTATATACTGGTTATTTCTTTGTACCTGTAACATAAAAATCTGACAAAAAATTTACAACAGAAGCCAAAAGTAACGTCTATAAAAATTGTATTTCCTTCACAAAGACACTGTAAATTCGTTTTACTTGTAAAACACTATATTTAAAAAGCTGTCATTAATTGCAATGAGGTTTTCACCATTGTTACCTAAAATAGACATTTCTTGCAACGCTTTATGTACCTCATTAATATTCTTGGGCAGTGGTGGAAGAATGGACCTCTTAGAACGATAAATACTTTGCCTAATTTTAGAACATATACGTTATCAAGGTCTACTTTCATGTTTGAAACCTCGGACCTTATAAGCTTTAATGGCCTTTGAGATAAATCTTCTAATGCTTTTCTCTTAACACTTCTGGAAACAATATGTCTGTCATATTAACACTCACCTCATGATTATGATCAATTTCATTACTGAATAACACATTTGTTGCTGTTTCATTTAGGTAAATACTAGATTTAAAATTCTTAACTTGCACCTCCACGCCATTCCACGCTGTGTTTCCCTGTGATTTTTAAATTTAAATCCATTTACAACTGCTAAATATTTGACTTTTTCACTGATCATATGCTCAAGCGGAACGTTACGATCCATCACGTACAAATTACAGACTTGGAGTGTAAGTAGACAGTAGGAATGCTCTATTTACGTGAAAAATGACAATCGTGCAATCGATGTGTCACTTGCCTACATAACCCAACTAAATTTCTGTAGCATTTAAGTGAAGAATGAAAATCGAATAATAATGCAATCGATATATCGCTTGATCAGTGAAAATTTCTGTATCCCTTTTGTTTGTGTTAAATGGAATCAGCACACACTTGTGAGTATGAAGGTCCTAAGCCTATAAAAGTTTTGTAAAAAAGACTCCGTGCGTCACAAGAAACCGCCGGGTGCAACTGATGAATTTACAAGGGAATGGTATAGGCGCAACTGATGTGTTTACCTTGAAGGGGTTCGGGCGCAATTGATTAATGTTTAATCCTTAGGGACGCAACTGGTATGCACCTGCCATATGTGAAAGAATAAAATAATTGTCCTTGCCATAAGGGGGGCTAGGCATATAATATAATATGAATATAAAAGGTTTTTGTGTATTTGCTGCTAATTACATGTTACTAAAGGAAACTGACAAGATATATCATAAAATTCAAGAAAATATCCATACGAGGAAAATGTTGAAGCCTTTGAACCAAGTTGTTACTTCAGCGAAGGAAATGTATATATGGTTGGCTTTGTTAAACTTTTAAAATGACCCGCTGTACAACTTTCACATATTTTGTAATGTACGAAACAGGAGTCCAAAATACAAAAAAGAGTTCTGATGCGCACTTATCAGAAGAATAATTTTAAATCTCATATGTAGTATTAGTAATTAATATTTAAAGATATAAATAAGGTAGCAGAAAAAAAATCCAATAGAGGTAATATCAAAGAATTATAATAAAATTGTAAATAGGTATTTTGAAAAAAAATATACATATATTAATTTTATTATAGTCATAAACTGGAGTTAATTTTTAAGTTTAATACATTATAAGTGTTTTTAATTTGTGAGCGTTTAAAGCCAGATGATTTCATAATTTACGTGCTATGCTTCTTTGGACTTTGCTTACTTCCATAGAACCAGCTTTTTTCGTTTAGGATTATTTCTGGATGTTGTTTCCTCAAGGAATACTCAGATCAGTAATTCTTTAATTATTTTAAATTAATTTTATGTCACAATAAATGTATGTACATAAAGGTTTATCTCTTCAGTTTATTTTTTGTAGTTTAATGACACGTGTAGACTAAATTATAAATTATCAGCTACTATTTTTACTATACTTTTACAGCACTATTTTAAATCACTTTATACACATGTTATATAATTAATTTGAATTGTATGATATTATCAGAAACTGTAATCTAACTTCCTCGCCCTTCTACTAAATGGGATTCGAACTCATGTCAGCCCACACTGTTCATTTGAAACAGCACGCCCTAGACAGCTCAGCTATTGCGATTACACGGATTTGGCCTGCTCACGTTTTGTAAGTCTAGCACCAACACTGGAATCATTTTAGTTCTAGTCCGCAACTTAATAGAAACACTATAAGAACATGTTCTGCAGGTGCACTAAAGTTGAATCTGCAATGCTGGCCCGTTAATGTAGATGGATTGCTGAAATATTCCTTTTCAAAGCCACGAGGTGAGGTGAGGTGAGGTGAGGTGAGTTGCGAGGTGACATGGCTGCCATGTCTTCTGAGCAGCAAGGGAAGCATATGAGTAATTTAATTCTCATACCACCTATGCATGTACGCTTGAGAATTAGGTAACCCTTCGTGCAGGTCTCACTGAAAATGGGTATTTACTTTTGTGAAAGATAGTACAAAGTTCACTTCTCATTTTAGTTATGATTTAAGATTGTCTCCTAAACACCTCTTGTCTATCCAGCATTACCTCCTTTACTCACTGCAGCTGTATCTAAACACGACAAATTAAGCTTTATCATTGTTGCATTAAACTGTACAACCACATTAAACTTTAGATAAACTTAGCATTAGGATTTATGGCTCTTGATGCTTTATTTGTGCAAGGTGGCGTTTGTAAGCTTTGAATATATACAGTTGAACCTCAGCAATGGACTCCTATGAACGTTACTGAGGAAGAGTATTTTTACCAGACATTTCGCTACAAGAAGTGCAATGTCATTTTAGTCACCGTTTACGTCATATTTAAATAAAGTTTATATTTATGGACGCTCTTTAGCTGCTATGGTTCTCAGCATCGCAATGCATATTCGGAATGAAAGACTGCTTAGTTTTGCTCAGTGGCTCCTTTATAAGGCTTGAGGTTCCTTTACGTACTGCAAATCTACCATACAGGAGCACGTCTAAGTGTTAAAAGAGTGGCCCAGTAAGCATAAAGTGGAAGGAGGTAAATCCAACCTCCCGTCTTTCGCACAGGTTGAACATCGCTGATATATACGTAATAATAACTTATTATTATGTTAGATAATTGTAAAATAATGTAAAATGGTGCCTGCGTTAAGCACTATTCAATACTTGATGTAGGTTTGATTTTATAAAAATATGCCTAAATATAGTTCCCGCCATTGCTCAATTCTACATCATAAAATTCTTAATATGCGACAACAGAACTTGCTAAAGATAACATATCCTAGTAGGCTTGTATTTAAGTTGGCCAAGTTTTAAAATGTACACGTTTGATTCAGGAGAAACAAAGGACGGGAAATTAAAATTAACTTTAATTTGAATATTGCAATTACTATTGGCAGTTACGCTCTCTTATGCATAAATCAATTGCAGCAGAAAGGAAAAAAAGATACATAATATACTGAAGAGAAAAATAACACTCGGAGTGAATAAGCTATTGAGAAGATATGTTGGGGTTGAAATAACTAACGGAAAGGGATTTTCCACATTAGCCGCGTGTAGAAAAAATGTTGGAAAAGGCAGCCAAAGTCGAAGAGTTCGGAGTCACGGCTGAGATATATCCAAAGTTAATATCATTACGTTAAAGGTAATACGTAAATAGGAATTTTAAACTTAATAGTTGGTTTAACCAGAAGTTCCAAGTGCTTTAATTTAAATCCCTTGACAATTTTAATGAAACATTTAAAAGAAAACATTGAAATTACAGATTTATACCTCACCAATCTAGGACCTAATTATTGAAACATGGTATGTCCTTTTATCATTAACGCAAACTAACTCAAATTCTCTCTATTTTTTAGTCTTTATAACCTGTCTTAAAAAAGAGGGATTGAACTTGCAATAGGTTGATTTATTCATTTGAAAACAAAATACAAAGTATAGTTCGAATGCAAAATAGTGTACAATAGGAGTCCTGCATACCAGAATAAGATCAGTTCAGCAAAATCTTGTTTGGAACATATGATCTGTCTGTCAGTCAGTCAGTCACAGTAGGAATTCCAGCACGTCAGCTTACTATGACTCCGGGAGAAAGGATGAAATGAGAGAACCCTACAGGTGGCCAGAACGCAGCACAGGCGAAACTACAACTACGGTGGATCCCTAACAGGTGCAGGCAAGTTATTCAGCCCGGCGGAGCTCCAGGTCGCCACAGAGAGCCCGCCACTATCCCAGCCAGGTCCAACTGATCAATCAATACCCTGGAAGGTTGACCGGTCAACCACAGCGCCTCCTCTCAGGCGTGCACCGTATTTATAGAGCGCAAGCACCGGCGACTCCTCTGACTCAGAGAGAATGAAATGAAAGGAAGTGAAACTAGGAATGTAAGGTAAAAATCCTTTCCAACATTTGCCTTAGTGACCTGGGAATTATTTAAGGCCATATGTTTCAATCAACTCCTTAATTTAGACGTCTTCGTCGTCGTTTTTCGTCGAGTTGCACTACTCTATATTTTAAATGAAGAACACAGCAACTAAGGAGTTACGTAAAGCTCTTTCGTTTCGTTGTTACCAGTAACTGGAACTGATTAAGGCATACCTTATGCACGGCAGGTAACATGCCACAGATAACGCCGGAGTTCAGATGTCACTGTATAGACCGACACGGAAACATATTTTCACTATGGACCCAACCAAGATCCGTTCTCTGGTTATAGGTTTCCCTTATACGAGTATGTTAGGTTGTGTCAGCCACGTACGTGTTTTGGAAAGTTTAGGGCTTTTTCTGACTCTTGCATTTCACCGACTATTAAATCACTCTTTGATTTATGTTTGTTTTCTTGAGATTTGTATCAGCCTAGTCATAGAGATATGCAAGAAGGACAGGAGTGAAGCTACATAATGTTAGACAAAGTGAAAATCTTACAGAGGTTAAAGAAAATAAAGGGCCCGACTGCGCGCAAGGTAAATTTCTGCCTGTTTTAAAGTGCCCAACTGCGCGCGGTGGTCATATTTGGAATAGGTCAACTGTGCGCGGCGGTCACGACTGCATTTCCCTTCCCAATTTTTTAGAGACTTAGGACTCTATGAACGCTAGCCTGTTTGCCATTCATGTCAACTCTTTTACTGGCAACTTTTTTCCGAATCAACTTTAATGGTCTTTCAGACAATTCAGTAACAGCTTTGCGCTTTAAGATATTAGAGATTACTTGTCTAACCAAACCATGACTTATGGCTTATGACTTACTTCATTACTGAATAAAATGTGAGTAGCAATGCCATTTAAATAAATACGAGGCTTACATGTTTCAACAGTGCACCTTCGCGATACTCTTCACTGTGTTTGTCTTTCTTTGCGACATTTATATCCATCTATAACAACCAAACTTTGTCCCGTTTGACCATTAATAACTTGCAGAGAAGCGCTGAATCCGTTGCTCTATAGAAACACACACGATGAGCACATCATTTTACAAACAGCACGCCATCTTATACACTCGAAACATTCGACAGTCGTTAACACTGTTACCAACCCTATAGCCTATAACTACAACTACTCTCGAAACAAATAACTAACATCATTTACTAGTGGTGTCACACTTCTGTTACTTATACGAGAAAGACTCACAGGCATTTGACGTATTTGTGGTACACCTACTCGCGCGCTGTTGGCCTGTTTACAATTCAGTACCTCCCGCGCAGTTAGGAAACATTTGACCCTTTCGCGCGCAATCGGTTCCCAATCAAAGAAAAGATGTAACCTAGGAGAATCGTCAACTTTTGTTGTTCCCAAATTTACTTAATTATCATGAAGATATTTATGTCGGAGACAAAGATTTCATGTTATGAAATACGAAAAGGAGAAATATCGCATTAAAAGAGCCGAGAGGAGTAAATCAAGATTAGAAGGGAAGAAAATAATTAATGTAGGAGCAAGAAGACGTGAAACAGGAAGGAAGAAAAAGCAATTGTGTGACTGAAGTGCATGGAATATGCACAGAATTAAAGTGAAATGCGGGTTAAAATAAGAGTATGATGTACATTATAAAGCAAGAAGATAATTTTAAAGATAAGGCTTTTTTTGGGTAGTTATATATCAATATTAGTAATCTGAACGATCATAGAAGTCCATTTTGTGTTTCAGCATCAGCGATGGCAGCGTGAATTATGCCGTTGTTTAATGGAAAACATACATTAACATACCAAAGAACGGAGAAAATTTAAGCCAACAGTACTGGGATGTCTCCACAACACACCCCCAGGGCCGGGTCGACCCCAAGGGGACGGCATTTGCAACTGCAAGTCATCGACCAAACATTTATCGACTTGTTCCTTACAAATATAACATTTATTGACTAAGTTAAGGTTAATTAAAGACTAGCTGTCTTTGATTTTCGTCGTTTATAAAGAATTTAGCATATACAGATTTCATAAAAGTGTAAATATTGTTTCATAAGTTGTGTTATTTTCAGCTGGAATACATAAACATTGTTCCGTTTCCATCTGGCTTTTCTGACAAGACAGTAGCGTTTAGTGGAGTAGTGATAGAATATTCTGTAAAATATGAAACATTCTAGGTACATATAGATACATCTATCATTCAAACATTCCTAGAGTGTATATGTTAACTTTCTATTCATTTTATGACTTCTTTAAAAAAAAAGGACTAAAAATATCTCCCCTCCAAAACCGCAAAAGGAATTAATTCCTTGGTGTGTGCAACTCTCACAAGGAATCTGTTTTCTCTTATGCACTTACCTTCTAAAGAAATTCTTATTACCCAACGATAGGAAGCTTTGTATCCCATCTTTTACGAACCGAGGTGGGCTGTAATCTCTTTGGCAGCGTCCTAAGAATTTTCTTCTTTCGATTCTAATACAGGATGTCCCGCTTTGAGGGCTCGAGAATTATGTGATGATTTAAAAATGGAAATAATAACTTTTTGCATAACTTGATGTACAAACTCTCCAAGTTTCCGACAATACATAATGCAGATCGATATGCACGCCTCGAATTGTTCTGCAGATATCCAGGCGGTATTCCACCCTGCGCTAAGTGGTCTGGAGTATCTCTGGAGTCACTAGCACTGTTGCATTTTAAATTGTTGTTTCAGTTCCTCCAAAGTGTTAGGTCTACTTCTTTGGTAAACAGTATTCCTCAGAGAGCCCCCCTCCCAAAAAAAAAAAAAAAAAAAAAAAAAGTCCAAGAGGGTTAATTCGGGAGGCTATGCAAGGGATGCTCCCTTCGCGAGCCATCTAGCAGGAAAGAGTTCATCCGAGAACTCACGCACCCATTGATGATAATTGGGCAGGACACCATCCTGCTGGAAACTTGATCCTACGGAAAGTTGGTCAACAACAAAGTTCTGCAACATGTCCAGATACACGTTTCCTATGACTGCAACGTCTGCGAAGAAAACGGTTCCAATGACACCAAATTAATCTACACCAAATTTTCATTTTAGATGTCTCTCATGTCATGAACATGTGGGTTTTTTGAACCCCATACTCGACAGTTGGGCCTGCTGATTGTTCCACGTAAGTGAAAACTTGCTTTGTCAGAAAAAAAAACTGTTACCAAGGTACGAATTGTTAATACGTTGAAGCATTTCAGTAACAAACTTTTCCCTAAGCAGACTTTACCTTGTATCGGAGCTGCATCTTATAAACATCAAACGTAGACGAGTATGAATTATCCTCTGAATTGTTGATTTGTGGGTTTGAAGCACGGCATTAGCTCTTCGTATGGACTTGTGGATTCCTGGTGGATGCCCTACTCACATGTACAAGTTTCCTCACTCTCCGATTCGCATGTTTACTTGACTGCGTTAGCAAAGACCTGTTTCTCGGAGTTAGGTCTCATTTGTTACTGGCTTTATACCCTGGTAGATTAACATTCCATGTACCACAAACACAGCATTACGCTCTTAACAGATTTTTCTTCTGCTAGCCATGGCACGCACTAAACTTTCTGTTGTGGTGTCTACATGTTTGACAATGTAGTGCGTAGCGTGTTCTCATACAGAATAACGCCAGGTTAGAAGAAACAAAGTAAATTAGTCATGCGCATGAACATATAGTTGTTTCAAAGTATTGTTGCATGCACTTGGACAACTTTTGCAGCTTATCAAATGAAAATGATGATAATATGCTTATCTAACAGGAAATGGAGTGTATTCACTTCTCGATCCCTCTAAGATAACACTATATATCACTCATAGAAGGGGAAAATTGGATTGTATGGGAGATTCCAAGGATCTCCAGCATTTATTTTTATTCAATTTTTCACTTATTGGTGAGGACTCTTAGAAACAATTTAGGTTAGACTTTCTAGTAGTAATCATTTTATGAAATAATTGTTTGATTTCAATGAGGTTGCCGCAATATATATTGAGATTATCATCTTTTGACTTCTCTCAATGCATATTTCTTTCTCCAAGATGTTCAGAAACCCTTGTAATTTGAAGAGTGGTCCCATTCCATAAGGCAAACGATTATTTTTTTATATGCCTGCTTTTAATATTTAAGTTCATATTGGTGGCTTTGAGTCAGGAACAATGTCTAATCGGCTATACACAGGCTGGAAGGGAAGTCATTACATTAATTTAAACCAGTGATAGATCTCGGACATTGGAACACATTTTGTATCTTATTCTTTTATCTCTGACCATTTCCTACGGAGGTACATTAGTTTTATTGAAAATAAGCTGGCAACACTGTATGTTTCACTTTCACTAGGCCAATACATAAAGAAACATGCGTCCTGGAGCCGCGCGGCTCGTGAGTGTAAACAAAAATACATACCATGCCATGTATGCTATGTCATAATAAATAAATACATCTGAATTCTCCAGTAACGCATACTGTAACCTAAAGGGGCCCCAATAACCTAGCTGTCGATGGGCCCTTAAACCCTACTCATTAGCTGTAACCTAAACTCACAATCTAAGGATATTGTTTAACATTTCCTTCAACATCGAACTTATATGTTTCGTAGCTGGTGTTGCTATAATTTTATAAACCATCTCTCTGACTTATAAACACAAATGTATATTTGTAGGCTCTTACAAAGTGTAGCAAATGATAGTTTTAAAGTGACAACAAAAGAGTAAGAAATGAATCAAATGGTTCACCCACTTCACAGGCATTATTCAAAATATCCACCATTTGCGCACCTGCAAGCCTCACACCTTTTTAACCAATTACGTCGCACTCTAACAAAAACACTAATTGTTGCGTCGCAGCCAGATAAATGCATTCTCTCAAAGATTCGAGGGCAGTCGTTGCTGTTTTGTAGATCCTGCTTTTCACGTCTCCCCAGAAGAAAAAATCCAGAGGATTCATACCGTGTGGAAGGGAAGTCATTACATTAATTTAAACCAGTGGTAGATCTCGGTATTTGAAGCACATTTTGTATCTTGCGTTTTTGTTTCTGACCATTCTCTACGGAGATAGTTTTGTCGAAAACAAGCTGCCGACACTACCGATTGTGTGTGCGTCACTTTCACTGGTTCAATACATAAACAAACACTACTGCTATCACGCGTCTCCTTCTATGTATGTTTACTGTACGAACGTAGGCCAATCACAACCGTTACCTGCCAAAACAGGTGAAAGTGGTCGACTTGTTTACATTCGGAAACCAGGTCAAGTTCCTGACTAACCTTAACGCAACGTTGTCGACATACCTCACGTCTGAAAAAGTCGTTTGGAGTATCCCTTCACGTCTTTTAAGTGATTAATTATTTCGAAACCTGTGTGATGTCCCACAATTACTACCGAGGGTATGTCAGAAATAAGTTACGCTATGCTTCTTACAGGTAACGAACTGTTACCTTCGTATATTCTTGTGGAATTACGCATCCAATTTGGAACAAAAACCATTTATTTTTTCGAAATCGGCTGATCAAAAAGAAAATTCCATAATATTTTTCGTTTGTAATGCTTCTATGAAGCACATATTAGATGGAATATAATGACTTCGCTTCCTTCCTGTATATAACCGATTAGACATTATGATATATATCACTTCACATATGTTCACTCATATTCGAACGTAAAGCATGTATCAAAAAAGAAAGATAAGGGTCAGAGGAGATATATTTCAGTTAATTTCAGAAGATATCCACTGTTCATTTCTGCAAAGTGCTACAATCGTATAATCTTAACATCTTATCTATGTATGATATGTCTCGACGCACTGATAAATAACTGGCTTAGCTCATTAAAACATGATTTTATATGAGCACACTGATAGCTGTTTAACAAGAAAGTGGAGACCTTAGTTACAGCATATGTGTTGTATTGTAACACTTGTATCGATTCCGTGGCTATACTGGGTGGCGATCATTGTGAATAATATGAGAAACAATTGTTCCGCTACATATGTCACCGAATATGAATTACTAGAATATTTCTGCCTTTACCAAAACTGGAATGGTAGAGTTGTCACTGTGTGTAGATTTTCAGAATGACCAGAACGATTCAACAACACTAGAATACGAGGTTTACCTTTTATAAGTAGGGCAACGGTTCTAGAACACCTCGTGTAAAATTGTTATTCATGCAAGCCGTTAAGAAAATAATTATGGAGCTTATGTTTAGTTTGTCATTTTATTGAACAAATCAGGTTAAATACTCTAAAGTGATATTACTTTATTTCACGCATCTGATATTTAGATCTATATGAAAGGAGCACACAGCAAGCATTTCGTTCCGGACCATTTTTTAGTTGAAAGCAGTTGAATTAACATATACACTCCGATAAAATAAATATCTAATCAGTGGGTAACAGTCTTCTGAGTTTTGGGTCAACTACCACAGCTACATATAATAAAGTGAATGTATGTTTACAGACATAACCTTTAGTATAATCTATAATGCATGTATATGAGATATATCGTAATCGCGCCACTGAACAATCATCTAAGGTTTTTCGCAAAGACACTGAACAAATATCCACCCGTGTGGTGGCCGAGTGTGAAGAATAGCCCCAAGGTAGAACATGCCTGTCGTAAAAGGCGACTAAAATGGTCACCCAGTGCTCGGGGATATAACTGGGCCATCCAGTCCCAGGAGACATAAACATGGGACCTGGTCCTCCAGGTTGGGGGTTGGGCGTAGGGTTAACTCCCTGTTTTGTTTGGGTATGTTTATTGCCGTTGAAAATTGTACTCTCACACTCTCATATCACATTTTCATAGTTGAGCAGGAAGGTCCACATTTTGGTTAAGTGTTGTTTTGAAACGCCCTGTATAAATCATAGCATATAAAGTTCATAAAAAACTGAATGGTTCCAAACTGCTGGTGAGAGAGGGAGGGGGAGGAATGAAGAGTGAAGGAGGAAGGAATTAAGATTTGAAGAAATTAACAATAATTATGTTATTACTTCTTGTTTTTGAATTATATTTCAAATATAACATGAACAAAGAATATCAACTTGTTTTTAAGTCTCTAAATATTAATTCAGCTATAAAGCAGAGGCTGTGAACTTCCAAAGAAAACTGTGTACTTTGAAATTTCGAGGCAAATTTTATAACTGCTGTCGAATCAAATAAAACGTCTGTACACCAAATTTCACGTAGTAGTTAAAACATAAGTAAGCTTCTTCGGGTGTAATATCTACTTTCCAAAAATGCCAGTATATATGAGAGACTATACAATTACATATGAGAGACTATCGATGTCTGTTTTGAAGCTGATGTAGCACTGAAAAACTAATAATGTTCGTGCGAGTAGTTGAGTTCTGAGAAAAATATATACTAGGGACAAAATTTGTCTGTGATCCAACTGCGGTTCAACTGGAAGATTTTATAAGTCCAAAATGTGAAAATAAATCTAAATTCAACCTTAACGAAGAAAACTAATTTTTAAAAACAATTAGCACCAAATAACGTTGTATTTTGGTTATGTCTATAAACGTATACATGCAGAAAAAGTCTCATTCACAAGGGGGTAATATTCCATGCTGGAAAACAATTAACTTCTTTCCTAGAGTTTAATGCTCATAGGTTAAACACTGATGGCGAGTATAAGAAAAAATGTAATTAACTAACCAGTTTTGCCTCTGCTTCAGCTTGTCGTTTCATTTCCTCGGCCTGAAGACGACGCTTCTCTGCTACCATAGCATCTGAAACGTTTAACTGATATAAGATGGCTAGAAGGGTTCATATTCAGTAAGGAAAATTTCTGTTTTCAGATTGTGAGGATACTTAATGCTAGAACCTTGCAACAAGTTACATATAACAGATGAAAGCATCTTTTCTGAGATACTGAATGAAGAATTATCTGATTCCCCTCCAGTGTCCTTAGATGTAAACAACGAATAAAGCATAGGTGGGGAGAACCGGCACATTGTGTCACTTCCCTACATCGTAGCTTTAACCCCGTCCATTGCCTCACAGCGGTTGGCCACCAGGCCACGCCTCCCGCTGTTGTGTCTACCTCAGAGAACCAGCCAGTTCTTCAAATTGCGTCAGTAAGTACAGAGGGTAGACACTTGATTGCACTGCTGTTATCCCTCTTCCCCATGCCTTGGACAAAGCGTGAGCTACGATGGAGATGAGGCGTTGGGTGGCTGAACGATAAAGTAGTGAGGAGTACTGGCTGCAAATGAAACCAACTGTTTGTCTTCCCCACCAGCTTCTGGATATTTTACTGAGATGCAGGGGCGTAGCGTCAAGGATGCGAGAAACGTATTACATACAATGGAATTTTTCTCAGACTGATTGCCAAATTGGTGATGATAATAATTTTGTGGTATACAATCCTTTTAAAATTATTAAAAATCAAGTTTTCGTAAAAAGAAAAAGAGTTTTTGACATGGATTATGTATTTTAACGAGATCCACGTTTTTTATTTAGTAATCTTTTGTCTGCGCTTATTGTTTACCATTTATGCAAGTGTTCCGGAATGAAGCAGTCTTTTGAGGGAATTCCCAGAACTTTTATGGCATAAATACATGTACATTTCAAAAGTTCTTTGGTCATAAGAATCCAAGCCTTGGTGATTAGTAATTAATTTGAATTCACAAGAAATGTAAACCAAGTATATTACAATGTCAAGTAAAAAACTCCAAAAATGTTGTTATAATAATTTATGGCACAATATTACACAATGTTTCTATTTAACCTTTTTATTGGAGGAAATAATGCATTCAATTTTTTTATCTACAAACGAGAAATGACAAAAATGAGCCTCGCACACCACTTGAACTCGTAGACATCGCTCTCTACTTGGCTGTCTGTTCCTCAAGTATAATACATGAGACATTTTTACATTTGGCGATTCGTAGAAACAATATAATTTCGCCACCCCTAATATAAGCAATAGTCCCTTACATCAGTGTGAGACACAATATGCACATTTATTTAGATGAAGCACTACTTTGATTCTTACCTAGTTGTTGCTTGTAGGCCTGCTTGTCTTGTGGGCTCTTGCGATACCTGAGGACGTTGTCCACACAACGCCTTACAGGCTCATTGAACTGGAACCTGAGTAGTGGATCATGTTTGTACGCAGTGCTCTGTTGTCGAGGCTGACCCGATGATGATCTATTGATTCCTGGGTTAGAGTTACCATTCCTGTTCAGCACAACTCCTAGATTCTTCTGTGAACAAAATATATACATAATATTATTGAGGAAATACTAATGCGCGTGCCCTTATCCCAATGTCGATTTAAGAAAAAGAAAATTCACAATAGGTAGACAAACCTTGGTATGCATTAGGCACGTGGTTAATAGCTCGTCTCTTCCTATTCTATACTCACAGAAGTACATAATTATGTTTACCAGCTGCAACTAAACTAATACAACACAACACAAACATATGTACCAATTTTGAACGAATAATTATTACAAAAGTCAAGTAGGCAAAACTAAGACCAAGTAAACATTTTGACACGATGGTGACATGAAAAGAAAAAGTTGATGTATTAATAAAAATGCGTTAAAAATGCTCATTTTATTTTGAAACCCTTACATAATTACTCAGCTATTAGTCTTGCAGCTTAAAAGGAAAGAATTTAACACTGGAGGTAACGAAGGATAGACAGATAATATTACAAAGTATGCTGTCTCGTTAGCATATGAAAAGAACGCATGCCACGTCCTCTAAATTGCACACTCCATCAATTGCATAATATTACCTACTGTTTATAAAAATTGCAACAATATGAAAGAATTCTCCTAATTATATCCAAACTTGGTGTTGTGTAGAACAATTTGTGAGCAATATGTGATTAGGATTGTAGAAAGATAGGACATACGCAGGCCGAGCAGAGTCCTGTTCTGTTTATCGGACAAGCTCAGTGTTGCATCAGGTATAATTACTGAAGAAGTGTCAAACAAGTTGGAAACGTTAAAGTAAGTGCCAATATGTCTCGTCGACGTAAAAAGGATGCAATATCACCATATGAGTGAGATCGAATAGCGCAGAATGATTGGTCTCCTGGAAGCCAGTTTGTCATACGGAAACATTTCAGCTCGCGGAGAGCAGCGCTGATGACCATGCAGTTGAACGTCCTTAAACCTGCATCAAATAAGGACATGCTGTATGACAGTGATGCATGTGTGGAAGCATTGCATAGAAGAGTCTTTTAGGAAGCGAAGATCAAGTACTGGACCACGTAATGACCAAAGCACGGGATGACCACTATCTTGCGGACAGCTTCATCTATAGTGTTAGTTCGACACAGGAGCACTGCAATAGGTGTGAAACTGTCTGCATCTGCCTTCTGTTGCGGATTGGACTGATTACACAACGTCATTACGTCGCCTTCCATTGTACAGAAACCGTCATAGGCATGCCGAGTGGCAAAGTGTAGTCTTTTCAGATGAGTCACGTTTCAACCTGTCCTACAGTGATGGCCACATGTTTTTCTCGGTACAGTGGTAAGCGCAATTTGGAGGCCTACATTGTAGAGCGGTATGGTGAACAAACACCAGGTTTCATTGTTTGGGACGCCATTGGCTACAAAAACCGATCTACCCTACTACAAATTGATGGTAGTTTGAACAGCAACCGGTACATGAGGGAGGTCTTAGAGCCCGAGGTACTCCCCTGCTTCAGGAATCTCCAAATGTCACATTTCAGCAGGAAAATGCCCGGTCATATGTTGCGAGGAATGCACAAGCGTTCTTCGTAAAACTGCGGGTATCATTGCTTCCCTGGCCTGCACGACATATCGCCCATCAACATGTCTGGGATATGGCTGGTCGGCAACTTGTTCGTCACGGTCCTCCTGTAACCAGTGTCAATGACATGTGAGCTCACACAGTTGCGTGAAAGGAGATCCCTAGGAACATATTCCGAACCTTTTTGATTCCATGCCACGACGTTTAGCAGCTCTAATTGTAGTGCGTGGAGTCAACACCAAATACTGAGTATTCAGGCTTTGTGGTCCTGGACATATTTGTAAAATTAATAATTCGTTTATTTTCATGTGCCTAATCAGCGGTATAAACTTCATTTCAAACTTTATTTTCATTTTTTGTGTTGCAATTTTCCCAAACAGTAATGCATGTACAGCCCTTAAATTAGCATATAATATGAAGTTGTCCGTAGTTTGCAGAAATACCAGTTATACCCGTTTTTAGTTAGCAATCTTCACCGCAGAAGTCGCCCTTGTTAGGTTCCCACTCTGGGCTGCACTATAGATGACTACAGTCTATTCACTCTAAGGTTGATCCGCGCGAAATTGAACCCAGGTGGCCAGTGCACAGTTATAATGTATCCTTCCACCATTCGCGCCAGAAATAGTCACAACACAACCACGTGGTGAGTGCATGCGGTACGTAATAGAAACGAAATGATCTCTTATTCCGTCAATATAAAGAGTGACTAACATGTAACACGAATTGCGTTTCTAACAAACTCGTCACACTCTTGCATGGCGTATTTCACACGCTTTCGTTTTTTCCCGGGTGTAACCACTTTTCCTGTTTCAGCTTTTTCTTTACGAGCACTGTTTATACTGGTATTCGAAACATCGGTGCATTCAGTTTATTTCAATACTTCTTTGACGGGAACAATTGAATATTTCTCACACAACTTATAATACACGTTCAACACTATTGTTTTTTCACCACTAGTCAACGGTTTTCCCGCCTTATGTTTTACATAAGTCGACGAAGACGAAGCAAATTCACCGCGACTGTCCGCCATGATTCTAAATAGAAACTGCTGTTATAAACAATCGGATATCAGGTTATTACACGAGTTGCATGTTGGGACTTGTAGCTCTGTTTATCAGTATACATCAGCGTTAATTAACCTCTCAGGTATTTGTGTAGAATATTATATCATTTATCGATAAATTCATTCTAAAACTCAGATTACTAGAATGGGACTACTTCCCTGCACGCATTGCTACCGTGTTGTATCACGGTGCACTGATCACGTGGGTTTGTTTTGATGCGGACAAACCTAAGACTGAACTTGGTATAGGTGCATTCATCCAGCCATACTGCTGGGCAGTGAGGGGCGAATCAACGCAGTATGCACGTTCTTCGGTATTCACTCGGAAAGAGAAGATAACATTGCTTGCCCAGCCTTCATGGAAACTTTCGCTACAAAGTGTAGGATTTTGTTTCAACGATGGTGCATATTTTATATCAACGTTATTTTTCCCTTAATACCTCCTTTTTCAGGTTCCCAGACCTCTCCGCATAGCACAACCGGTTACAATAATACTTATTAAAATGTAAAGAATAGTTTTCTCTATGACATTTTACCGTTTCTGCTTAGTTTGAACGATGTTATGTAAAAGCTAATTTTGACGGTTGAATTCGGAAACCTTAACAGAAGGCGGTCGATTCTCCTTAAATCTTCGTAAGCTGATTCTACAACAGCCACAAAGATGTAAATGGGTGCAAGAGTAGTATCTGATATTTCTGGTTAGTGGGCACTATTAACCCTTTCTTGACCATTGGGACTTTCCAGTCCCGTCTATAAAAAAGGTCGCTAACAACACATTAGCAGCATTTTGTTAGCATCTGACTATCGGGACTTGTGCGTCCAACTTCTGCACTTCGTTCAAATCTATTGTAGTTTTGCTGTCAGGCGACAGATGTCAGTAAAGTTCAGTTCCTTTTCACCTGGTTCATAGATGGACATGAACAAAAATGCTACCAATTCATTTGGTTTTCTTTGAGTTCTGTGAAGATATAATTTATTTTTATGACATGTGGCTTCAAGATCACATATTTTTGAACATGTATTTATATAATTGCGCAATGTTATGAATCCTATGAAAGAACAATATGCAAATTTCTGCGTGGGACTTAGAAGTCCCGATGGCGTTTAGTGTACTGTGGACATTGGTTACATTGGCAGTACCTCATAGCAGACTAGCGTATGCTTTGCAAGCATTTCGTGTGTAGCACACTTTTGTTCAATGCAATGCCAAGGAGATGGTTTGAGGAATTTCTCAGTAATATACATGTAAATGATAACTTAGCTAGACCAAAGGACTGCAAAGATAAATTATACAAAATTTGTCGTCTCATTGATATTACTAATGAACAATATGCTTCAACCTACAATGAAACTAGGTCCCTAAGCATTGACAAATCAATGATTTTATTCAAAGGGCGCAGTACTCTCAAACAGTATAATCCTATGAAGCCCATCAAACGAGGGTACAAATTGTTATGTTTAGCAGTCCAAAAGGAGTTTATTTCAAAATTCTCAGTATATCAGGGCAAGGATGAGTTAGTTGGTGAAGGGTTAGCTGAATATGGTCTGGGAGAACAAGTTATTTTACAACTTTCTAAACCATTGTGGGGAAAAGGATTCATTCTGTATTTTGATAATTATTTCACATCCATTGCTTTGCTTGAACGACTCAAAATAGAGAATGTCTTGGCCTGTGGTACAATTCGTGCCAATCGTAAAGGGCTACCTGTCTGCGTGCCTGACAACTCTTTGTCAAGGGGTGATTATGATTATCGGATATCAAACATTGGTATAAGTTTCTTCAAGTGGATAGACAATAAGTCTATTTTGCTAGCATCCAACTATCATGGCACAGAAGAAACTATAGTACACAGAAAGAAACCTGATGGCACTAAAATTGAAGTAAAATGTCCAACTATTGTGAAAGACTATAATGCAAATATGGGGGGAGTTGATAAAGCTGATCAATTGCGTGCCCTTTACCATGTCAATAGGAAATCGAAGAAGTGGTGGCACAGATTGTTTTGGGGAATAATTGATATTGCCTTTGTGAATGCATACATTATCAATAATCAATTATTTGAAAAAAATGACTGTGTTAGAATTCAGAAGAGCTGTTGCTCAAGGACTGATTTCTAAAACAAAACTGCCAAGGAAAAGATCCTGCCCACAATCCACAAGTCCCAAAGAGTCACAGCCTAAAAGAGGAAAGGGTGCCTACTCTGTACCAGCTGATGTAAGATTGGGGAATGGGGGTCGTCACTGGCCAGTTTTTACACAAAGTCGTGGAAGGTGTCAGGTTTGCAGCTTACAAAAGATAGAATCTCGGCCTTATTCTATTTGCATGATGTGTAACGTTCATCTATGCTGTAATGAGAAGAAAAACTGTTTTATAATGTATCATGATGTTGACACTTAGAAGACAAAAAAGTGCCCAGTGTATAAAATTTGTGTAGAGGTTTATTTTTTTTCAACATTAGCCAATAAAGAAATAAGATGGTAGTCTGGTGACTTTATTTCTTTAAATCTTAGATGTTCTCTTGGTATTCAAATACTGTAGTATGTATAATGGCTTTGTAGTAGCTTTTTGTTCGGCCAGAAATGCTATGCAAATGTTTGTATGGTGAAACCAAGGCATCTTTATTGCCCAACGGGACTTTCAAGTCCCGGTAATTTTTTTTTATTAAGTATTAATTTTTTCAACAAAATATCATATAATACATATGTGATTATTCGATTAGACTTAATGTTAAAGGAAAATTATTTCACTTTTTGCTCAAAAGTTAATGTTTATATGCAAATTAATCATATCAATGAAAGTTAATCGGGATGTTGCAAACTATGTTTTATCAAAAACACGGTAATAAAATGCTTAAATAATATCAGCTTCTCTTTTAATCCTAAAACCAGGGGCGGGTTCTCCCTTAACCTTAAAAAGTGAGCACGAAAGGACTGATCTATGTAATCCGCTAAAGCTGGCGGCTTCTCTTTAATCCTAACCATGTGCTTAGGATGGATGGCGTATCTCCCGAAGCAGGAGGAGATAGCTGGGGCACCATGTACCTAGGATGGCTGGGCGTATCTACCATGGCAGGAGGAGATAGTTCGGATAACGGTAAGTAAAGGGGTTCTCCTATATTATGTCAGTTAGGTATAGCTCCTCTCTGTATCCTTAAGAAAGGGCTGTAATCGAAAAAAAATTTGCCACGCATTTAATGTAAATTAAGCGTTTAATCATATCTGCTTTCCATTGTAGCCTTAAGAAAAGAGATAACCACAAAGAGTGATCCATATTTGAATGAAAATTTGTGGTTGTAAGGTGCTAACTAAGGGGTCAGTTTGTTTCTATATTCTAATTTCTACCTATATATTATGGAGAATATTAATTGGGGTGAATATTAAAGTTAGGAGGCGTGGCCTTACTAAGGCTAAAGAGGTAAATGCTTTATAATTTTAACTTCCCGTTCTTCTACTACTATCGTCGCAATAGGGTAGAAACTTTCCTCTAATCCAAGATATGCCAGGTTGCCTACTTCCCTTTAAATTAAACTTGAATATTTTGTTTATGAGAGTTTTATATTGGCAAAGATTATGCATTTTAAACGTTTATTTTCGTCTCATAAGGCTATCAAAGGTATGACAGCAAAAGCTAACTGTTGCACTATTCAAGCTGTGCATTCCACAGTAAGCAAGGCAAGTCTCGCGAAGGTAAAATAACCTTGTCTTCGTCACTTTGTCCTATAAATTACCAAATTCGATGGTAGCACACCACTGGCTAATAAGACGGTGGGATAAACCGCAGCTTGCTGCCAGATTTATTTAACCTAAGAAATTTTAGTTGTGATTACGTGCATCTTGGTGCTACGAGAGATCTTTCTTCCTTCTAACAGTATGTCTCACCACGCTAAGTAATGGTCTACCTTTTTATATGGGAAGAATTGCCTTGGAGTGTTAAATGAATGGCTAGTTAGTGCTTTGCACAAAATAGTTTTACCATCTGAGTCTCTCCCTTCAATAGCCATACGGTGTGCTTCGATAGACTGTGAGCTAATTTCGACAGATTTTTTTCAGTTAGAGAATATCAGTGCAGCTGACCCTTGCGTAAAATACTGGTGGGGACATCAGGTACATAAGTTTACATTATAGCCTATAGTGATGCAGGCATGGAGACTCCACATGGTGTAACTCCCTATTAGTGGAGCGCTAGGATTTTTAAACTATGTCGCACTATACTTTCGCCGGCACTACTTTAAACTGCAATGTAAACAATGTGCAAAATTGTATTTCTCCGCGGCTCCTGCGATTGGTAGACATATGGCGCGACTTAACATGTGCGTCATGCGAACTGTCATCACCACGTGTACTCGCCTCTGAATGCGGTGATAGCGTGTCTGCCTCACGCCCAAGAGGTCCCGAGTTCGAATCTCACTTAGGGTGAGTTATCCGGATATAGTTTTTTCCGAGGTTTTCCCTTTCCTGAGAAGACGAATGTCGGATACCTTAAAGTTCTATGGAACTCGGGATCATTTGAGTATTATTTCATTCATTCACCGTCCGATATGATACTACGAGTAGCTTCTGGCTTTCTCAATTCTGCATTGCATGGGAGCGCCGCTGTCACAAAAGGGAGAAAGAACTGCATATATTCCACACTTTTACGAAAAATAAAGAATAACCCAATTATACAAATTATTAGTTATAAATGTGTCATATGCAGTGCAGATTTAAATGAGACTTGGGAATTGTTTAAAGTAATGTTAAATAAGCAAAAAAGTGTTGAATCTGTTTGCTTACGGGTTACGAAGTCTGGAAATAATCATTATCATGCAAATATGCCACATTTTGCGTTACTGAAACTGTAAAACAAGAGTAAATATGATAAATATCTAATTAGTATCTGAAAAGACCTGGCATACTGTAAGCGAGTCCTCTTCCTCATCGCTACTGCTGGGACTGGCCTCGGGAAGGTCCACAATGGCATCACATAGGCCGTCTGATTTCCACCACATGGCGTATAAGTTATTTCCACTTTCTGATGTTGCAAACTTTAACGCGTCTTGAAGTAAGCATCTCACTTCACTTAATTTGCATGTTCTGTTGTTTATGGAAACGTGACCTTTTACAAGGCTTCACACTGATTCTGTTGGGTTCAAGGCATTGCAATTCAGTCACTGGCTTTTGTCTCATGCGTTTTACCTGGTAACTATTTCACTTCGAGCACATTTAATATTCTGTCAGTAAACTCTGCAGTAAAAGCTGTTGTTTCCTGAATAGTCGCGGTTGGCTATATCTCACACCTTACAAATGCGCTTTTCGCCATCTCGTAATGGTTTACCTTGGCGATGCTTTATAAACTGCACGGCAGATGCCATTTTGAACGAACGGTGTATTCCGGGTGTGTTGTAGTGTTTAACGCCCGCTTTTACTACTACGGCACCGCAGGCGGTGACACTGATGATACATGAAGATGGAGCACCGGTGAAATGAGATGGCGGGGGAAACCGGAGCACCCGGAGAAAACCCGCCCTGACGCTGCTTCGTCCACCACGAATACCACATGCGGGTCCCTGGGATCGAACCCGGGCCGCCTAGGTGGTAGGTGCGCGCGCTAACCGCTTGGCCACGGCGCCACCACGGTGTATTCCACAGTTTATATCGCAGTTATTGCATATTATTGCATTCCATTTATTCTTACTATACCATTTTCGAAATGTTTTTGGCAATTAATCCTTTAGTTATTTTAAATTTAACGCTCTTTTGTTTGTTAGCTACCAGACTATAATTTGTACCTGTTGACATGGAAGTCGTGCGGTTCAATCAATGAGGTGTTACTCAAACACGTGCTGTTTACATTGTAGTTTAAAGTAAGGCCAGCGAAGGTATAGTGAAGGTGCTAGCATGGAGTAAGTTTTGCAAGGCTTCAGTCCTATTCCTAAGGCGGTTATAAAATATTTTGCTACCCTTATCAAGATGGATTTTCAGTCATACCTGTTTTTGTGCTCTGTCTGGCCGTGCTAATTAATTTACTGCCCCTCGTAATTCTATCAGCATACCATGTTACCATCTCTGACAGAAGCGCCGAATGCTAAAGCACAGTTAAGGGATGGGTAGTCCCGTGCTACCAGCCGTTTGATTTCAATTTCCTGATTCATACACTGTCATATGGGGCGAGGGTCCCAGATATTTGAAGATCTATAATCGCTTCTCTGTTAGGTCCCTACTTGATGTAAACACAAATAACCCGCGATACGCCGAAACCAAAACACACCCCAAAATATAATGCTTTAAATATTGGCGATTATCTGTGAGTTTTCAAGATGTATGAAAACTGGTAAACACTACTACACGATAGCAGTGCTATTCCTAAATCTGCCGAGCAAATGTCTTCAGTTGCATCATAAACACGACGCATAAGTCCACGTGGCATTTCTTTGTTAGTCGCAGCTGATATGAACAGCAGGTTATCGCGGAAGGATACAAGGTGTGGATATAAGGCTGGATGGAGTGTAGGAGGCGCTTACCGTAACACCTTCAGGCCTGCACTTGTTAAGTTTAGTGTAACAAAATCACGGTGTCAGCCCACTTTTAGGTTTATTTATCATGCAACACTCCAACACTTTTTTTCTCTCATTCGCTTATAAGAATATTTTCTCTAAATAGAAGGTTGACAATTTCGAAAGTAGTCATTAAGAGCTTGAGATTCACTATTGTATGATAAATTCTAAAACCGCGTATTCATATCTATGTCTAAAAAGAGCAGCAACGTTTTACTCTAACATTATATGGGAGTGTGTTACTTTTAGACATAATTGCAAATGATAGGGAATCTGGCTTCATCTTTACTACGCGTTTAGAGTTTACAACAAACGAAAGAATATAAACGGAAATGGCAGCAACTATTATCACGGAATACACTTCGTAACCAGTAAGCCAGATATGCATTTAATCTCGCAGTCAGAATTTAGAAAAATGTGTTTTAGAATAATTGTAAAAGCTGGAAATTTGAATGGGACTTGAAAATTGAGTGCCAAGGTAGGGATTTAGCTATAGATCTTAGATTGTTGTTCATGCTTTATCACTGAGACATGCTTTATCGAGAGACCAGCACAGTTTGTTCACCAGCTCATGGTCCCAGGCAGGAAAGCAGCCTCTCGGTATATGAGTAAACAATTTCAGGTACACAGCGGTATCTGTAGCAGGAGTCGTGCTTCTAGTCACGCTTACGATAATAGCGCCAACCTTGGAATTTGTATTTACGCTGGATTAAAGCATTATTTTCAGATCATGCAATATATTTAGCTTGTAAAACGTAAACGATGTTTTCAACTACTCCGTCTTTCTCCCACTGATATAATTTTCTACCTTTTCTATGTTTTTCAAAAACCCTTGCCACTCTGTTTCAGATACAAGTGATATACACCCTCGACCGCTATATCATGCAATTCCTGTAAAGTCTCTGTTAAATTTCTTTAACTACTCATTTTACTTTAGCCCAAGCTAGTTCTGTGGAATTGAATCACACATTTATACGGTCAAGTAAACGACAGTGTGGACCAATGAAACAAAAAATACGTCCGCTTTAGAAATCTCTTTAGGTTTGTTTGTTTCAATCATCCTATAAAGGTCTGTTTCACACATAGAACTATTACTCTGAACCCCTTTGTTCTGCAACCACAATTAGAATGTCTCTCCTCTCCCCTTCATTCCCCTAAGACCATGAGCTGGTGAACAAACCGTATGATGCAAGCATACCAACTGTTCAAGGCTATCTCGGATATTCGGGATATGATATCTAAAAGGGATTTCTCAGATTTTAGGTACTTTACATTTTCAAGTTTTGTAGTCAGACGCCGTTGGGTTAATCTATAACATTGGTTATTTCACACAAGCAGCGTGTAAGCACTGACTTGGGCGGTTTAACCACAGTGCTTAAGCAGCCTAAACAATTGTTGTAAAATATTTTGTAACACTGCAGTATACTGTCTGGCGATTTGCACTGTTATTGTATTGTATATTATAGCTACAGTTGTATGCAGGTGGTTGTACTTCTCTGTAAAAACAGAATAATGTGGCAACGTACGCTACGTAAAACCATGTGAAAAAGCAGACTAAGTCAGCTAACAATGCAGAACTCTTTAAGCATTTAAGCTACAGGGATACGATGTTACTTCCTAGGAAAAGTTAACGGAAAGTTCCATTTTAAGAAAAGCAACGTGATTCTGAAAACATGGGCGTACACCGTTTCCCTTCCGCTAACACAGTTAACTGCCAAGTATAAATCTTACATACCTTATCCTCTTCTGCAAAAAGACCCTGTAGATGTACCTTCCGCTTCCGTATGCCATCGGGGTTTGGCGCCCCTCCTCCGGGCCTTCCCCATGGCGAGTATTTGGACAGCATCTCCCGAAGCTGAAACACGGAAGAGAAACATCTAGTTGCATTATTTTGTTACTGTACGATTATCATTCACTTTAAAATAATTTAGTGCCACTTGCTTAAGTCATTCATTAAATAAAAATATACAGATTGAGTCAGAATAACACCGAACAATTCAAAGGTGTGATTCATGGGGCCTGTTCGAAGGCTTTTCGATAGGTATATCTTGCCCAAAACATCTTACCAAGCTAATGTGCATTAACGTTTTTCATAGGTCTCTAGAATCAAATGGAATTTCGCCATAGAGCTCTCTATCCTTTCTTACTGTAAGAAATTGGGGGAGTTCTAGAATGAGAGTAGCCGGGTATTAATTTTAAATGATACAAAATAGTTTCAAATTAACTTATTAGTTTATGAATATTTTATATACTTGTGCGGCATTACATGAAAAAAGCAGGAATGAACAATTACGTAAGTGTTTATGATACCTTTTCAATATTTTGAACTTTGACATTCGAGGTTCGTTGATAGCGTTGCTGCAATGTCTGCCGAAAACTTCAAAACTGCCTGACGTATCCAAACTGCGAAACTACAACAAACTTTCAATTCTAATTTCAAATGCGCCAATAAAGGCAGTTCCTTGCCTTATCCCTTCTATAGCGAAATAAGCATCTGCGACCCTACCTCGACTATCTCCACGGCTCGCCGAGTCCCAGAAGCCTTGTCCGCCAGACCTATAGGGAAGGAGGAGGGGAGAGCAAGTCTAGGAACAGACACCAAGAACACCATGTCAACCGACGACGATACCACGGCAACCTCCGAGAGACTGATGAGGACAATGATGGGCCCTTTCTAAGATAGACGAGAGAAGCTAACAATAGGGGTGAAGGACTGTGGTAATAGAAAGACCAGTCGGCAAGCCTGGTCTTCGTGTTTCCCTCGAATACCCGCTCTATCCTTTCGAATTACGGTGGATTCTTTCAAACTCATCACTTTGGGTTTACTTTCATGAAATCTACGTTTCTGCAGTCTCATAAGTAGAGTGCAAGAGGAATACGGAGACATAAGGCTGAACTGAAGACTGCCTCACTAGGCACAACACACACATTTTCTCTCATAACCGAAAAACATCAATGACAAAACCACCCTGAACGTACCAGGCTAAATTGCACATTCGATAGAAAGAGATGCACGCAGAGGAGGTGCGGTCATAATAACTAAACCAAATATAAAACGCGGTATTATTGTCAAAGCCAACAATGCATAATCAAGAGGAATCATTAATTTTAACGACAAGGTGCACTACTTGTTGCAGCCTACCAGGCCAGTTGGGCACTCACTCGTTTAATTAAATCACAGAATAATTATTGCAGAAGGTTTAAATGCCACGTACCAGCTTCAGACTAGCAAACTCAGGAGACACAGCAACTCCTTAACGCGAAAACCTCCAAAAGATCATTGCTTTATTCCCCTGGATAGGGATTCAGGACATATTGAATTTAGCAATCATCCGAAAAATAACACAAAATAGTAAGCTAAAGCTTAAAAGTAAACTTTCATCTGACCATTAAATTTTATATTAGAATGCGCAATTTCACAGCTTCCTCCCACTCTGCACCATAACTACACAAAGGCAGACTGAGAACCATTTACACGCAAAGCTTGCGACAACCTCCTTCAAAGTCAGCTGCAATCAGCACCACTCGTGAATTTGAGCATTATGTAGCTAGAAAGCACGATCAAATTTGGAACTATTACGGCAGAGCCGGTACACATGCTGAAAGGCATGTACGACGTAAGAGACTGTTACGGGCAAAGGACACCACAGAGCGAGCCGTAGTGGCACATCACCACAAACATGAACCGACGCAACGGCAGATACTACGATTATAACGCAATAGTAGCAGGTGGACCGTAACAGTGCTTACCTAAGTTCGTGTGTTAATGTGAATACACCGCTTGCCTCTCATTAAGGCGTACAGGGTTCAATCATAGGGGCAATAAATGGGATTTGTGGTGGAAAAAGCGGCGTCTGGGAGAGTTTTCTGTTGTTTATTCGTTTTCCCGTTTATACCAACTGCTCCATCATCATTGTTCACCTTCGTGTGCTTCCTCACTCTTATTCCAGGCTTCGTATTAGTTTATTAACGACGCCGTCAACTGCCAGCATCATATTACCACCAAGGATGTGCCAGAGTTCTCCTACCTTCCACTAAATATACTAACATGGGGCTGTTTAAACACAGGCTTGAACCCGCGACCTTTGGATGAATGGACCAGCGCCTAACCAGCTGAGCCACACATATCGACAGGCTTTGGGCTAAACAACACCCTTCTTGGCTACATTCTCTGATTCAGAGTTTGTTTGCTTTTCGACAGGCATCAGATCCCAGGCACCCACTTTGAAGTCCTCCATACTGAGAAGGTATGTTGAGAATGTAGAAGATCTAATCATGGCAGAGACATGAAAATTTGCGGAGGAGGACTTAGCACCTCGACCGAAAGGTGATCTTTTGTGTCTACGTCCCTGACTGGGTACTACCTGGGAGGATGGATGAGGCGAATGGATCCTAAGGGCGGGCGAAACAATGCCACGACAGAGCAAATGGCAGGCTCCCTACATTTTTCCAGTGAAGCACACAGGCGGAGGTTGGCCTAGCTCCCCTTCCCCTCGAGCTTGTACTAGCTGATGTGGGGCCCGGAAACCAGTGGCTCGCCTTCCAGTCCGGAGCGCTTTTGCTCCCTTTACCGTGCTGCTTCCGCTACACTCGCCGACGCTTCTAACCATGAAAGAAACCTAACGGGATGAAGGGTGAAATAAAATTATTTATGTAACGAAGGGAGGGACAGGAAATTCGGAGGGCAGGGAAACCCTTCCCAGCATTCGCTTGGCGAACTGGGGAAGCCTTCGAAAAAACCCATGGATCAGGAAGGTCGGCCACGGAGTTCGAACCCTTGAGCTCCGAATACGGGCCATGGACGTTTCTGCCTTAGCCATCACGCTCGGTATGGTGGAGATACAAGAATTTAGTAATGAAGGACCAACTCCAACACTTCCAACCTTGTCTACAGTATGTCAACCAATTTCCGTTATAAATAACTATGTACGTATATTTGAAGAACTAAGCAAGAACTCTTACACTAGGTTTCAAGAAATGGTAGATCTCCAGTCCAACATTTACATATTTGCACTATTTATTTTTTAGTGAATAATGAGAATGTCGTCGTTATAATTAAAATAATTGTCTTACAAAATGATACCGACATTAAAGGCAGCTTTCAATACAGGAATTACTCGTCTTATCTTTAAACAAATCTCCCGTAAATAAGGTTTCCTTGGTTGCACAAGTTGCTACTAGGATGCTGAGCATATATGCATCTAGTTACATATATCAAGAGTTCTTTTCCTGTATGAAGAATTGCAAAACAACGGAGAAGCCAACTTTCCAATCTGAATTTAAAAATCTGATGTGTTGCACTCACATGACTTTCTCTACTCTTGTACTAACCATTCTTACAAACTCTTATTCCTATATCTTCTTCGTGTTAGTTAAAATAAACATTTGTACAAATTATCTTATTGCTTATTTCCTTGTAGGTGCAAGGGGAATATTGGAATACAGTAGGCTTTGTGCGATAGTCAAATCTTTTAAAGCTTTGAGATTCCGTTCTCTTTGTGCACGTAACATATAAAAAAATGAACAACGATGACCCATTTCACGAAAGTTCCAAGTTTTCCGAAACTCACACACATAACAAGGTATATCTCCGAAATGGTTCACCCTACAAGAAAATTTATTGAGACATAAATTGTGTATTTTAGCAAGATCTACATTTTTTGTATAGTATGATTTGGTCTATCTCTAACGGTTTACCAGTTATGCAAAAGTCGTCCAGAGTAAATACGACTACAGGGGCTATAGCCAGAAAATTCAAGATATACATTTCATTTGTCATAAAAATATCTCAAACATATGACATTTTAATCAAAATCGTTTGAGCCATTTTCAAGAAAATAAAAATTTTCGAAAAATTTTCCATGTAAAGGTTAGTTTAGGGTGGTGTTATTTTCTTCAAAATCTTCGTGCCACATCCTTAAACGACATTAAACTTAAATACCAACTTTGGTTTTTAACCGACTTTTCGTTTTTGAGCTATGCTGTCCACAGTCTGACAGACTGACAGACTGACAGACTGACAGACACACAGACACACAGACACACAGACAAACACACAGACCTTTTTCTAAAAATGCTTTTTTTGGATTCAGGGGGGCTCAAAACATGTATTTCCGGTGAAATCTCGACTTCGAATTTTTGGGTGGAATACAATACTTCCCCTACTTACCAGTAGAGAAAGTAAAAAACGTTCTTTGCGTGTGTCTTAGCCAGAGTATGGCTCCGAATTTTACAAAACTAATTAGTGAGAAAAGAGGAGGGGTTCCTGAGCTCGAGAAAGTATTGAGCTTGAGCAGTGCAGTGATAAAATAATATCAAGTGTGCAAACCAAAATGCATAAAGCTATTAGTGCATCGACTAACTTAAGGGAGTACCTTTTTCTGTCTTTACTTCACGGAAATATAATTATATAGCCGTAGGTTTATTTTCCAGTTATTGTCATGCACGAAAAGTAATAAAAGTAAACGGGTTACCGCTTTCATCCTTGGACTGACATATAGTGTGGAAGGAAGCAGTTTAAAAGTAGTTTCCAAAACATCAATTGTATTCGTTTTTGTTGTTTTCCCTTTGTATTCTTTCAGTCTTCTGTTATGTATGGTTGGCTGTGGCAAAAGGGACGTATCGACGAATGTCTGGGTAGAAACGTGGGGGTTCAGGACTGACGTGGCCTTATATTACCATGCATCATTTCTTGTGGATCACGCAAATATCTTAGCAACCGAGTTTCTAAATTAAAACTTTGTTAGCTGGCATTTATACAAGTTAGTTTCAAAATTTTAAACGAAGCAACTTCGTTATGATCATTTTATTTTTCAACTGCTCGATTATATTACATCAATTTTATTATTATCATCAATGTTTCTGTCATCCAGAATTATGTACCAAATGTTTCGAGTTCTGTTTTGGAACAACAGCTCACTGAATAGCAAATACAAACATGCTAGAAGTTTTTATTGATATTGTGATAACAGGCATTTTTAGATACTTTGTGGGAATAGAGTTGAAATATTTGGCAGATGTTTTTGTTTTTATTTCTTTAAGCATCTTATAACTAGTCTTTCAGATTCTTAAAGGGCTTCACAATTTATATACCAAAGGTAAGGTATCTTTATTGAAATAGTTAAGTACGAGGTTGGGTCAATAAGTAATGCCTCCTATTTTTTTTCCCTCTTAAATAAGTCGTGTGAAAAATTTGAATTTGGCGCAATTCCTCAAGCCTTCTTCTCCAATCCCCTGCAGTAGTAACTTCCTAAGTCAACAGGTGGCAGTACTGCATCCTCTTGCAAAATGGCTGACATCGACATTCGTATTAGACAGCGTTCTGTGATTGAATTTTTTACTGCAGAAGGTGAAACGCCAATTCGCATTCACAAAAGCCTAAAAAAACCCACGTTTCGTCTCCAGTAACAATTTTTTCCAGAAACTCCTCACCCTCCAAATTGAAGCGCTGCAAGTGTTCGGAGGCTATTGTTTTCCTTGTTTCTTTGTTTTGGGCGGTTAACATTCTTGGTACCCAACGTGAACAAACAAACAAACTTTTGAGTAACCCAGTTGTTGAATAATCGTCATCACACTGCCCTTACTGAGGGAGGTAATGCGACACAATTCACCTGTTGTTATCCGGCGATCACCACGAATGATCTCATCGACTCGCTGAATGTTGCATGGAGTCACTGCAGTCACCGGCCTGCCGCTTGGCGTTTCATCTGTTTGCCCTTCAGCTTCGTTACAGCGACGAACCCATCGTCTAACAGTGCTGACATCCACCGTTGCATCACCATACACATTTTTTAGCCTTTTGTGAATGCGAATTGGCGTTTCACCTTCCGCAGTCAAAAATTCAATCACAGAACGCTGTCTAATACGAATGTCGATGTCAGCCATTTTGCAAGAGGATACAGTGCTGCCACCTGTTGACTTAGGAAGTTACTACTGCAGGGGATTGGAGCAGAAGGTTTGAGGAATGGCCCCAAATTCAAATTTTTCACATAACTAACTTATTTAAGGAAAAAAAAAATAAGGAGGCATTACTTATTGACCCACCCTCGTAATCTATGCGTTTGAGGTATGTCTTATTTTGCAATCGCAAGAAAGCTATTGTGAGAGAATAATTAGTTGAAAATTGTGGCCATCTTGTGCTCCCTGTCTATCTTCATGTGATTTTTATGTGTGCGGAATGTTGAAAAGTAAAGTGCACGCATCAAATCCTTACACGTTACAAGTATTGGACAACAGCACGAGAGAAATACAGGCAATCAGTCAACATGAACTTTTGCGAGTAAACCAGAGATATAGGAATGTGAACGCGTCAAAGGTCATCAATTTCAACACCTGTTGTGATGCAGGTAAGGCTAATGTAAGTTAGTACAGTAGTAAGTGTTCCGCACTCATGACTTGCCGGTCGTTTATGTGTAACACTTGCGGAGAGTGCGCCGGTCCTCGCACGGTCCAGTGCCGCCGCGGGACGGTCCTGCCGATTTATTAAGGCACTGTATGACTTCATATAACAGGTATAAACTAACTCGCAGTGTAACAATCCCTTGTGGGCTAAGACCTGCTGCCTGGGCGCTAGGTTTACATTAGAATTTGTTAATTAATAGGGACAGTAAGGATATTATTGTACTTCGTCCTCCCTCTGCCAACTATAGGTGTCATGAGGAGGTATGCATGACAAACGCAAGAACTAATCCTAAATTGGATCACCCCACATGTAGGCAGCTGATGTCCAAGGATAGAAGCTTTTATAAGGGTATAAGTTTTCATAACAAGCTTCCTGCTTTAGCCAGAACTGCTACTATTATCACTTTGAAAACTAAATTGTATAATTCATTCTTATTGAAACCATTTTATTCCGCTAATGATTTTCCGATTGAAACCAATGTAAACATAGGATTATAACTCAATGCTGCTAATTTTTGTATTGTGTAATTCTAGGTTGTAATTCATTTGATATTGTATTGATGAAATGCTTTTCAAGTTTAATTTTGACCTTGGACGAATACAAATTAATTTGATTACAGCATAACGAGAAAACACAACAAATAGGAATACGAGAGATAGCAGGGATCAGCCACTGAAGCCAGGCGCATTCTGCCTATGCCCCAGGGGACACCTCCTGGAGGAAGGATGAGGTGAAAGGAGACACCGGGCGGCCAGATACAGACTAACAGCACAGACATTGACAGAGGTCTCTAAGGTTTCCCAAGTTTGACGGCATCTCTAAGTCTTTAGGTCTTCCGGGGGGAACTCGGCGCGGGGTCCAAAGTCCCCAGATGCCGCTCCCCACCTGGATCCCACGGAGAAAGAGTTCCTATGCGCATATCATACCTGCCACGCTGTACCTAACATAATGCACCTAATGTAACACCTCAGTTTTAGTCCGTATCTGTATTTCATTCAAGAAGTCCCGAGTTCGAATCTCGATTAGGGTAAGCTATCTGGATAAGGTATTTTCTGGCGTTTTCTATACCCTGAAAACATGACTGTCAGGTAAATTTAAGATCTATATGCCTAGGGCTCTAGTGGGCATCATTTCACCTATTTCATTTATGCATCGTCCGATATGACCTATGTGGTTGAAGGACATTTGAACTATACATAATCAAACATTTAGGTGTTGTTTTGTTACAGCCAGCCGCGTGTTAAAACAATCCTCTCAAGTTTAGAACTTGTGCTTTAATGGAAGATCTCGGAAATATGGTTTGTTATATAAAATATTTTGCGACATGAATTCCACATCAAACGGCAGACAAAAAAGAAGCGGCAGGAGAACAGTAACAGTTATTTGCATCTCCAATCGATCTTGCAGATGGCACGGGCCATCACGGTATTTCGGGAAAGTTACAACTTTCGTCGCTTGAATTACTGCTGCGGAGGAATCCATAACATAAACTGTCAACTTCTTATCAGTTTTCAGATATGAGAGCCAGAGAATTTAAACCTAAAATTATACATGTAGGTCATTTGAATACAGAGAATTATCGTTGTTGGAGAAAAGTGCATCAAAACCGCCTTCATTTGTGGTTATTTACTGGAAGAAAAGTAAATTGGTTCAAGATCTACGAGTATTTATTACCTGAAATAAAACGGTTTCGTATTTAACATTTAACTTTAACATACTCTCTGCGGAAAACTATAAAATACTCGTAATATAGATTTAATATCTGGAAAACTTCAAACGTAAATCATGTCTTTGTGCATCTACCTACAAGAGAAATAGTGTTTAACAATTTGCTGAAAAACGTTGTGCAATGCAGGTTTTTCAAGCAAAGAGCAATAAAGAATATGATACATGTTTTTGGGACGCTATCTATCGATTGAGAGGGGAGAAAAAGCATGATAATGGAAGGAATAGGTTGTACGCCTTCATTCTTTTCGCTTCAGTCTTCTTTGAGCTCGATCACAGGTCGAGATATGGATTTACTGCAGCAGAGGATTCCTGTGTTGCAGAAAAGAATGGTAGATCTATGTAATGGGTGGGAAGGACTGCAGTTAAGTATTTGGGAATTCCTAAATCGCTCAGCACGGAAGTCTTGGAACTGCTGTAGGTATTAGCTTTAGGCCCTATTTATTTAGAGACTGTAACAGAACCCCTTATAGCACATCCATATTACCAAAATAAGTTATATTAGAGATGAATCAGCGAACTCACACGTGAGCAACACCGTATAACATATAAAATGTAAAACTGAAATAAGTTACTTCAGTTGGTGACTGAGGTTCTGTCTTTTGTTGACTATTCATGTATAGTCCTCACAAAAGTTAAAGGCATGTGAACGTTGACCAATGCTCAAGCCGAGCGCTGTTGCCAAGCGTAGTACATGTACCGGCAGAGGTTCTGTACATAAGAACGCATGAGATGCGTTACGATTCGCTGGAGTCTGCAGTACGGCCCGCCTCCATATGCCTTTAACTCTTGCGAAGATTATAGTGACTTTTGACCATGCTATAGGAGTTTTCACGTTATGAAGGCACAATGGCTCTTATGGAGAATCAGCGCGGCGTTGCCATGTATACTGCGCCAATGTGATTACCGCGTTTGCTCACAACCAGGTTTATCATTATCATCATCATCATCATTAGGCGGCGCCGTGGCCGAGCGGTTAGCGCGCTCGCCTACCACCTAGGCGGCCCGGGTTCGATCCCAGGGACCCGCATGTGGTATTCGTGGTGGACGAAGCGGCGTCAGGGCGGGTTTTCTCCGGGTACTCCGGTTTCCCCCGCCATCTCATTCCACCGGTGCTCCATCTTCATGTATCATCAGTGTCACCGCCTGCGGTGCCGTAGTAGTAAAAGCGGGCGTTACACACTACAACAACAACATCATAATAATCACTATTATTATTATTATTATTATTATTATTATTATTATTATTATTATTATTATTATTATTATTACTATTATTATTACTATTATTATTACTATTATTATTACTATTATTATTACTATTATTATTACTATTATTATTACTATTATTATTACTATTATTATTACTATTATTATTATTATTATTATTATTATTATTATTATTATTATTATTATTATTATTATTATTATTATCATTATTATCATTATTATACCTTATAATAAACCCTTACCCTTTTTACATTCTTTTCTTAATATAAAAAATGTAGGCCTACTTACACCAGTCGCCTTATGAAGTTCACTAACAATAAACGAGTCACTGTATCCGGGATTCTTTTTCTTTAAATAATCATACACCCTAAGAATTGTTTTTCGCTCGCTACTTTTAATAATTTTACCTTTTCTTCTGCGATCCATTGCTGATCACTTAACTGTAATGCACACGATTACCAGAGAACTTGTCCCAAATGACCTAGCTGTCGACGGGCCCTTAACCCCCCCCCCCCCCCCCCAGAGAACTTGTAAAACTCGCTCACACCTCAAATTCCCGAAACCTATTGAAAACCTCCACTGAAGTACAATGCCTTATCGACCCTTCAACAGCCACACATCTGGTTTCCATCATCTGCAAGACAGGAGAACCGGGTGTTGTTGGCCGTGTGCTTGGCGCGCTAAAACATTTGCCTTTAAATGGTGATTTATGGATGGCTTGTTACTGGAGATGTTCCATATTTATATAAAAAATAATTTCGTTATTTCCTTGACAACTTTGTCGCTGGAAGTTTTTACGTGGCCTTACAGAACGAGAATTAGCCAGCGACGACATTTTCCACTGTATAAACAAAGAATCTTAACACTTTGTTTTAAACTTTATTTTTTTAAAAAAATATGTTTAGACATATTGATATAATCTAAATACTAACGTGGCCTATAAAAGCAAGCGAATAATACAGATTTTTTTCATTGCAATTATTTCGGTTTAAAGTCATGTTTAAACATGCGGAGCGAGAAAGATGTTAAAAAAACTGCTTTCAACAAAATTTTACATTTTATTATTTTAAAAAATGTACAACTGCATAAAAGGTTTATCGTGCATACCATAGTATTCTTCGACATATTTTACACCGAAATGCATGTTTATACTTTATCTTAGTCACATTTGAAAACACGCAAATTTGGCAACGGCGCACCTGATTCTTCCATAAGAATAACATGGTCCATAAGAGCCCGTTGTGCCTTCATGACGTGAAAATAGCTATAGTAACTGTCAACAAAAACACCAAGTTACTTCACAAACTGAGACTCAGGATTGAAAAATTACGTCACGTTGCTAGATGGTGGGTTCATTTTTTTTTTCCTTGTAATTTATATGATCAAAATACAATTTTTGTGAGCTCATGCATTTATTCTCATTCCAAGTTGCATGCACTATGCATAAATACCCTCACAGAAGTTTAAAAACTGGTCTGCTATGGATTCACAAATGCCAAAGTGCCATGTCGTTATAAAACTGTGCATTGATTTCTTTGGCAACTCAGCTCTGTTTTAAATACAACAAAGGACACAGAATGCTGCCTTGTGAATCACATATATGTACTACTTACCTTGCATTTCCATGCGTGACTGAAAAGGTGCATTTTATTGGTGAGACTGAAGTAATTTATATTATACTGTATCTAATAGATATTTCTGGTCGTCTCCTTAGTGCGGCGGTAGCACTGCTGCTTACCAAGCGGGAAACCCGGGTTCGATTACCGGTACCGGCGTAGGGATTTTCTCTCGCAGAGAGACCTGTTCCGCGGTGCACTCTGCCTCGTGAGGTTTTACGGGGTCAATTGAGGAGCTGCTTGATTAAGAAGTTACTGCTCACGAAACGGCTGGAAGGGCTCGGAGCGCTGACCACGTCCCACCTCCAGTACGTACCCCACCAATGACGTCTGTAGTGGACACAGCGGCCAGGTGGTAAGCCTTGGCTCCGTAAGGGCTGTTGCGCCGCGGGGTTAGTAGGTATTTCCATCGGAATGGAACGATGCATGAAAGATCGAATATTTTCAAAATTTACGTTCTTTCCTGCTAATGCCTTCAAAATTCCTTTGTCAATGTGACCATACAATCTAACACCATCTAATTATATTAAACAGATGTACCAAAGGTAAAGTTTACCGAAATGAACCAGAGATCATGGAGACATTCAAAGCCTTCACCACTAGAAGAATCAGCTAATAACAGCAGACATAGTGACATAAACCTTAAAAAACAGTACATCGAATTCAAGATTAGTGAATGCCAGTTATGATCATATTTCTCACAAAGTGAAGCAATCCCAATTTAGGTTTCCTTGCAGTATCTTCATTCGAGTTAAGATTATTCTGAAAGAATTTGTTTAGTATGTATAAGGTATTATAATATCTGGTGTGTATTTACTTCTGATGGAAATTATTTTGGGTCAAAATTAAGAACAATGTTCGAACCAAGTGAGAGTGAGCAAGAGAAGTTAAAGGTAATCTTATTTCAATTTGGAACCAGCACAATGATCAATGCAGCTTCCACTTTTGCTAATGTATTTATCTTAAATGTGGTTTGGTCTATTACAAGATCATGTTCTAAGCTAAATAAGCTATTAAATTCAACTTAATTCGACATCAAGAGTTCAGCAAAAAAAAAAAAAAAAAAAAAAAAAAAAACTTTTAGAACAAAGAAGTGTAGTGTGCAGGCGAGCATGTTTAAGTTCAGCTTCTTCCATGATGGAATTGGACGCTTTCGACACAAATATTCAAGAAAATTCCTCCACCCTACTTACATCTAAGTTTTCCTAAGATTACCTGTCATTTAGCAGGTTATATAGTATAATTTTTATGTTATAATATAGTATATGATAGTAAGCAAGGGAAGTATTGTATTCCATCCGAAAATTGATGTCAAAATTTCATCGGAAATGTGTTTTCAAGCTCCCTGAACCCAAGAATAGACTCTTTTAGACTAATAAATGTGTGTGCGCATGTGCGTTGTGAACAGCTCAAAAATGAAAAGTTAGTTAAAAACCAAACTTGGTGTTTGTGTTCAAGATCCTTTAAGCATCTGACACAAACGTTTTCAAGAAAATCCCTCCCCCAAGCTAGGCATTATATGAAAAAGTTTTCGAGAATGTTGATTTTCTAAAAAATGGCTAACGATTTTGATTAAAATACCATATGTTCAAGATATTTTAATGACAAGTTAAATGTATATCTTGAATTTTCTGAGAATAGCCTCTAAAGTCCTCTTCATTGCGGGCAACTTTCGCGTGACTGGTAAGCCGTGAAAGATAGACAAAATCTTAGTACCATCTGTTCCCCAGTTCATGGTCTTAGGGGACTGAAGGGGAGAGGAGAGGGATTCCACGATAGTGTAACCCAAGATTTGTAAACTTCGTAGATAACCTTGATTAGGTTGCAAACTTACCTCCAATGTTCTTCCCTCTGTGTTTGCTATATAGAAAGGATAGAAAATGATCAGTGGGAGAAAGACGGAGTAGTTGAAAATATTGTTTATCTTTTACAAGCTAAATGTATTGCATGAACTAAAAATAAAATTTAAGTTCCGATATTTTGAGTGACTTCTTTGCTTTGATCTAGCGTGAATACACATTCCGAGGTTGGCAACATAATCGTAAGCGCGATTAGAGGCACGACTCCTGGTTCAGATATCACAAGTGTTTACTGACGTACTGGCTCGCTGCACTCCCAGGGATCATGAGCTGGTGAACAAACTGTACACAAAAAGTACATCTCGTGGAAGAATACAAATTATGTGAAACACATCTTTTGTAGAGCAAACTTTTTTCGAAATATTACTTGTTTAAATTTTGCATTCCTTATACTTTTCTCAAGTAGGAAGTTATTAGATTCTATATTCTGATTATGTAAAGAGAATTGAATTTCAAACTCATCACACAATGGCTATCTCTTAAAAGATCGGACTGTCGCTTAAACCTACTATATTCTTCTACTCCCATCGTACCTATAAGGAAATAGCAGTAAAACATTTCTACTAATATTTATCGATAATGTCCTAAATTTTTGTCATATTTCCTACATTTTCATAAAATAATCTGGTAACACTACTTGAATAGTGACACGGTAATTCATTTGACACCGGTGGTCGACGTACACTCTTTTGGCTCCGGTAATCTGATGCGCCTTAAGCGACGGTTTTCTTTTAAACGTATTTACTTGGCGGTTGGCCCTAGAACGAGCAGGTCAACAATTTAGTGTGTGCTGATTAAAAGCTAAAAGTTTCTGTGTTCATCAACGCTCGGTATGCCTCAATTTACGTCAGTGAGTTACTTAAAGTATTAAAACTCATGACAACCTTAGCTTCTCCGTCATTTTTTAAGCAACGCCCATGCATACCCTGAGAATAAAACTCATTAGGTCTACTGTAGCAGCCGTGGCAAAGATGTAGAAAGAACTCCAATAGTCGACCAACGCAGGAAAGCAGAGCAGAGCCTTCAAGTAACGTCAAAGAAATACAGTAACATATTGGCGACACAGTGAGGGGCTATTTAATTCCGCATCAATAGTATAATTGCAAAGTATATATATGTACATCGTACAAAAATGACTTTATACCTATGGCCCTGGAGGGAGGAGTGAGGTGAAAGGTGGTCGGACCTGAGGAGAAATGGGAGCAGAGGGCACGTTCCCTAATAACTAATATTTAAACTCTCCGGTGGCAGCTCGTACAACCGGCTCTCCTTCCCCTTCGCGAACTTACACATGCCCAGGGCGGCAAGCGACTCGCAGACCTTCCCCGATCCGGAGGACGAGGATTTACAGAGAGCAAATTATCTGCCTCTCATGCTGGAACTCCCACTGAAATGGCCAACCAGGATGAAAGGTGAGGTAAAATGAAGAGAAATGGAGAGACAACACATTCGGGGAATGTGGACCCAGATTTGTACGTAAATAGTTTTTTCCTTAATATATACACACCTAAAACAAAGTTTAATATCCCGATATAGGTTCAGGAACGTATTGCAAAATTTTATTTCACTTAAAAGTACATATTTTGTTAAAATAATAATAATAATAATAATAATAATAATAATAATAATAATAATAATAATAATAATAATAATAATAATAATAATAATAATAATAATAATAATAATAATAATAATAATAATAATAATAATAATAATAATAATAATAATAATAATAATAATAATAATAATAATAATAATAATAATAATAATAATAATAATAATAATAATAATAATAATAATAATAATAATAATGGTGATGATGATGAAAATAATAAATCATGATAAAATAAAAAGGAAAAATGTGAAGAATTACTTTTTCATTTTTCTCATAAATGCATATTTTAATAACTTTCAGATATTGTAAAGAACTGCTTTCGATAATTTGTCTACAAGTATATATATTTTAGCCCTTTTCTCATTTTATTTACGTCATAGAACTTTATTTCATAAGTTATGAAAGTCACAAGAGTTCATTAGTCATGTCTATAGGCATTCACTGATTCAGTTGCATGTGTGAGCCGGAGAACTACCCAGAGACTAATTATACATGTTTGTTAAACCTGTCTTAATATACTGACTCAGTATTGTTTGTACCCTGTTAATTAGAACCAGATCACACAAAAGCAGTTGGGCATGCTAATTATTACAGTGAACTAAAAATGTTCAAAGTGGAATCGAGTGTGCGTGAACGTTCGAAAAGACCATTTTGCCAGCCTTGTGCGTAATGTCTGTTTAAGGTTCCAAGAACTGGAGAACTGATTACAACATATTAATCCGAATTTGCAAACTATAATTAGTACCAAGCTGGACTACGGTTCAATATAGAGATGATTGACACTATAGGAAATGCTCTTGGTGTCTTCCATTCGAGTCCTTGTTGCAGTCTACAGGTTTAATCTACTGAATCACTTCTCTATATCAGACGGAAATATCTGAGTCTATCTTGTGTTTCCAAGATCGTCACAACGCCCGAATTCGGAAATAACAAGCCTTCATCTCGAAGAACTCTGAATTCAATTCAAATTTTTTTCGGAAATAATGACAAGATCCTACATAACGGATATAGCTAACATATCTAACTATCGACACTATGATGACTAGTCACAGCAAACACTGCACCGATAAAACTGTAAAAAAAGATATTTGCAGAGTGTAGCGCTATATATCCTGAAAGTGTTCATATTTATACTTATGGATATCGTCTTGAAGGCTGTTATGTAGTGTTTCCTGGCCATACTATGCTTTATAGATTACCTGAACATCTTACCATATTTTAGTAGGAACTACATACCATTCTCTACGTCGAACATATTTTGAACACTCAAGCCGAGTGCTTTTGTATTATCTTCACTGGTTCAATGAGTTCCCTCCTTATATTTAAAGATCATCTACTGATTCCCTAGTTCAGCATTTACACATGATATGTCACTATGCTGTTACCAACGAAAACAAGTTATATTAACCTGGATCCAGTCCTATGTTGGTATAGGTGGCAATGAGACTGAAAGAGACTTTAAAAGAAACCATAAGATAACCTCTAGCCAACACGATCCAGATCCCTCACCAGGATTTTCAGCAGAGTTGGAAACGTGATTGCTGCTCCCCTCTAAAAGAAAGCTTCACGTTAAATATCCTACACTGGACTCCAGGTTTCCGATCGTACGCTTTCGACGGCCTGCTTGAGTCCGCATTGCCAGGTTTCGCGTCGGCCAAGCCATGCAGCTTTAACACATTCTTACCTTTAAAGCAATCTTCCAGGGACTTGTGATCAGGGTCAAAGTACTCTCACTGTTCAACATGTAATCATAATTTCCCTAGATACTGTAAACAAAGAGTTCATAACTCAATCCCGAATAGCCTTTCAGAAGCCCTCAATAACCCAAACGTCTACAATGTACTTAATTTATGAAAGAAGTTCACTCGCAATACGCATCAGTAATGAAATGTTCATATTTATTGTAATGTAAACCAAACAATGTTGTTGCTGTTAGCTAATGCTGGATTTCTGACAATGAAGTCATTAATCCTCTTGCTCTCCAATATTTTTCACTGATGGATGGGGCACTAGAAGTGGCCGGGCATATTTGAAGGTGGTCTCGATCAATTTCCTCTTGCAGATCACATAGCGGACAGAGTGGTGAAGAATATATCCCAATTCTGTTTAAATGTTTTGCCACACAATCATTGCCTGTAATCAACCTGAAGGTTGCAACTGCTGTTTCTCGAGGATACTCAGGAATTACTGTTTGAATGTTTGGTAGTTCCCACCTTTTATTCTTTGATTTTTCATAGTAATATTTTGCAATAACGTTTTTGAATTCAGAGTTGACTAATCTTTTAGCTGCATAAAATGTTAGATTAACTATAGATTTTTGTACACCGCTGGTACCCTTTTTTGCAAGAAAATCAACTTTCCCATTACCACTCAATCCACAGTGAGCTGGTATCCATTGGAAGACTAGGTGTTTTTGAAGTGCTGTTAGATGGATAAGGATTTTCCAGCATTCTATAATTGTTTGGTTTTTTGGTGACAACTTGGAAGTAATTGCTATAATTGCCACCCTGGAATCTGAGAGAATAACTGCTTGCTGAAAATGTGAAATTCTGTACAAAAGATTTGTAGGGCCATTCGAATTGCTTCAATTTCTCCATCAAAGTTAGTAGTTCCATAACTTAAAGATCTGTAATAGGAAAAGAGGTGACATGTGACTCCAGCACCTGCTCCATCTTGGTTTGATATCAATGATACATCAGTATAAATATGGAGCCACTCATGTTCTGGGAATCTAGTATGGATTGTCTCTAATGCCAATAATTTTAGAACACTAGTTGGAGTATCACTTTTTTTAACTTCTTCTGTCAGGTGTAAATAATATGTGATGTCTAATGTATGTGTTGGATTGACTTTAGATATGAAGTTTTCCTTTGAATTAGGAAGGTGTACATCCTTCTTGATGTCTTGAATTTTGTAAAGAAAGCTCTCCTGAGTCTTTAGTGTATGTGTAAAATTTCTCTTGTGCCATGTATTGAATGGGAGTCTGATCAACTTTTCGTGTTGAATAAGAGCCGCTTTTTCTATTTCATATTCAATGGGGTATTGGTTGGTTAATATTTCCATAGCTGCTATTGGTGTGGTTTTGATAGCACCTGTAATTAATCTCAGACTTTGGTTTTGGAAGATTTGAATTTTTTTTGTGTTTGCTGTTACAAGAACTTCGCTGCAGTAAGTAAATAATGGTTTTATATATATATATATATATATATATATATATATATATATATATATATATATATATTGTATGTTGTGTTAAGCGTTGTTTTGGAACATCCCCACTTCATTCCTGTTAGACGTTTTAACAGTGAAAGGTGCCTCTCTGCTCTTTGTATTACATTTTCTATTTGTTTGGTCCATGTAAGTTTGGTATCAAATGTAACTCCTAAATACTTTGCTTCCTTTGTTTCTGGTAATTGTTGACCCTCAAAATTTAGTTTTATTTTTAGTGGTTTTTTTCTTAGTGAAAAGATTTGGTAGTTTGATTTTGTTGTATTAACAGTCATTAAATTTTCTTTGGTCCACCTCTGTAAGTTGGTTAAGGATTGTTGCATGGTTTTTTCTAGTTCTGTACTTTTGCTTTTTGGTTTTGAAGTCCACATTACTAAATCATCAGCAAATAGTGCACACTTCACACCTGATTCTTGTATTTGTTGTGGTAGATCATTAATAAATATATTAAAAAGTGTAGTGCTGAGCACTGCACCTTGTTGTAAGCCACGGTGTACTTGTTTATATTTAGATATATTTCTTCCATATCTGGTTGCAATAAACCGTTGTGTTAGGAAATGACATAGCCATGAAAACATTGGACCTTGTATCCCTATTTTTTTTACTTTCTTTAGTAGTTTTGTTCTGCATATAGACTCATATGCACTTTGCAAATCAATAAAAACTGATAAATTATCTTCTTTTCTATTGAAGGAGTCTTTGATTTCTTGACTGAGAAGTAAGACTTGTTCATTTGTAGAGTGGAACTCTCTGAATCCAGCTTGACATGGGGATATTAAATTTTGTGATTCTAGGAACCAATTTAACCTGTTTGACACCATTCTTTCCACAACTTTTGCTATTATGCTGGTAAGAGCTATTGGTCTATAATTTTTTATTTCTGATGCTGTTTTGTCTTTCTTCAAGAGTGGGACAATTATTGCTTTTCGCCATTCAGCAGGTACAGTGGTTTTCCAGGATAGATTGTAGAGTTTCAGTAGTTGTTGTTTTGTTGTTTTTCCAAGGTTTTTTTATGAACTCTGGATGTATGTGATTTGGTCCAGGAGACTTTTTGTTTTTTAGATTATTTATTGCAATGTTCAGTTCCTGCGTATTAAAATTTTGAAAAAAGATATTGCACTGAGTGTTAGGATCACATTCTCTTTCTTGTTTCAAATCTTTCTTAAATTCTTTACGTTCCATTTTATTATTTCTTGTAACTTTATGTGAATTAGCATTATATTTATTGAATGTTTCGGCTATGACTGCATCATTTACTAATATTTTATTGTTGTGTATGATAGGTGTGTTGTTGTTTTCTTTCCTGTCCTTGACATTTTTTATGACCTTATGAGCTTTGTTACCATCTGTCCTATAATCCATTTTTTTCTAAGAAATTATTAAAGTGATTATTTTTAGCAGTATTAATTTCTTTTTTTAGTGAGGCACATTTCTTCCACCATATTTGTGTATCCGATATGTTTTTTGTTTGTTCAGCTGTATTTCTAGCTATATCCCTTTGCTTTTTCAGTTCTTCTAACTGGGGGTTCCAAAAGGGTTTGAAATTTTTAATTCTTCCACGAGGAGTATGTTTTTTTGCGGTTTCTAGGATGACTTTACAGAAATTTTTGTTCATATGATCTGGTTGATCATGTAGCTGTGAGTTTGCTTGTTCTTTAAATTTATGTTCTAATTCAGTTTTATATTTGTTCCAATCTGCTTTTTTGAAGTTCCAATACAGATTCGAGAGACCTTGACTGTTATTTGTATTCTCTAGTTTTATATCAGCAATTACTGCTCTGTGACCAGAACTTGGATCTTCTATAACTTGTTTTTTAATTTTTGAAACAATATCATTTGTAGCTAACAAGAGGTCTGGGTTACTACTTGCTCCAGGGTAATCTATGAAGATTGTGGGATCTTCTTTACTATAAATCAGTTCAAAAGTTGTGGTATTCAAAAATTCTTCCACTATCTTCCCTGCAGAATCCACTTTTTCATAACCCCATCTTTTGTAATGGGCATTGAAATCCCCAATTACGATTGCTTTATTTAATTAATCAATAAGTGAGAGATCTGGTTCATTCGTGGAAGGATTGTAAATACTGTATAAATGTAGATGTGCTTTATTATCCCAAAAATTTAGCTTTATTAATTCACTTTTATCTGTGTTATCCATTTCTTTAACAATTTCAAAGGAGGATTTAATATCATTTTTGACTCCAACTAATATTCCACTACTTATCTGTCTATTTTTGGGTAGTAGGTGTAGTAGAAAAGCAGTAAAATTAAAGTATTTAAGTTGGTCATTTGTTAGATTTGCTTCTTGTATGAAAAATATATCTATGTTATAGTCAAATACAATTTTATTCAGTTCTGCTCTTTTTGTTTGTGTGAGACCACCCGCATTCCATTGTAGAAGTCTGATGTTAGATCTTCTATTGATATAATGTATTGGTTCTCGAGAAGTAGTCCCCGCCCGGAGATCCGAATGGGGGACTATTTTAACTCCGGAACATTTTACCCCTCGAGTCATATTGCATAAATATTGAAGAGACTTAGCAATAAATGTAACCGCTTTTTAGAGAGCACCATATTTTTATGTTTTGGCGGTCACATCGCTCTCTCACAACCCCCAGAATGTCTGGAGGACCACACCTGTCGTTGGTTTACGGGTCTCACCTACCTGACCGGGAGAATTATCAAAATAAATTCACCGACCGTATCCTCTGATTACCAATCAGAGGACGTATTGCATGCCATGACAGGTCAGCATGTTAGGGGTTAAGGTTTTATAGAGAAATTAGAGAAATGGAGAGGTTGGAAAAATAAAGACTCCCTAGCCCTCAGGAACCCTATTAGCATCGGGGTCGGAAGAGAACAAGAGATGACCAAGGTAAGGTCAGATAGAAAAGTTACAGTGAGGAGCAAAACACCAGTAAGTGGAAGTAATGTTCTGCTCGGCTTGGGTACCTTGTGGTATCCAAACAATGTAGTTGCGGGTTAAAGTGATGTTAATCAAATGAATAAGCTTTATCTATATCTTTGTTTCCAAATTAAGAAAATAAATATGTAAATAAATTAAATAACGCCAAATAAGCATTAAGAGGATTTCACCAATTTTACCTTTCTCTTCATGTGACCTCATAACATTTTCTTGCGAAGTCATAATATTGTGACGCCGGCAACGGAGAACAACAAAGGACAGTCGGGGCCAAGTTACTTCACAGGCGCCAGGCCTATCAAAGTCGCTCAAGGTCACGCTTCCCCACACCATTCACGTTAGCAAACACATGACAACAATGAGCGCACCACGCCAAAAAAGGACTTTTCCAGGTCATTCGAGAAGTGTCCGGTGGTAGACTTTCGAGAAAGATCTGGTTACGCCATCGCCGGTATAAAAGCTTGCGGAGCACGTGAGGACAGGCAGTTTTTGAGTCGATCAGTGTGTCAGTGAGTGCGAGACAGCTGTGAAAAGTACGTTGGTCGAAGTGAAGAAGTTTTAACGTGTGTTGAGTGATTGTATCGTCGGAGTTGGTGTTTGAGAGACCGAGAAAGTGAAGAGAGACAGTGAAAGGAGTGAGTTAAAGCTACGAGAGGAAAACAGTTGTGTGGTGTAATACCATGAAAGACTGTAGACTGTGTTAACATCAGTAGAAGAGAACTTTATTTTTGTGCAAAAGTTTACAAGAAAAATAAAGTGATTGAACTGCACTTTTGTAGATTTTGTCACATTGTGAGATTCTTGGGAGCAGTGTAATACCTCTAATTATCTTAGGTAAGTGACAGAAAAATTAAAAATATTGCACAATACACATTTATAAAGTGTTGCATTGAATCTTGCAAAAAAATAAATAAACAATTTTATTAAAAGTCGGTTAACCTTTTCCGATTCTGTAAAATCTGCTTCCCAAACTTCGACTATGATTAACTAGTAAGTTTAGTAATATATTTATGTACGTAAAAAGTGCAAAAGAAATCCAAACAGGTAAAACACACTCAGAGCTTAGTTGGAATTTAGAATACAATAAACAAAAAGGATGTAAGAGACTCTTAGCTTGTGTATTTGTACCATCCGTCCTTGTTTGCTTCCCTTTCCCAACTTTTTTACTTTTTTCCCTCGTGCTTTCTTGTTCCATGTGTCCTGACGAATCTCCAGACGGAAGCTTCAAGAAAACAGAAAGTACACTTCTAGACACTTTACTTCTTCTTCTTATATCTTTTCATGAAGAGATGAGTCGCTCATCCTACTGAAGAAGCGTTTCCCAAATTTACTGTTGGAAAGATAAAAGCTTTTCCGCTTTCTAAGACTTCTCACAGCTTAAGGCGCTGCTGACACGATGTATAGCCGCTGGCGTATGCCAATATATCTCATGGTACACTCTCTTTCATAAAATTTAGTCCATTGTTTTTAAGTTGGAAATTTAATGAACCACGTGCTTAAAGATATCTGTAGCTTTGTGCTTAATGAAGCTACACTTCTGGACGAATGCTTACATTGAGCTCAGGTTCACTTAAGCAATTTATTTAAGCAGCTAATAATAAAAATATGATCCATCACATTCACAGGACCTTTTCTAGTCACTCTTCGACGAAGTATTCTTACAAAAGCGCATTGTTTTAGCCACTTCTTGTCATTTCAGAGGTACAAATCTAATTGCATGTTATTAAATAAAGCTATTGTCAAATTTTAAACAGCGGTTTGCTATCTGAGGGCTTTGAAATTTTATGTTCTTTGCATGACGAGAGAATAAAATCAAATCAATGACATTGAATATCTCGAAAACCATTAACTCCACAAAAAATAAATAAAACCAATAAAATAAAGATAAGAAATATACAAACTTTGACATAACTGTTATTACAAGCTCTGCATTTTTTGTGTAATAATAAGAAACAGGATTTAGAAGCTGGGCCGAGAGCCTTCAGTTTTTACTACCCTGGAATTGCGAATACCTTATAAATTTTTAAATGCTTTCTGTACTTAGCTTTCTTGTTTATGCTACGTATGCGTAAAATGCTCCATGCATATTTTGAAATTATAATTTCGTTTTCAACTTTAATCTCCACTAGAAATGCTCATGCGAATGATACACTCGAATGTGCTTTCATCTATTATTGCTTTTTCCCCGCAACCGGTACTTAAATTATCAAATATCATTAATTTGTAGAAGTTATATTAAGATTTAACCCAATTATTTAATGAAATATATTGCTAATGCATATTTTTCTGATAGACTATATTATACCAGGTGGCCCACTGGAGCTGGCCCCGCCGTAAGTAGATAACACTTCCTGCGTTAAAACATGTGCAGAACTCCACGGCGCAAGAGAGGCCAGTGGCGTTCTACCTCTCAGCGAGACGTGCGGTGAGAGACAGTTGAGCTAGCATGTGTAGTCCGTGACAATAAACAATAACAGTACAAACATCCGGAAAGGTCTCACTTTACTTACAGCATCTTCATTTTCCAGAGAATAAACTCACTCCTGTAGGTATATGGTGATATAGTCTAACATTTCAATTGCAGATTGTAAAGTGCAGACACATAATGTTTCATTGGCATTTCTTCGTTTCTTGTGAATGTTATTGTTGTATTTTGTTATTATTGCTATTATTTATTATTATTATTATTATTATTATTATTATTATTATTATTATTATTATTATTATTATTATTATTATTATTATTATTATTATTATTATTATTATTATTATTATTATTATTATTATTATTATTATTATTATTATTATTATTATTATTATTATTATTCAGTATACGCTATACAGAGTAAATCTAAACTCAAAGCGATCAGATTCACTATAAGCTGAAGATAAACAGAAAATTAAGCACTATAAAGTGCATCTGTAGTTAGCCTTTTGTATGCAAACTAAATTATCGAATCTTTGCTTAATTCCACTCTTTTGTTACACCCAACGCGATTTAAAGGTTCTTGTCAGGGGCTGCGTATGTATCCAGTTAGCGAGCCTGGATATAACCCTCTCTCCTGTAATCAGCGCACTTATGTCTCGTGTTACTTAATACGATACGCAGGTGAACCGTCTGCTTGAGTGTAGTAAAGTATAGTAAAGTATTGTACGGATGTTAGTGTGCGTATGTTAAGGTAACTTTGTGATATTCACAGTCACATTAATAGTCAGAATCGTAAGGTGGTTGCTAACGATTGTGAATACTTGAAGAAAGAGGCCAAGCATAAATATAGCTACTCTACGGAGTTTTTCAAATGAAAAATAAGAAAATTTAAAAAAGAATTACAAAAATTGCAACAAAGCGTTGCTGCAGCCCCAAGCGTCTCACACAGTTCTATTCGCAAAACTGTGCAAGAAGAATAAAAACATGAGAACAGAGCGTCATTTGGGGCTCTTATGGGGAAAAAAGTAATGCACATCTCGACAAGTGAAGAGAAAGTGGCGAAATATGGTACAAAGAATTGAAAGAATTATAATTAAAGATAATGGTGCGGAAAACGGTGACGAAGACAGTGACCAAGCCCCGGAATCTTAGCTTCTGATCTATTTTATTCCTGACCTTTTACTCTCTATATTTCAGTTCAGTGAGTGTGAGTGTGTTGGGTTTAAGGGCCCGTCGACAACTTGGATTTCAGTTCATTTAAATGTTTTATATACCAACCAACGAGTGATATACTTCAGTTTTATAGAGCCTAAATGGGCCTAATTTTTGGTTAGGGCCTAATAAGACGTATTTTTCGATATAACTTAACAATAGCTAACTAGGTTATTTAAGTGGAGTACACGTATTTATATAAAATCTTTTCAAAGGAGACCATTCGAATGAGGAAAATATTAAATAATAATGGTATTATGAAATCCTTTGTAATAATAAAAGTAATTACAACAATAATAACTATAAACATAATAATGCTAATAAACACACTAATAAAATAATAACAAACATAATGTATTATAAGAGAAACAATAATTAACAATAATTACTAATAATTAACAGTAATAAACTAACAGGAGTAAAATAATAAAAGTAATAACCATTGTGATATTAACAATAGCAATAATAACAATAATAAAATACAACAATAACATTCATAAGAAACGAAGAAATGCCAATGAAACATTACGTGCCCTCATGCTTGCACTTTACATACAATCTGTTTATACAGGAGTGAGTTTATTCCCTGGAAAATGAAGATCCTGTAAGCAAACTGAGATCTTTTCGGTTGTTTGTATTGTTATTGTCTACTATCACATACTACACAGACCAACTCAACTGCCTCCCACCGCACGTCTCGCAGAGAGGTAGAACACGCCACTGGCTTCTCTTTCGCCATGGAGTTCTGCAAATATTTTAACGCACGAAGGGTTATCTACTTATGGCGGGGCCGGCTCCAATGGGCCACCTGGTATAATATAGTATACTTATAAATGTACTTGCTTAGTTGATTTGGCCCAAGAAAAATCGCTTCTGTAACCAAAATACTCAATGTTATGTTGATACGCTTGTCTTATAACTTAATAATTTCCCTCTGGATTGTTTCTTAACACAAATAATGATACCTTCTTGCAGTACCTATGTACTAATAGATGCTTTGCACTTTGAAGCAAATTCTTAGCTTATCATTTTTACTTTCTCTGCTGGTAAGTAGGGAAAGTATTGTATTCCACACAAAAATTCGATGTCGAGATTTCACCGGAAATATTTTTAAGACTCCCTGAATAAAGAAAAGGTATTTTTAGAAACAGGTCTGTGTGTGTGTGTGTGTGTGTGTGTGTGTGTGTGTGTGTGTGTGCGCGCGCGCGCGCGCGTGTGTGTGTCTGTGGACAGCATAACTCAAAAACGACAACTTGGTTAAAAACCAAAGTTGGTATTTAAGTTTAATGTCTTTCAAGGATGTGACACAGAGATATTGAAGAAAATTGCTCCACCCTAAACTACTCTTTATATGGAAAATTTTTCGAAAATTTTTATTTTCTTGAAAATGTGACGATTTTGATTAAAATGCCATATGTTTGAGATATTTTTATGACAAATGAAATGCTTACCTTGAATTTCCTGGCTATAGCCCATTAAATCCTATTTACTCTTTTGCATAACTGGTAAACCGTAAGAGATAGGACAAATCTTACTGTACAAAAAATGTAGATCTTTCTAAAACACATGATTTATATCGGAATAATTTTTGTAGTGAACCATTTCGGAGATATTCGTTATTATTTGTGTAGATTTTGGAGAACTTATACTTCTGTCAAATGGAACATCGCTATTCATTTTTATATGTTAACCGTGCAAAGAGGACGGACTTTGAAAGCTTTAAAATATTTTACTATCGCTCAAAGCCTACAGTATTCCCATATTCCCGTTGCACGTGTAAGAAAACGAGCAATAAGATAATTTCTGCAAATGTTTATCTCAACCAACGCAAAGAAAATAGAAGAATAAGAATTTCTAAGAATGGTTAGTACAAGAGTAGAGAACGTATGTGAGTGCAACACATTAGATTTTTAATCACAGTTTTGTTTTTCTAGGTGTAGTAGACCAGGTGTGTTGTGATGTTATAATTAAGTGTTGATCCAGCTGAAAGGTGACAATGTAGACAAAAGCTTTTTTCTTAGTTAAGTCGGGTAGTTCTGGGACAGCCTTCGTAACTCAAGTGTAGAAGGTTGGATACAAAATACGATTAAAGCATTTGAGTGTTATGAATAAAATATGCTGCAGATCAACTCTACTCGGCTGAGTGCGAGTATCCATGCGTACACGCTCGGAGGGGGAGCGTGATAGTCATTACATCACTTGAGGAGGATCATAACGACATGGGAGAAAATCTCACATGGACGTTACGTTGACTACGCATCGACCGTACAATCTATTCACTCTAAGGTTGATCCGCGCGAAACTCAACCCAGGTGGCCAGTGCACAGTTATAATGTATCCTTCCGCCATTCGCACCAGGAATACTGTCACAACCATGTAGTGAGTGCAAGCGAAGGAAACGATCCCTTCTTCCATCAATTTAAACAGTGACTAACATGTAACTAGAGACGATAAGATAACACTTTTCGGCCTCTTTTGACAAATTCGAACCCTATTTCACACAACATTTTATAAAAGGTGGTTATTCTGAAACTAAGCAAGCCTGGATCAGCATTAACCTGTTGTAGCACTTTGTCAATTGTTGGCGGCTCATTTTTTAAAAAGAAATTGTGCACTGTGACACGAATTGCGTTTTTAACAAAATCGTCACATCCTTGCATGGCGTATTTCACACACTTTCGTTTTTTCCCGGGTGTAATCACTTTTCTCGTTTCAGCTTTTTCTTTACGAGCACTGTTTATAGTGGTACTCGAAATACCGGTGAACTCAGAAGTTATTTTTACTACTTCTTTGATGGGAAGAGTTGGATATTTCTCACACAACTTATAATACACGTTCAACACTATTGTTTTTTCACCACTAGTCAACGGTTTTCCCGCCTTATGCTTTACATAAGTCGACGAAGACTCAAGCAAATTCACCGCCGCCGTCCGCCATGATCCTAAATAGAAACTGCTGGCTGTAAACAATACTGGGATATCAGGCAATTACACGAGTTGCATGTTGGAACTTGTAGCTCTGTTTATCAGCATACATCAGCGTTAATTAACCTCTTAGATATTTGTGTAGAATGTTATACGATTTAACGATAAATTCATTCTAAAACTCAGATTACTAGGATGGGACTACTTCCCTGCACGTATTGCTACCGTGTTGTACCACGGTGCACTGGTCACATGGGTTTATTTTGATGCGGACAAACCTAAGACTGAACTTAGTGTAGAGTGCGGGGGATGTTGTGAATTGCATGTAAACAAAAGAGGTAGGAAGGTCACTGTCGATAACGCACCGTGCACTTCACGCCACAGTTCCACTTTGTCATTGGAAGAGACTGCACACCCTCGCATACGACCTTCCCCCTGTGACGTAAAAGTTCCATAGTTCAGTCATGCTTAGGCAGAGATCATTACCACTGAGAGTTTCCCCCATGTCTGATCATAACACAAGTCCTTGCGCGTCCAGCCAGTATTGAGGTTGTGTTATTTCTCTTAACCAGTGATGTCCAACATTATGTGAAGAGGAGAGGTCAAATTGGCCTCTACCTACTGATCACCGAGCTATGACGCATTCATGGGACTCAGAAACAAAACTCTCTAACGCTTGATTACCTGAGTGAGTGATGGGCAAGTGCTTCTTGCATAAAACGAAGGAGGTGGGTTAAAGCGACAAGGTGACATCAGTAGCTCATAAGCGAAGACGTTAAGCACCATTGCTCATAAATCTTTATTTTAAGTCTATTGGCTATTTCATGGTAAGACAAAGCTTTTGTTTATCGAAAAGAACGAATTCCCACAATATCTTGTATGCCTAACTGTGCTGAATTCGACGAGGAACTATATCATATAACACCTCATTCAACCGTGGCGACAGCTGTATTGCATACTACAAGTAGGCCCATGTGAGGCGTGAGGACAAAAGTTGCGGGAGGAAGCCCTTAATACCACCAGTTCTTATGGAAAGATACGTTGAAGTAATTACAGTGGTTCCCTAAAAGTACAATTAAATGAGACCTCAAATAGAGCAAAAAATATTCATGAAATAGTGTGAGACTGGAACAGACCTAAAGTCTAATCCATGAGAGGAAGAAGAAGAAGAAAAAGAATCATAAAATATGTATTGTGTAGCTCTGTGCTTTGGGAGTAGCGTGTCTATCTAACATTCAAGCGATCTCGAGTTCGAATCTCTGTTAGCGTGAGTTACATAATTAAGGATTTTTCTTGGATTTTCCCTTATCCTAGAATATGAATATAGGGTGTTTCTAAGCTCTATACACCCCAGACTAATTTAAGCATCATTTCGTCCATTTCATGCATCAACCAGTATAACCTAACCAGTTAAAAGATGCATTTAAAAGTATCCAATATAGCCATGTAACAGCTTAAAATTCTCATTTATACGGCATTCAAAGTAAATCTCTCTCTCACTCTCTCACACACATATCCATTAATATATCCATTGATCCGTCCGTCCGTCCATCCACCCACCCACCCGTTCCTCCGTCCATCCTGTAGATTGTTCAGCCCAAAGTATGGTATGAGAGTGAGAACGTAGATAATATGTAATGATGGTGAAATGAATGAAAGGAAAGGTGATTATGAAGCAGTTGGTAAAATAAATGGCAAGAAAAACCATTAAAAACCCACCCATACTTTGTCCATCATAAATCCTACATACTGTCCCTGGGAACGAACTCGGATCTTGATGAGGTGCCGCTTGCTTTATGAAGAGTGAACCATTAAGAACTCCGGTTGTTAACTGTGGAATAAAGTGGTTTATTTTCATGAAATGTAACATATTTCGACATCAACACAAAGGATACATGTTGTTATACGTAGTATGAAAAATTACATCTGGCATATGTCCTCGAAGACTTGCTCTATATGTTGTAACTCTATCAATAACATTTATCTTCAGATGGATCTGCTCCTGTATTTGGGCGATGACGTTTCGAATATCTTCATTCAGTTCTGATATTGTTCGGGGATTGTTTTTAGTAACTTGCTATTTTGAATGTCCGCAAAGGAAAAGGTCACAGGTCGTTAGATGACATGACCTTGTTGAACAGTTCTAATTGCCATGAAAGAAAGAGGGCTAGAAGATTATTCCTCCGCAAAGTTACTGTATCGTGTGAGGTGTGGCAGGTAGCGCCATCCTGTTGGAATCACAATTGCTTAATATTTGCAACATAAGGCCATAAAATGTTTCAGCGATGTTCGCTAGAGGGAGATTTTCGGTTTGCCCGACTGTTGTGAACGACGATGAATTTATTTTTATGGACTGACGGCAACACTATCGCTGCGATGTTGTCACCAGACCGACTGGAACGAGAGCACACTAATGTTTTGATGTCTCCAATCCAGCCTATTGTCTCAAACTTTGTCAGTCTACGACTCAGGCGCATCAAGACAACCTAGAGCCGTACATTTTCTACGTAACATTCATGGATTTGTGATGTTTTCAGAATCAGTATGCGTTATTCCATTGTAAACCGTTTCATGATAACTATATAACCGCAAGAAATACTGTTTACAAAACACGTAAACCAAATGCTCCCATGACAACAATTAAACAACAGCGCGCAATTAAAAATCGGCCTTCTTAGTGGTCCACCCCAATGAATTCTTCAGAAGCGATTAGCATATAATGTCCAAATTGGTCTTATATTTACCGATTTCAGCAAAGCCTTTGATCTGGTATTACCTATGCTAAACCAATCAACAATCAATAGCAGCTCTCGCCAAAGCAATTTTCTTCTTCCTAATTATTGTCAGCGTAGTTCTTGATGCACTTTTTGAAATTGTTTACTATGTCAGTTCATTTCATGTGCTTCATTCTGCCCCATCACCACATTTCACGTTATGTTCTTCACTTCATCGTAGCGTCCAAGTTGAAGCAGTATATAATGCCACACTGTTTATTTTAATTACATACCTATTTTGTATGCATTTTGAAAAATAAGTCTCAGGAATTATTTTCAAGTTACCGCATCAAATATCTCTAATTCAATGACTCTGTTAGGTGTCGCTTATTTTTCGTGTGCAGCTGATGAATGTGGGTGCAAGTGACAGCAGAAGTCAGGTTCATGGTGAATAGAGCATCAGTCGCACTCTTTGGGGAAGAGTGTACAATAAGGTTAACTTTCTTTGTCCTATAGAAAAAGTCGTGAGGTCGGCTGTCACTTCCTCCCACTGCCATCATTATGCCAAGACACTCGTCTGTAGACGAGGCTTCGTCAAGCCCCTTCAGGAATCGACCGTCACATTGTTGCCAGGAATACCTTAGCGCGCTCTTAGATATCTCTTCTGGCACTCAGCTATTGTCTCTAGCCTCGGTTTTGTCTCACGTGTTTGAGACTTGCTGCTGTATGTTGTTTTAAGTATCATTCTTACGTTACATTTTCGCACAGTTTACCTACAGTATCAGTAATTGAGCACTCTTATTGCTGTAACTTACCTGTAATACTATGCATACCAAATACAGCGTGACCATAAAATTAACTACAGGTTTTATTTACGAGCATAGCCATAGATGTATTTGGATTCAACAGTGGCGCAGGAAATTGGGGGCTTGGGAGAATTCGGTGTTAGAAACGTCCAGAAAACTACCAGAAAAGCATATAAAGTATGATATATGTATTATTATCATACACACACTTGTCTTTGCGGATAACAAATTTTAACACCTAGGTCAAAAAATAATCACATATTGCATTATTTGTATAAAATAAAACATCTTAATTAAAATATTTCAGTTAATAAACCAGGTATGGAGTTGTGTTCAAACTCCTACTGTTTCCACCAGGTCCCTCAACTTTGAGTGAGTGAGTGAGTGAGTGAGTTGGGTTTAAGGGCCCGTCGCCTCAACTTTGAAAATGTGAATCTGGCAATAATAATTATGGTAATATTACTGTATTTTTCGTATAGAAGAGGTCTTTTGTCCTTGATCCCCCTTATACAGGGTTGCGCAGACAAAACCGACCCATGTTATTCCTAGGGCCCGGATTTTTAGAAAATCCATATGCGAATATGCAAATGCATATTTTGAGGGTTAGTGCATGTTCAAGGATATATGCATATTTCGGCATTTATTTACCTTATGTATAATCGATTACCTGATATTTCCAAACAAACTAAAAAATCCAATAAATATATGGTTTATACATTCCTTGGAACTGCAATAGCCTTCCTATTTTCAAGTCATCAAAATCGTATTGCTTGTGTACGCGAAGTAAAGTGCTCATTTGAACATGAAACTGTATATTATTCGTCGAATAGGTGGCTCAGTTAGATGCTAGCCTGCTGATCCCAAGATCGCGGGTTCAAACCCGACCCAGACTGATGGTTTTTAAGTATACTTAAAAGCAATAACCTCATGTCAGTAGATCCATTGACTTACAAAAGAAGTCTTGCGGAACGCAATCCCGTCACCGGTAGCGCTGATATAGTCCTGGTATTTGACAGTGTCGTTAACAAAGTGTTAATTTATTGATGTATATTGTGACGCTCAAGCGCTATTAACAGTCGAGAACCTTGTGACACGTCTCTGCGCATGTAGGGAAGAGGAGCCGATTATCGGATGGTTTCCCATTGTTGAATAGTAGGATTTCTTGCTTGTAACTGCTGCACTCTACCGGACTATGCATTAAATGCTTTGCCTACTATTATGCGGCCATTGTGTGTTTGCTGGCAGGAAGAGCATGTGCCAGTTTAGTGGTAAGTATTGTCACAACCTACCCGGTGACTCTAACAATATGTCACAAACTAGGTTGTAACTGGGGTACATAGCTTTGGTAATCAGATGGTAGAGCAGAAAGACACTGTTTGTGGCTTGAAAAATATTTATTTGTTATTAGTATTGAAACAACAGTAAAGCAGTGTCGGTTTACAATTTAGGGGGTTCTGCCAATTATCTTTTGGACTTACAATCTACGGTTGAATAGGCTTACCCGTTACGGACGATGTCAAGTTGCGTTGATGAAGTGGTGACCCGTCCGATGGCGACCGCCACCCAAGCGGCGTGGAGCACAGCACACAGCAGTTCCTGGACAACACCCCCCGAGAGAGCTCTCAGAGCCCACTTATATCGGGTCCTGTCCTCTATGGGGGTCTTGCAATTGTAATGGTGGTTTTTACCATATTTGGTATGCCAACGCCCTGGTGAACAGGATGTTCTAGAATATTCTTAAGACACGTGACATCGCATTATGCAACATGGTTCCAGCAGTTGCTATGCGGAAGGGTGACATCATAGAAAAGTCCATAGGAACCATCATAGGAAGTGGTGAACCATTTATGTCCGGTCACGTATACATCTTAAGACATGTGTAACAATTTAAAAGAATTATAAATGAGATTTATCACAAATTCAGAAGCTTAATAAAATGTTATAACTTAACATAAAATAGGTACTTCTCAATCACTTACGTGACAGTATTATGAAACGCCAGTCGTGAAATATTTTGCAGCCTTCAGTGTGTCTGAAGACATCATTAAATATGTACCTATAGTTTTATATGTAATTGTAAATGATATGTTTTGAAGTAACTATCGTACATTATATATTTTCCACTCTACGAGTGTTTGCTTGTTTGCTGTGGAGGGTTCTTACTATCGGATAGCTAGTGGATTAGTAATATCGGATATCTGACATTAGGCCTCCATTAGTTTTTTCAAACTAACATCCTTATTTTACAGATGTCAGCTTTAAAAATGCCAAGCAGCGAAAAAATGGAATCCGCAGCCCATGATCGAAGCTGTTAATGCTGTAAAGGAAAAAAAAAAAAAAAAAAAAAAAAAAGATGGGGTACTTATGAGCTTGGTGTACAATGTGCCGAAATCAACTCTTAAAGTCTATGTAAAGCATAAAACAAAGGACATAAATGCTTTAATAAATACGAAGCTTGGACGAAAGTGTATTCAAGGACATGAAGTGTAGGACAAACTAGTTAGGTAATAGCAAATCAAGATCACTGGCAACTCTGTCCGCGCCATCATCATTTAAGAATGTTGTTGTTGTTGTTAGCTAATGCTGGATTTCTGACAGTGAAGTCATTAATCCTCTTGCTCTCCAATATTTTTCACTGATGGATGGGGCACTAGAAGTGGCCGGGCATATTTGAAGGTGGTCTCGATCAATTTCCTCTTGCAGATCACATAGAGGACAGAGTGGTGAAGAATATATTCCAATTCTGTTTAAATGTTTTGCCAGACTAACATATCCTGTAATCAACCTGAAGGTTGCAACTGCTGTTTTTTGAGGATACTCAGGAATCACTGTTTGAATGTTTGGTAGTTCCCATCTTTTATTCTTTGATTTTTCATAGTAATATTTTGCAATAATTTTTGAATTCAGAGTTGACTAATCTTTTAGCTGCATAAAATGGTAGATTAACTATAGATTTTTGTACACCGCTGGCACCCTTTTTTGCATGAAAATCAGCTTTCTCATTACCACTCAGTCCACAGTGAGCTGGTATCCATTGGAAGACTAGGTGTTTTTGAAGTGCTGTTAGATGGCTAAGGATTTTCCAACATTCTATTATTGTTTGGTTTTTTGGTGACAACTTGGAAGTAATTGCTATAATTGCTGCCCTCGAATCTGAGAGAATAACTGCTTGCTGAAAATGTGAAATTCTGTACAAAAGATTTTGTAGGACCATTCGAATTGCTTCAATTTCTCCATCAAAGTTAGTAGTTCCATAACTTAAAGATTTGTAATAGGAAAAGAGGTGACATGTGACTCCAGCATATCTTGGTTTGATATCAATGATCCATCAGTATAAATATGGAGCCATTCATGTTCTGGAAATCTAGTATGGATTGTCTCTAATGCCAATAATTTTAGAACACTAGTTCGAATATCACTTTTCTTAACTTCTTCTGTCAGGTGTAAATAATATGTGATGTCTAATGTATGTGTCGGGGGATATATTCTTCACCACTCTGTCCTCTATGTGATCTGCAAGAGGAAATGGATCGAGACCACCTTCAAATATGCCCGGCCACTTCTAATGCCCCATCCATCAGTGAAAAATATTGGAGAACAAGAGGATTAATGACTTCATTGTCAGAAATCCAGCATTAGCTAACAACATGTATGTGTCAGATTGACTTTAGATATGAAGTTTTCCTTTGAATTAGGAAGGTGTACATTCTTCCTGATGTCTTGAATTTTTGAATGGGGTATTGGTTGGTTAGTATTTCCATAGATGTTATTGCTGTGGTTTTTTTAGCACCTGTAATTAATCTCAGACTTTGGTTTTGAAAAATTTGATTTTTTTTTTTTTTTTTTTTTTTTTTTTTTTTTTTTTTTTTTTTTTTTTTTTTGCTGTTACAAGAACTTCGCTGCAGTAAGTAAATAATGGCTTTATATATACATACATTGTATGTTGTGTTAAGAGTTGCTCTGGAACATCTCCACTTCATTCCTGTTAGACGTTTTAACAGTGAAAGGCGCCTCTCTGCTCTTTGTATTACATTTTCTATTTGTTTGCTCCATGTAAGGTTGGTATCAAATGTAGCTCCTAAATACTTTGCTTCCTTTGTTTCTGGTAATTGTTGACCCTCAAAATTTAGTTTTATTTTTAGTGATTTTTTTCTTAGTGAAAAGATTTGGTAGTTTGATTTTGTTGTATTAACAGTCATTAAATTTTCTTTGGTCCAGCTTTGTAAGTTGGTTAAGGATTGTTGCATGGTTTTTCTTAGTTCTGTACTTTTGCTTTTGGGTTTTGAAGTCCACATTACTAAGTCATCAGCAAATAGTGCACACTTGACACCTGATTCTTGTATTTGTTGTGGCAGATCGTTAATAAATATATTAAAAAGTGTTGTGCTGAGCACTGCGCCTTGTGGTAAGCCACGGTGTACTTGTTTGTATTTAGATATATTTCTTCCATATCTGGTTGCAATAAAGCGTTGTGTTAGGAAATGACATAGCCATGAAAACATTGGATCTTGTATCCCTATTTTTTACTTTCTTTAGTAGTTTTGTTCTGCATATAGAATCATATGCACTTTGGAAATCAATAAAAACTGATAAATTATCTTCTTTTCTATTGAAGGAGTCTTTGATTTCTTGACTGAGAAGTAAGACTTGTTCATTTGTAGAGTGGAACTCTCTGAATCCAGCTTGACATGGGGATATGAAATTTTGTGATTCTAGAAACCAATTTAACCTGTTTGGCACCATTCTTTCCATCACTTTTGCTCTTATGCTAGTAAGAGCTATTGGTCTATAATTTTTTATTTCTGATGCTGTTTTGCCTTTCTTCAAGAGTGGGACAATTATTGCTTTTCGCCATTCAGCAGATACAGCGGTTTTCCAGAATAGATTGTAGAGTTTCAGTAGTTGTTGTTTTGCTGTTTTTCCAAGGTTTTTTATGAACTCTGGAATGTTCAGTTCTTGCATATTAAAAGTTTGAAAAAAGATATTGCACTGAGTGTTAGAATCACATTCTCTTTCTTGTTTCAAATCTTTCTTAAATTCTTTACGTTCTTTTTTTTTATTTTTTGTTACTTTATGTGAATCAGCATAATATTTTTGCATGTTTCGGCTATGACTGCATCATTTACTAACATTTTATTGTTGTGTATGATAGGTGTGCTCTTGTTTTCTTTCCTGTCGTTGACATTTTTTATGAACTTATGAGCTTTGTTACCATCTGTCCTATAATCCATTTTTTTCTAAGAAATTATTAAGGTGATTCCTTTTAGCAGTATTAATTTCTTTTTTAAGTGAGGCACATTTCTTTCGCCATATTTGTGAATCCAATATGCTTTTTCATTTAAGAATGTTGCAACTGCTGTTCCTAAAACATCCACGTCAACTATACAACAGGACAGGCGAAAACAAAAGAAAAGGGACCGTAGTTCATCTTCCTCTTGATCTGAAGACGATTTTGTCACCCTAGTCTCAACTGGCGAAAAGGACAGTGCAGAAAACTTGCAAAGAAATGGCGAACCACATAGACCTACCAAATCAACAAGATCATGGGCAACTCTGGCCGCATTATCATCCGAGAATGATAAACTGCCTTCCCTAAAGCATCGATGTCAGCTACCAAAACGAAAGGCGAAAACAAAAGAAAAGAAGCTATAGCTCATCTTTCTCTTAATCTGAGGATTTTATCTCCCTGGCCTAAGCTGACGAAGAGGACAGTGCAGATGACGAATGTCTTTATTTTAAACATCCCTAATGCTTAGACAAATGTGGGGAACAATGGATACGCTGTACCAGATGGGCTCATGAATTGTGTTCTGATGAGGAAAAGAAACGATGGAAATGTTTTGTCTGTGAGATCTGCCAATAATTCATATTGTCTAGTTAAGCTTTCGTAATTAAGCCTACTTATTATCATTTAATCAGAAAAGAAAGAAAAAGCATTTGGGGAATACATAAAAATCAGTATTTTTATATAAAGTGCATTGGAATGAATAATACATTTTTTAAATTAATTATTACCATCCGATATTAGGCACCCTAAATAATTCAGGCATATATACACCTCTTAGAGTATTTGAAATTTTTAAAATAAATATTTCAAATTAGTTTCTATTATGTATTAAAAGGGTTTGTTGACATATACTAATAGAATAAAATAGAATTAAAGCCAATTTATGAAAAATATTCGAATGCGGCTGCTCTTCCCTACTAGATGACAAACCTATGAAGTGCATCGGAAAGAATGAACTGAAACTGCCGAGTTGTCTACGCGAGCTTATCGCACATAGACGGCGAGACAGTGTATGCACACTGTTCACATACAATCAGGTCTACAAGCCGACGTGTTATATATGGGCAGGTAGATCATCCACTTGTGTTGCATTTCTAACTATGCGCCAAGTTACTAGTATTTCGCTAACCTAGTAAACAGATAACCGATCGGAGCGCTCTGAAAAGGTCAATATGCATGGACACTTTGCCAGATAGTATCTTCACTTGATTGATAACACAATTTCTTCTCTAAATGCCGTCCCTGATAAAAGGACTGGAAAACAATTTTTAAACTAAACTCAATTGCTGGACTCAAACCCAGGACTGAAGAAAATAAACTCAGTTAACAGAAGAATGCCCGGCCGTGCGGAGCACCCTTGAATACCCATTGGAGTCATCTTGACTCCTCGTCGAATTTATTAGATCATTCGCAAACTATGTGCAAATTTGCACACTTTAAATGACTGCATGCTAATTAACATTCTACTTCAACTGTCAGTGTTTTTAAAAACAATATTTTCCCTTAATTATCTAATGAACAGTGATGCAAATACAATAGCTACCATGACATCAGGATACCGGGACATGAGAGCTCTATTGCCAAAGCCTTCAGAAATTCCAGCCGACTGATCGTTTCTTTGGATATTTACTTATAAAGCACCCAAGTATTCAGGGCAGACAAAGTAACCTTTTTTCTGCATTTGTCGATGAGTCTCAATAGCTGTACGCTTTCAAAAATGGTCAATTATAAATGTTTCGATGAGTAAGCGACAAACACTAACATGATCACCCTTTACAACATTCCTCTTTATATTTCCTGTATATAATAATAGTACTAATAATAATAATAATAATAATAATAATAATAATAATAATAATAATAATAATAATAATAATAATAATAATAATAATAATAATAATAATAATAATAATAATAATAATAATAATAACAATAATAACAATAATAACAATAATAACAATAATAATAATAATAATAATAATAATAATAATAATAATAATAATAATAATAATAATAATAATAATAATAATAATAATAATAATAATAATAATAATAATAATAATAATAATAATAATAATAATAATAATAATAATAATAATAATAATAATAATAATAATAATAATAATAATAATAATAATAATAAGGAGAAGAAGAAGAAGAAGAAGAAGAAGAAGAAGAAGAAGAAGAAGAAGAAGAAGAAGAAGAAGAAGAAGAAGAAGAAGAAGAAGAAGAGTGATACTCTATAGATTTGGAACACTATAATCAATTTTTATGCACTGTATTATTAGCTTCATTGCCATCGTCGTAACTATTGCAAAAAGCTATTGTTTACCTATTTCAAGAATGAATTTCCAGCTTTGATTTCTTGGCACAAAGAACATTTGAAAATTCTTCTCTATGGAGAACTTCCTCACCATCACTTGAATTTTCTGAAAATGCTGTTTCTTCTGAAATAAAATCATTTCATTCAGATTCTTCTTCATTGTTAACTTCTGACACGTCGTCAGGTATATCTTGAAAAATGGCTTGCATTTCTTCATCACTTAGTTTGCTCTGGAACGGCATTTTATTAGTAGAAGTAGCAACAAGCTAAATATAACATTAAATTAGCACAGAGTATCTTATTCAGAAACACAGTCGGTGTGTAATACTCCTATTTTGATAATCAATAGAATGAAGCGCAACAAGATGGATGAAATCATGCGACTACAGTATTAACAACCTAAAAGAAGTGAAATGTCATTGAAATCTCATCGAACATTTACCAATAAGAGCACAAATTGCGCATAGTAACCCCACTTCACAGAAGGAAATACTATACAGGAGTCAAACTAACTCCATTTGGCATTTTGGATAAATCATAAAATCTCAGGTGCAAGCATGTGATCAAACTCCTTCAGCTTACTCCAAACTAACAATAATTAAAAGTCACACGAGGATTTTGCCATGGAATGTCGCAAACACAGATAAGGGTTTAAACATATTCGCAAATGAGTCAAAATGACTCCACGGGTGTTCTAGTGTTAACAAGTATGTCAGTGTAATAAGACAATCTTTGCCAAATGAATGTTCCGAACAATCACTAGCAGTGTTTTATCCAATGACATCCATTGACGTTAATCGACTATTTTCAACTTACAAAAGCTAACTCTGTCAGATGATGGAGAATCCTTAACCTCTGTAAACATTGAGAAATTTTTGGTAATGCATTGGATTCGCCCTCTTGCAATGAATGAAACATATATATCAGTGACTTAAAATAAAATAATTCCAATAATAAGTGCAAATTCTTTTATTTTTAGCACATATTTTCGACATTTTAGTGCATGCTTGTATGCATATTTTATTTGTTTTAGTGCGTATATATATACTATTTAACATATTGCAGTGTTTCTAGGCCAATGCATTAATTTGAAGCAAACTTCTAATGGAATTAAGTGAATAAATGAATGTGTCCTGTATTTACCTTCATAATAAATGTTTGAAATATTCTCCGCTTGTGCGTCTCCTTCTATGCACGTATTAACTAGTTAAACAAATTGTTCCACCCATATAACTTTCTCTACTCTTGTACTAACCATTCTTATTAACACTTATTCTTAGTTCTTCGTGCTAGTTGAGATAAATATTTGCAGAAATTACCTACTTGTAGGTACAAGGAGAATGTCGGAATGAAGTAGACTTTGGGCGAAAGTCAAATCTTATGAATCTTTCAAAACCCGTTCTCTTTGCACGGTTAACATATAAGAAATTGAATAACGATGTTCCATTTGAGAGAAGTATAAACTCTCCAAAACGCACTCAAATAACAAGGGATGTCTCCTAAATACTACAGTCTGTAAAAAAAAAAAAAAAAAAAAAAAAAAAAAAAAAAAAAAAATGTATTCAGACATAAATTATGTATTTTAGCAAGATCTAGTTTTTGTATAGTAAGATTTTGTCTATCTCTGACGGTTTACCAGTTATGCAAAAGTCGTCTAGAGTAATCAGGACTACATGGGCTATAGTCAGAAAATTCAAGATATAAATTCAGTGGCGTACGGTGGTCACAAGTACCCCAGCGGTATAGGTTACGGCACTGAAAAATTATCCTTTACTTTAAAATAAATAATCCTTATTCTAAAATGGTCAGGTTATAAATAGTAGAGGTATTTGTTATCCTAAATACTTTTCTGATATTTACCATACACTTAGCACATTGTACCCCATATAAAAATGGTCTCTTTTGAATATTGTCTATTGCACAGTCACTCGCATTCATTTTCAATAAATTCACCTGTCACATTTACTAGATACGATACTTTAACAGAAACACACATAAAACAACGTACTCTGCACGTTTTAGTTTCCGCACGGCGCAAACGAACTTTCAAACTTGCGACAACAATATATAGTCTGATTTGATCTGCACGATGACTAACTTACTATATTTTCCCCTGTTTATTTCCATTTTGTTAATGGAGGTCACCTTCGTAAACAAAAATGTATTTAAGTCGTTTCTTAACAATAGTTTTTAATGTTAGCTAATAGTTTTAAGTATATGCGCTTTTCATATCGTTTGACTTTATTATACTATGTCCTATAAAACGACACCGTTATTATAGGGTTACTAGGCTTCCGTGTAACGCTGTCTCTTTCAAGCTTTCCATATCGATATGTAACGGATCGACTAGGCTCTGCTCTATGACGTCAAAGCCTAGCTAGCTGCAATTAAACTGAACTAACCAATCAAATTCACACTTGCCTCTGCTGTCGGCTGACGTCATGGCTACGCTAGTAGGACTCTACAGAATACGCATGCGTCAATACAGCTCTCGTAGGCTAGCTGGTATTGTTGAGAGGGTGTATTCCTTTGGAACAAAAGTCGCCAGGAGCAACAGCTGGCTAGTGGCGGAGCGGGAGTTTGAACCTTAAGTACTGTAACGTTCAAGTTCGATGTGCGTATTTGATTGAGATATGAAGAAACTATTTTAATTTCGAACATGTGAATAAATCAGTTACCCCAGCGGCGCTAGGGTAGCTGGGGTTGAATGCACGCCACTGCTTATCACTTTTTATCTGACAATCTTTGATACAAGGTAACACTATGTATCGTACGGTTTTATATGTCCCTTCAACATCTTTCCTTTTTTATGCAAATATACATACTATTGAGATAACGGTTACAGAAAAATACATTTGACAAATAAAATACCAGCCCTTCCTCCCTTCTTCTTTATTGCACAACGAAATAAAATAATACAAAGAATTTAGCATAATCATATGAGCAGCATTTGGAACATGGTAAACACTTTTGAAGCATATATCTAATAGTTGAGATGGCTTTCAAGTATTACTGGGATGCTTCATTCAGATAGAAGAATTAATGCGCCTACGACTATGTCATTGTGGTTGCTCAAGTGGTAAGAGCAATAGCACAGAGTGCAGAAGCTTCGTAGTTCAAATTACGGCCGTAGTACCGCATTTTTAAACTCTAGTTGAACGTCCCAACCTACAAGACTAACGTGAAAACAAAGACAATTATCAGAACATAATCGTACAGTGTACGCCAGCCTGTTCCAAATCTGCGAGTTTCAGCATGAGTACACGCGAGTAAGCAGCAGAGTTGCGCTGAGCACGATTGTAGAGGGAGTGTTAGCCAGCACTTCACTGGACAAAGGTCATAGCAATCTCACTCACCGCCCGTCGCAGGTCTCCGCCAGTATCCATCGCGCCGTGAAGGGAGCTTACCCCAGAGCAGCGCTGTATAGCGTGTTGCAGGTTTACTCACGCAAGGCGGTGAGTACACCGTTACACAATGGCGAGCAACTCGAGTGGAACACATTGCTGTGCGCAATCAGTTTATGCGGCCTCAAATTTTGTTAGCGTAATGATAACAGTAATATGTCGAAAACTATGCACTTTCGGAGATCATACTCCTATGTTCGGATATTGCAGTTTCTCCATAACGATGCCGGATCATTCTTTGTGTTAATTTACTGTAATTAACAACAAACGACAGAGGTTGACCGACAGAGATCGCAGAGCCTGTAGTGATGCCAAATATGATGAACTGATTGCACCCAGGCTACTCAGACAAGGCTTCCCTCTGGCGCAACCAGGAGAACTCGGCGGCGGCTCAGAGAAAGCTATCATCTAGCAAGTCCCGGAGAACTATCCAACAGCAAGCATTTACACCATCTGCCCGCAAGCCTAAATGAAACATGAAATGGGAAGCAACATGATAGGAAACGAGGCAATGAAATCCATAGTAAAATATTCCAGCACCTGAAAACCTCACGTGGATGGCCAGCCCTAGGAATCGAACCTAGGAACCTCCTGAATTCTCGCACCGCACATTACCGCGTAACAAGGAGATAATATTGAGGTTTTAGAATGCACAATTGCTAGATCATTAGCTGCCAAACAGGATAATGAATCTAAAAAATGAAAAGGCAGGCACCAAAGGTGTAATTTAAAACGGTGAAGTGTTAAAATGTCACCAGTGCAGTGCTAGTAACTGTGAAAGTAGAACTAAAACATAAGCCCAGATTCACAAGTGAAACATACAAAACAAAACACAAAAACCGAATAACTGGAAACAAACAAAATATAAAACAAGCGAGTCAAACAGGTCCGTACATACCGCTGACACGTACGCTCTACAGCGCTTAAAGTACCTGCCAGCCCCTCAATCAGGATCACCGGCAGACCCAGAGACACACGTAGCTGGGCTAAAAGCTGGTATTGAATTAAAACGCGCCGCACCGTACAGCGCCAAAATAAAAGGTGACCATGACTAAAATGACAGTGCCTGATGTGCAATCTAGCTAAAATCACGACGGCAGCCGCGCGAGGAAGTCCTCCAGCTGACAGGGAACGGCTTCATCTGTCTAAATTTGTTCCCCTGAATATCCATCTAGTGAATCCTCCAACGCAAAATAATATAAGCGCGTAAAAATGCGCTAAAACTTGGGAGTTCGAACCACTATCTTCACAGTAACATTAACAGCATCAATTCCTTACAGGCCAAGTGTCTATACACCCACTCAAAAGACACGCTAGCGCAGCACAAGCAAGTGAGTCGTTTAACGGTTAGAAGGTACCAGACCTTTCTCCACACTTAAAGCAGGACTTTCCTCAGTATATTATGGAGCACCAGTGCAGTTTTATCATGACGTCCGACATCTTAATCGAACCTACTGGAACAGGATAATAGGTGTGCACCAACTCCTTCATCATGATCGTTGGATTCAATTGTTCCAGTCGCTTCTGTACGAGGCCACAGGGACAGTCTTATTTGTTAGACTACTGTAGACCTGGAGAAAAACCTGGTTACACGAGTTCTGGCTCCAGCAAAAACTATTTTTACACCAGTTATTTTAATGTGTTTTTTAAAACATCCTTCGGAGATACACTGTTTAACAACAAACTTGGGTCACGACATCGAACAGCTCCTATAGTAAGCAAGTGAAACGAGATATTTGACTCATTATTTGCCCTTATCATCTATGTAATATGAAACGAAGCGTTTTCGGACACGAGTTCCTTATTAAAACTTTAGCTACAGTCCCCTCTACAACCTCTAGAAATGTGTAATCGAGTTCTGAACCATCCGATATAAGAGAAAGCTAAATTGCAAATATGTGCACACTGAATATTCATAAATTATAAAGGAAAAACCATTTACCCACTTACAACGGCGGCAGCATTTAGATGCTGATGCATTGTCGAGGTTTCGTAGTTGACCCCACCCCAGAAGAAACCGATCAAACAGAGGATCTGATCACTTGTTTACTGTCGCCTGTAGAAGTGACCAAACACCAAAAAGCTGACCCTTCATTACTACCTCTTTTTATGCATTGCAGCAACCAGAACTCGCCTCTCCTAAAGTACGTCGACAAGCTTCTACCTATCTTCCTCAATCAGGCGTACTTTATCGTAAAAACCCAGGTGCTACAGGACAGCTTCACTTAATAGTCATTCCCGATTCACTAAAATCTGAAATAATTATCAGCTTGTCATACCGACCCTTTGTCAGGTCATATGGGATTTACTAGAACATTTCATAAAATCAATTCAAGATATTATTGGGTCGGTATGCGTAAAGACATTGAGCGGTATGTCAAAACTTGTCCAAGCTGTCAATCTCGTAAGGGCCCAAAAAATGTCAAACCAGCAGGTTTGCTTCAACCCATCGAGGTCAAACAAATTGGAGAACGATGGGGTGTAGATTTAGTTGGCCCTATTCATAAGTCTAAATCAGGAAAAACAATGATCGTAGTTGCAGTCGACTATGGATCTAGATACTGTGAAGCTGCCGCAATTCCTAGAGGCTCAATTGAGCATGTAGCAAAATTCCTTTTGACCAACATAATTTGTCGCCATGGAGCGCCTGTCATGTTATTATCAGATAGAGGTTCTGTATTTATCAGTGATGTCACACGAGAACTGTTGAAATTAATGGGTGTCAAATCTACTTTTACAACTGCATACAATCCAGCGTGTAATGGTTTGGTAGAGCGTGCGAATCAAACAATTATTAATATGCTGTCACATTACACCTCTACGAATCAAGTGACTGGGACACAGCCTTACCTCATGTTATCTTTGCTTACAATACCAGTCGACAGGAATCAACAAAACAAACCCCCTTCTTTTTAATGTATGGTCGACACCCAGTATTGCAACCTCAATCTAAATTGTTTTACAAACATGCCACATGAAGCTCTACAATGTAGTTATATCTTTTGTCACTCTAAGATGAGCAAAGACATCTTGCCTTGGCAGAGTGTGTACTACTTTGGAAGGCCAAGAATACTAACTTTACATGACATTGCCTTGGTCTTCGGTTATTTCTTATCACGCAGCCGTTTTCTGAGATATATCTTAGTAATTTAAGACCTCTGTCATTAGTTGGTTAGCAACAATTAACATTAGAAAACAGTAATATATCTGTGATTCTGTATAACTTTGTGTGAATAGTGTAAGCACTTATTGTAATATGTGTACAAGAGAACTGGTGCCGACGAAAGCCTAAATTAAGCTTTCTGCGTGCAGGTGAAACAAAAAGCGTTGAGAAAATAAGTGCAACACTTTTTCTTTCTCAAAAACACAGAAGGAAGGAAAGCTTCAAGCACACAGACATCAGTTTTCTGGTTTTATCTGACACACATAGATCCTAAAGATAAAATATATAGATTCCGGAATTCAGTTGATCAGGAGAGCATCAACTTATTACATCTGTGACGTACAAATAGTAGTGGAAACACTTGAATTATACAAGTATGTCTGCAGTATAATAATCAAGGTGCCCTTCAAGTTAATTGCCGACCATGTCCCTAAGCAATCTCTCAAGTCTCGTCACGACGCAGGATGATGTCAGCTAAGTTTCTATGAATCAGCTAGGAGCAATTTTGGGTTTTGCATATGCTTAAATCATGCTATCTTTTGTAAGGAACTACTTGTTGCGTCTTTAACGCTGATGAGTCATAATGAAGTCTGTTGAACATTAACCTTTCAAAGGACAGGGAAATATCAGTGAAACAATGCAAAGGAGTGCATAAACACCTTACTGACTGAAGTGTTTCGGGAGTTTTGATACGTAACTCGGCAAGAGAGTGTGGGGTGAGTAAGACAAGTTCAATCGCTACCTCTCCTCTCGTGCTCATGGCGTCCTAGATTTTAGAATAAACGGTGTTACAAAATTTGGCACTTTCCTTCATTTCAGTACACATTTTTGAGAAAGAAGAATGTTACCTTGGGTTTTTCTGACACAATCGCAGAAAAGCAGCATTCCAGCTAACGCGATCAGTGACTGACCTCACGCTGCTCGCGTAACTTCTGCTGCCACTGATCTTGTTTCTTCTGCTTCCAGAGCTGAATGCCCTGCTGCACCATGACCTTCTCCCGTTCCTTCCGCCGCTCATCTCCGGAGTCCTTGTCCATCCTAGAACACACAGGAACCGTGGCGTTTCCCGAAATTGTACGTTCTTCATTGACTGAGCATTCTTCAACAAGTATATATTTTTTCCATGAGAGACAATGTTACAATCTTGTAAAACTTCAATTAAAGAAAAGTCTGACCAACATTGTTTTTATCCAACCGGAATTGTACTCGTACAATTGCCAAAGTTCCTGTGTGGATAATACATATCCCTCCTTACTGGTCACTAGTCGAGACGTTTTCGATTTAGTACTCTTAAATCAGGCAGTAAATACCCACTAAAGATCAAATAAAAGATTACAATTCACTTGAGATTCAAGCGCAACACATTTACAACCATGTAGATAAGCGGTACAAGTGTATAGGAAAGATGACCGACAACTCAAATGATCTAGTGGAAGCATAATTACTTTCAGTCTCGAGGCAAGCGGGTTACATACGGACAAATTAAGAATTCCTGTGCAGGGAATTTATAGCACGCAAGCATGGTGGCCAAAATAAATACCTGTAAAACTGCATACAGGCCGAAAAAGCCTACAATTGTGAAAAAATATCCTTACGACGTAAAAGGCATTACAAGGATATGCAACGAAGAAGAAATATTAGTCAATTTTGTGCTTGGTACGGAACACAATCGAAATGAACTGAAATACGTTTGAACGTTTTACATGACTGGCACGAAAATCTACTTTTGAACCATCCTGCAACCATCACAGCTTCAATTGTACACACACAAAAAAAAAAAAAAATCAAGCTTTTAAAAGGTACTGCGAGGCACTAATAGAGTATAACCAAATTTGGGACCCGATAGTCCCCGAGATCCAAACTTTTGAAGTATTCGCGCGTAGATACACCGTTATGTGGGCGAACCTCTAAATCGAACAGCTCATAAAGACACCAGAAGGAGCGAGTCTTTCAAGAGAAATATTTTAATGGTATGCCCATCTCCTGAGACTGAAAATCGTCAACATTATTGCAATAAAAGACGAATTGTTTTCCCCCTAACTCCAGATATGCTGTCACCATGTTACAAATAGGTAACTATACCACTATGTTGCTGGGAAATGGAGTTCCTGCAATACTAATAGCTATTGCAGCATTAAGGCTTTTCATTTCGTTTGAGAATAACTGTGTAACTGATTTATAAAATTCAATAATCGCTCTTGTTTTGCTTCTTATATGTGTTAAAAGTATAGAATATTTGAATTAACCTAACCTTTACTTTCTTTGCCATCTATGTGTAGTAGGTAGGTAAGAGGAATCGTATTCCGTCCTGGTGGATCCATGGGGTCTCAAATAATTCATTTTCGGCGAAATATGGATATACAAAATATGTGTGTATTGCAATATATTTCTAACTACTAAATATATGGTAGAGAAAGTAAAAAATGGTATCTATATTCTATTACAGTTGAGGAAGCTATGATGCATTGCACCAACCACTGAAGTTTTCCTTCACAATTTATTTATATGACTCCTCCCCTACCATTCTCATGAGGCAGGTGCAGCCGCCACATAATTGTATGCTTCGGTTTCTAGAAGTCACAACCTAGACTCAGACTGAATTATATTCTTCAAGAGAAATTAGGTTTCTTATCTAACACATATTTTCTCGGCGAGTCAGTGGACAACGTTAGTTTCTTGCTAAAATTGCATTCTTCAATTTGGAACAAAATACCTACCTACATGTTTAAATTTTAAGTGAGATAGGCAGCATTTGAACGGAAATCAGGTTGTTCTCTACAAAACGGAATATTAATGGGCCCATAAATAACTAGTGAGCTGAAATGTTAAGTTGCTGAATGGATTCAACCAACTATGGCATTAATAATAATGATAATTCAAATTGTCACATACAGTTGTATCTCCCATGATAGTTCCAATTATTATTTATGATGCCGTTGCAGTAGGATAGCCAGCTATACATAAATCAAACACTGCATATGAATCGTTATTACCTTGTTTAATAAAATACTTGAATTCTCTAATTCAAGACAAAGCATCGGTGAAATTTAGCCCTGACATTGCAGGATACGTATACGCGTTTAATTTTTACTTTCTCTACTTAACTATAGTAGTTATTTCACTCTATCCAGACAATGGATACGAGATTTCACTGCAAATGCATATTGTGAGACTACGTGGATTAGTGAATAAAGAAATGAATAAATTAATAATACTAATAATAATGATAATGATGATGGTGATGATAATGATAATAGTAATAATGATGATGATAATAATAATAATAGTAACAATAATAATAACAATAATAATAGTAATAATAATAGTAATAATAATAGTAATAATAATAGTAATAATAATAGTAATAATAATAGTAATAATAATAGTAATAATAATAGTAATAATAATAGTAATAATAATAGTAATAATAATAGTAATAATAATAGTAATAATAATAGTAATAGTAATAGTAATAATAATAATAATAATAATAGTAATAATAATAATAGTAATAATAATAATAATAATAATAATAATAATAATAATAATAATAATAATAATAATAATAATAATAATAATAATAATAATAATAATAATAATAATAATAATAATAATAATAATAATAATAATAATAATAATAATAATAATAATAATAATAATAATAATAATAATAATAATAATAATAATAATAATAATAATAATAATAATAATAATAATAATAATAATAATAATAATAATAATAATAATAATAATAATAATAATAATAATAATAATATAAAGGAACGTTTTAGCAAACGTTCGTTGTATGTGTGTGTTTGAACAGCATAACTCAAAAACAAATAGTAAAAAAGGTCAGTTAAACATCAAACTTGGTACATGTACGTACAATTTAGGGTGGATCGGGGGAAGATGCCTAAGTTTTGCAGTTCCGTCGTGTAGCAACAGATAGTGACACCAGTCCGTACCATACTCGCTGACTGTAGTATGAAGTGAAGGCAAATGCCATTGTTAACAGTTTCTGCGCTTTAAAATAACAAACACAAACTAAGAACAAAACTGGCGTCGGGTCAAGTTATTTTTAAGTGCACATGTGTTTATGAACATCGTAGAAAAGAAAAATATTACAGGAGTTGAGTATAGTGGATACTTTGTAGCGTAGTTTGCCATCGTCAGTTATTCTGCAGCGGCCATATTGTACCAGTACATCAAGTGGCATTCTTGGGAGAGATTCCGCTATTTTCTCGGGACAAGCTAATGATGTAAGATGCATCATTTGCAATCAAAGGTTGCATAAAACCTGCACCGAGGAACAAAACATGTTCAAAAACTCTGCTAAAGAACTGAATTTATATTAAGGCAAACACTTCATTTCTTAATTTTTACATAAATATATATGCTTATTTTGTTTTATTCCGTATAACAAAATTAAATGTGCTTATTGAATTATATATTTAGCTAAATTGTACCATAGATGTACAAAATTACTTCAATCTTCTCCCCATATAAGTGTCATCTCACCCCGAAATGCCTAACCTACACAGTTCATAATATTCAAAACACGTATTATTATTAATGATAGGTAACGCAAATTAAGCTTTATACGTACAGAAGAGGCTTCTCTGTGAACACTACTTTAATTCCGAACCTAACTTTAAACTTTAACTTACCCTTTGAGCCTCCAAACCTTAAGTTAGGCATCTTTCCCCGATCTACCCTAAGTTCAGTATCTTTCAAGTATGCGACACTAAGAAGTTCAAGAAAATCGACCTGCAACTTCTTTTTGGATGAAAAATATTCATAATTTTCTAAACAATGGCTGGAACATTTTGTTAAAACGACAACATATTTAAGATATTTACATGAGAAATCAAATGTATGTATAGTTTGAAAGCCTGTGCAATTCCCTTCATTCTGAAAGACTCGTGTAATTGATAGACGGTAAGAGATAGACAAAACTTAACTACATCAAGGTAGTAAATATTGTTAAAGCACGCGATTTATATAAAATGCAATTATTTTTGAGGTTAACCATTTTCGGGATATTCTATCTTACTTCTTTGAATTACCAAATACTTGTAATTTTTTCCCATTTGTAAGTCGCTATTGTTTTTTTTTTTGGGGGGGGGGGTTGGAGGGGAGGGATCATAAATCCCTCTTATATCAATCGCCTTTTTAGAACAGCACTATCGCTTTAATATATAACAGCGTTTCTCAACAGTTTTATCACCACGACCCTCTTTTCTCGAACCTACGATCGAGACCCTACCCCATCCCTTAATAGGTAGATTATATATATATTTAATAGCAGTGGCTTGTCATCGCCTATAACACTGTAAGCTACGAAGATTCGACATTCCGCTCACAATGGATCATACATAGCATACCATGAGTGTAGTAACTTTAGTCACCGTAAACAGTTTCTCTCTAGCTGATGTAGTGTATGCTATAGTCGAAATGACAGTAAGAGCAACGCTCTTGAGAATTATGTCCCCATAATTAATTAGTTCCAACTTTTTCCATCAGGTAAAAGTATGATAGTTACTCATATCGATGCTATTCGACCTCAAAACTTGGTGTACACAGTAGGGTGGTCCTTAATTCTAAATATTCAACATTTACATGTGACACCCCTTAGTTCCATTCCACTGAGGATAAAAGTAATTCAGAAACAAAAATTAGACAAATCGGTGAATAGTAACACGTACCCCTGTGTCCATCAATTTTGTAGAAATCGTGAAATGTGTGTTAGACCACCCGCGTAACAACAGGCTAGAATCCATCAGCTATAACAGTTAGCCACATTGTATAACTTTCTGCAACACAGACAAGATAAACAGAAATTATCCACAGCTAGCAAGAGGATCAGGACAGGCAACATGTGAAGCTGTGTTTAAAATAATGGGGTCTTACAAAGTTCAGGCCATGTGTGTTATACATCATCCAATACAGGTAGTTCACGTGGAGCATGCACATTGCTGGAATGGCAACTTGCAAGCAATTTATTAGATTTTCTCTGCAGACATCATATACACGAAATAATATTAAGAAGTATGTGGACGATACTTCTGTACCGAAAGCTGTTCCGAAAGAAATGGCGATCACTCAATGTTCGACAGTTCCGACCTTGGTTGGAGGATCTGCAAGTACATGAACAGTTGAGAGATTGATCAGAAGATATTTTCATTCGCTAAGGAGGCTTTGCGTAGCCAACAAACAAGAGAAGATTACAAAGAAGTTTTAGATCTTGTAGTATTTCTAGGTAATGCTCCGTCTTGCGGAACATCCTCCAAAGCTCCAGGAGCAATGCATCATGCACGATAGATGTCGAAGGCAATCTACATTCTTAAAATATTCTTGTTCCGCAGTGAGTTTGTAATCAGTGAAGAGGAACTCTCAGGTATACGTGCAGTATGTGTATTTCTTGTATCTTTTTATACTAAGGCTCTCACATTGCCGTATAAGCTCCAAACCAGGACTTAAAGTTGTTACAGGGTCTACTGTCTTATGAGAAGATTGATCACTTGATTTCTCAAGTAGCTTTAAACAATGTATGGCATCGTTGGTATCTTACACCTGAGAAAGCTGCACTACCTTTTTTGACAGGAAATTTCCCACTGAAGTGAAGGAAACAAATCATCTAGATTCTCAAATGCCAGATAAATACAATTTATTTTGAAAATGTGAAGCGAATAGTACCTAGGGCCAAGACACTCCTAGCTTAAGTTCCAAAGATATTGCAGGCTTTATTTGCACGGAATCTTTTAATTTCTTTAAGAGATTCAAAATTTCCACAGATTTCTACACTTTGATCCCCAAAACAATGAATCTTATTTGTAAGTATATGCGATTGTTACATGTTTAAAACTAGCCAATGATTCAGCATAAAGATGTCTTAAGTTAATGACCTACTTTAACGGTGTTTTGACAAAGAATGAACAAAAGCAGTATATGCGAGTATTGCAAGTTGCGGGAGACACTTATAAGCAATTTCCTGACTGAAAAAGGGAAACACTGAGACAATCAGTTTAGTTCTGTTCAGTTGTTGAGAAACCTATTTCCCATTAACTGTATATGTTTATTTGAACTCAATATTTATATGAATCAAATGATCAATAAAAATGAAGTACAAAAAACGTTCAAGTTAAAATTGTCTTATGTTTGATATGACAAAGAATTAGCACATATGTCACATCTTGTTTATAAAAACACTAAGATCTAGTATCAATCGTGTCAAAAAATGTAAATAAAATGTATTACAATAGAACCACCTTATCACAATGTTGTCTGAGGCTATTTTTATTTCTACTAAAAATGCTTAACTTTATGTGGGTTGAGGTTCGGGTTAAATCAGTCTTCACCAGACTTGGCATTGGTTGTTTTCCAGTGTGATGAAACAGATTTACGCTGTGCCATCATAGGAATTCAAGGGAAAAAGATCACGTATGAGCTAAGGGCCATCCTAGTATACAGTCATGACTATCCCTGAGTGCACATGTTTCATGTGCTGTTCCTCCGACAGCTCAAGGCGGTGCTAAAGCGGATTGAAGATCATAGTATCCTGAACGACTATCAGTTCACACCTTCCTTGAGGGATTCAGTTTCATTGCTGAAGTGTATTCCACACACTCAGTTCTGTTCTCCAGTCTTCGCAGACTTTGTTCGGTACTCCTGGACTGCAGTTGGATATGATGACTTCAGACCAGAGGTTTCGAACACCTTCCGAACGTATTTTTGATGTTCAAAAGCAGTGTGACTTGGAAGACTGCTTCATGCAGGCGTTTATGAAGTAGTCCCACTGTAATAAAAAAACTGTTCTCGGCACTTTATACTCCGACGACGTGTTCATCCTCGTAATTTGTTTCCAAGATGTACCACCAACCCATTGTTTGAACTCCTTGATTGAACATACGCAATATTGTAAAGTCAATGACAAATATTGTGGGTATATTTGTAATGTACATGCAAACCACAACTTGTTGGCAATTGCGATCGCTACTTGCGCTAATTGACCGCCTCCGTAGCGCAGTTGGTAGCGCGCCTGCCTCTGGCGCGGAGGACCCGTGTTCGATCCCCGATACCAGCATGGGGATCTTATCCCCTCTGGGAGGTCTGGCACGGGATGCACTCAACCTCGTTAGTCCCGGGGGGACCAATTGAGGAGCTACTGGCTCCAGGTCGTGAAGACCACATAACTGGCCGGGAGGGATCGGGACGCTGACCACGTACCACCCTCCAGTGCTGCACCCCCATGACGCCTGTAATAGGCCGAGGTGGGGGACGCAGCGGCTGGGCGCTAGGGCTCAGCTCTTCATGGGCTGTAGTGCTGGGGCTTAGTTATCATATTACTTGTGCTAATTACCTTTTGAGTGGTACTAACCCTTTTGGACTAAAACAATGGCATGATTTTAATTTTTGGTCCCATTTAAACACTATGGAATCATTTAATTGTTTGTGCATCGTAATTTCTCCCTAAAAGTTTTTACAGCATTATAACAGTTGTGCGTGCATGTGTGTGTGTGTGTGTGTGTGCGCGTGCGTGCGTGTGTGCGTGCGTGTGTGTGTGTGTGTTGATAGGACTGCTCTACTTAATATAGGTAAACAGCAGACAAGTAGTAACACGTATTGTTGGAGTAATCTGTAAAACAGACGTGAAGGTTATGTATTGGTAAAATGGTTAGAAAAAGTTGTAGAACACAGGTCTGATTTGTTGAACACAAATTTATTGATTTTTGATTCCGTATCTTGACTCACGTTCCCAAACAGCAGTATCAAGAAATGTTGAAGTTTCCTTTAGCGAAAGTGTGAAGAACATCAAATTCTCATCACGTTCTTGCACGTTAATACCCGACGTGAGGTTAATGCGGTAGACTGGAGCGTCTGCAAGAATGCGAGTCGAGTCCTGCAGCACGCCAGAAAAACGCTCGATAACCACCCCTCCCTGCTCTTGCATTTATTGAGAGCATCAGCTGGAGCAAATTCAGCAGACTGCTCTCTTTCTCTCTCTCTCTCTCTCTCTCTCTCTCTCTCTCTCTCTCTCTCTCATTAACAGCGCACAAATAACCAGGAGCTTCAGCGCGATCAACGCTCTTAAAAACACACTCAAAGGAGCAAAACGCCTTGAAACTGAAAGCTCCTGCTTAATTCAAGCCCATGTGTTTGTCAGCGTTTTGTGGCGGATCCTAACAGTTTGGGAATAAACAGCTCTAGAGATTTCAAAACCTCAGAATTTCAGGCATAAAAATCTGATGCGTATACTTACAAAACTTTCTCTTCTCACTCTTGGACAAACAATTCTAAAAAACGTTTATATTTGTATCTGGTTCATGTTACATTGGACACAGGTTTATAGAAATGGTTTTGTTACGTATTTATGTGTACAAAAAAATTAGAGACTGGCCCCGTAGCGCAGTTGGTAGAGCATCTGCCTGCTGTGCAAGGAGCAACTGTCCCAGGTTCGATTCCCGTCAGGGGGTAGGAATTTTTCTTCAGCCAAGATTATTCCTCGTCCTTCCCTGGGTCTAGAAGTGTGTGTGAATTCAATGTATAAAAACCTCTAAGACCGAAAAGCCCAAAAAACCCACTGTTAAACGAGTAACACCATTGCCAATAGGCAAGGCCGACGATATGACCTCTGCAGTTAAAGGCGGGATATAAATGAAACACTAAAAAAATTAGAAGAATACATGGGCTTAAATGATAGCCAAATCTATTAAGAACTGCTCACTGTGCCATGGCTTTGAGATTCCATTTCGTTTCCAAGGAAATAATAACGAATAACGAGCTCTATTTGTGTTTTATTGTGTATTATATATGGATATTTTCTAAAACACTTTCGTTGTATTCACGGTTCTCAAAATTTGTATTTCCTTCCAGAGGTAGTTTGGTGTCGTGCTTTTGCGTGAAAGAATAATCTTGAATTTAAGAAAGCTATAAGTAAGTATTGGAAAATACAAATCAATAACAAGAAATATTTCAGAAATGCTTATCTCCACCAAAAAAAAAAAAAAAAAAAAAAAAAATAGATTTGACATAAATAGTGTGATTTAATATAGCTCACTTTTTTTTTATTAACAATGTTGTTGTTTAACGACGCTGTCAGTTACCAGGATCACATCAGCATTGCCGGTGTGCCAGAATTTTGTCCCGCAAGAGTTCTTTTACATGCCAGTACAGCTTGTCTAAAACATCCTGAGATTCTCTCACTCCCAAATCTAAGATGCGTAATAGTGTTGAGCAGTCCACTTGCATAAAAGAGAAGTGGGGGGCAGTCTTTCAGCAGCTGTGAGGGTGATAAGTTACTGCATTGTTTATGTGTCTGCCTCCAACTTCTGATAATCTTCTAGTTACTTGCTCTGTCACTTCTTTTCATTTCTGCTCACTTGCACATATGGAGTGTCACCACATTTTAGACATGACTCAGGGGTCTCCGTCAAGGGGATATGTGAATAGCGACCACAAGGTACCCAAGCTGAGCAGAACATTACTTCCACTTACTGGTGTTTTGCTCCTCACTGTAACTTTTCTATCTGACCTTACCTTGGTCATCTCTTGTTCTCTTCTGACCCCGATGCTATTAGGGTTCCCGAGGGCTAGGGAGTCTTTATTTTTCCAACCTCTCCATTTCTCTATAAAATCTTAACCCCAACATGCTGACCTGTCATGGCATGTAATACGTCCTCTGATTGGTAATTAGAGGATATGGTCGGTGAATTTATTTTGATAATTCTCCCGGTCAGGTCGGCGAGACCCGTAAACCAACGACAGGTGTGGTCCTCCAGACATTCTGAGGGTTCTGAGAGAGCGATGTGACCGCCAAAACATAAAAATATGGTGCTCTCTAAAAAGCGGTTACATTTACTGCTAAGTCTCTTCAATATTTATGAAAGTGAAAAATATTGGAGAGCAAGAGGATTAATGACTTCATTGTCAGAAATCCAGCATTAGCCAACAACAACAACTTTTTTTTTGGTGTGTGTGTGTAATAACTAGGGCCCGGATTTTTAGGTTCTTAAAATTGACGTTTTAGTTATTTTTGTATCTTAAAAAAGTTTTTTTTAGTTCTTTAACCTCCTGAAATAGTTTTTATATTATTATTGTTTATTAATTTTATTATTAATTGTCCTTTTTTATAGCAGTGTTGCTGATATGACCTGTAGATCCTTTGTGCTGCTCAAAATGCGATTTTTGGCCAGAGGGCACATGGAAAATACTTAAAATTATAGTTTATACGCTATGTACATAACAGGTGTTTAATCCTTACCTGCATTTCGGTATTCGAGAACATGTCGTACAGGTTCTCCTGTACGGTGTGTTTATCTGCACAGCACCTAGCCGCTTAATGTGACTTTATCTGTGCAGTATACATAGAAGGTGTTCATGTTTGTTCAAGCTTTTGTGTCTGTGGGCATGGTTTCTTTCGCTTTTGGCAGATTTGGCAAAATATTTCTTTGCCATCTGTGGTGAAGTTCGGATCGTTAGCTATCCATTGACGAATCAACCACCTTCGAGATGAGCTGACTTTAGGCATGACACTGGCTCCTTAAATTACCTGCCTAATCTAAGGAAAATTAACTTCCAACGATGTAGTAATTGTATGCATTAACAATACACGATAGTCGACTGAACACAACGGATACTGTTTTTAAACGGATTGGTTTGAGTTTATTGCGGGTTCTCCTAATGACCCCTCTCCCCTCGTCAACAATTCCCGCATTCCTTGCTTGCAACAATACAGAGTTTGGTCCCACACAGCTAAGTACAAGTCAATTGCCTCTTGCATTGTTGTCTTTACTCCTCTAAGCATACATAGACGAAAAGACGTAGCAAAGATGTAACAAAGTCCATTCATAATTTCATAAACATTTCATTTTCCCATTTTATAATACTTTTTTTTTCATTTTAAAATAAATAGGACATTTAGCCTCTTTTAGTTTTTATAGTCTCATTTAGCCATTTTTAGGTTTTATAAGATTCAAGCATTTGGCTTCGATGATCATGAAACACATAATTAAATTAAACCACTGCAGTTAACTATCAAGGAATAAAATAGTTAAAAAACTAAGAATCCGGGCCCTAGTAATAACATTTCGTCTACCTCTTACGATTTACCAGTTATGTGAAAGTAATCCGGAACAAGGAGCACTTCAGAGGCTAGTCCCAGAAAATTAAAGATATACATTTCATCTTCCATGGACAATCTCGTCGAGCAATCTCGTCGAGCAATCTGTCGTTCATTAGGTGTTTGTTTTAGGTATTGTCGTACCATGCATACAATATGGGATTTTGCCCCGTCATGCATAAACTGTACAAACAAGCACAGCTCCTCCAAAAGCACGAGGAACCTATCGCGCAGAAATCGATGATACACTGCACCTGTTAATGTTTTCGCTAAAACTTATGGTGTTTGGAGTCTGTCACCAATAGCCCACACATCGGGACTAAAGCGATCCTGATACTGAAGCCAAATATTTAATGCATGATGGATTGATCCAGTAACATTGCCTTCCCCCGTTCGCCGGACCTCACTCCATTTGGTTTCTGGCTATGGGGACATTTAAAGACATTGGTATATGCAAACCTATCGAAAATATGCATACATTGCACATTTTTCTAAATTGGCTCATATCTGAACAAGTATTTGTTTCCGGACATATGTTTATAGGAACATTTATTCTAGTTTTGACTCCTTCCAACTCCTGCAATATCGGGTGCTTTGTAAAAATCCGGTATATATATCAGTGGCGTATGCTGGGATTGTGACTTGGGCTATCACTAGGCCCACCGTCGCCTCGCCGTGGCCGAGTGTCTAGACCATTCGCCTTTCACCAAAGCGGTCCAGGTTCGATCCAAGGTGACCACATGCGGGATTTGTTATGGACAGAACGGTGCAGGGGTGGGTTTCCGCCGTGTTCGGTTTCCTACGCCATCTCATTCTATCATGTATCAATCTTCATTCCATGTATCATCAGTGTCACCCCCTGCGGTGCCATATCAGTAAAAGCGGGCGTCAAACACTACAAAAAGTTCTGATGTGTTGCACTCACGTGACTTTCTCTACTCTTGTACTAACCATTCTTACAAACTCTTATTCCTGTATCTCCTTCATGTTAGTTAAGATAAACATTTGTACAACTTATCTTATTACTTATTTACTTGTAGGTACAAGGGGAATATTAAAATATAGTAGACTTTGAGCGATAGTCAAATCTTTTAAAGCTTTGAGATTCTGTTCTCTTTGCACACTTAACATATAAAAAAATGAACAACGATGATCCATTTCATGAAAGCTTTAAGTTTTCCAAAACTCACACACATAACAAGGAATATCTCTGAAATGGTTCACCTTACACGAAAATTTGTTTGGACATAAATTGTGTATTTTAGCAAGATCTACATTGTTTGTATAGTATGATTTGGTCTATCTCTGACGGTTTACCAGTTATGCAAAAGTCGTCCAGAGTAAATACGACTACAGGGGCTATAGCAAGAAAATTCAAGATATACATTTCATTTGTCATAAAAATATCTCAAACATATGACATTTTAATCAAAATCATTAGAGCCATTTTCAAGAAGATCAAAATTTTCCAAAATATTTCCAAGTAAAGGGTAGTTTAGGGTGGGGATATTTTCTTTAAAATCCTTCCTTCGCATCCTTGAAAGACATTAAACTTAAATATCAACTTTGGTTTTAAAGCGACTTTTCGTTTTTGTGTTATGCTGTCCACAGACTGACACACAGGCACACACACGGACCTTTTTCTAAAAATGCTTTATTTGGATTCAGGGGGGCTCAAAACATATATTCCTGTGAAATCTCGACATCGAATTTTTGGGTGGAATACAATACTTCCCCTACTTACCAGCAGAGAAAGGAAAAAGAAAGAAAGAAAAAACAAACTAGGCCTGCCAGATCCGGACAATAAGTTTTTTTTTTTTATTAAATGTTAAGTAAAATTAACACTTTTACATGTTTATACATACCTACATGCAATCCGACCTTCTTTCTTTGCCGGTACCTAAACTGCGTTGTCATACTATCAGAAAACAGCTCCTCGTAGTGTCTTCTCAGAGAAACAAATATGTATTTTTCCATTGATAGAAGAACCAGGTTGCTCAGTTCAATTTGTCCTTGTGTTGCTCGTAAATAAGATTTTATTCGTTTCAAGGCTGAAAAACTCCTTTCTACACTTACAGTAGTGGAAGGAAATGTTTAAATCAGTTCACATTGTTTATAAACGTCACTGTATATAAAACATCAAGTCCATTTAATTTCATATCATTTGCAATGGTTTGAACGGACTTGTTAGACAATTTTTGAAGTGAATATAACACTTTCGGTTCGTTTTTCAAAGACAGTATGTTGAAATAGAAAACATTAGTTCTCTCGGTTCACATAATACATTTATTGACTCTCAAAATGGTAACACTCAAAATGTTTAGAATCTAGTAAGACCAGAAATTTCGACTGTTTCTGGGATTCAACTCTTAATTTAGTTTGAGTTATTAATGTGTCCAGGACATCATAGAAAATGTTTAAGTGTGAAGAATGGGTTTCATATTCACGACAATTTATCGTTCTAGGCGTTTCTTCGTCCTTTTCATTAGCAACGCTCATAGTTTCTGACCATATTTCTTCAAATTCTATGTTTCTAATTGTTGGTATCTTATGTTTACACAAAGCTGTGATTAAATGCGCTAAAATTGCAAAATCTATTGTATTTCAGGGCATTTCCTCAGTTACAAACAACAAGCATGACCAGCAATAAAATGTATTTAATTTGCATGAGCCAGTCAGGCACACATACTTGTCATAGTAATTGTTTATATTAAAGTATCTTTTCTAAGGATTATTTTATTCTTTCTACTCACACTGCAAGTGTGGAAGAGCTGCAGTAGGCCTTCCCTGTTTGACTAATTGTTTTATTAAACATTGTTCATCCATGTCGACAAACTGGTTATGTAACTGTCTTGGTACGCTATACACTATGAAATAAATAACACTAATGCATATGTTGAGAACCATAACAACTGCGCAATGTTAAAAACAGCGTTCTTGCTATCTCCAAGCCAATCGGGTTCTCACGTCCATTTCGGAGATGCTCGTGTGAGTATAGCGACACGGAATTCCGAAGCCTTGGCATTCTTATTCCTGCATTCCCCTGCCTGGCCTGTGTCATAGTGAAGGTGTGGCGAAGGCTGCGGTAGCAAGCATCTGAAGCCCTACTCCCCCCTCCGTTCAATAGTGTAGAACGACACATATTCTATCCGATGCGCTAATTCTTCATGAAGGAAACTGACTAGTATTGCAATTATTAATATTATTTATTAATTTCTAGCTTACTTTATATATGGGCTTCGGTGATAGCTTGGATAGCCCACGATATACGCCACTGATATATACACACACAGGATAACTCAGAATAACACAGAATACTTTTAAGGCATCATTCAGGAACTATAATTATTTTCTTCTCATAAATGCGTGTCCGTAAGCGTTTTGTTATCGAGCTAGAAAGCATTAAATTTTTTGAAACACCGCGTCCAGTTATATACGAACAAATATACGTACAAATGAAATTCCACTCAACAGGTCACTGTTCATTTTTGCTAAAACGAATTAGAAGAGTTTTGGAATAAAAGTATTTAATTTTAAACAATAAAGTACAATACAAAACTCTCCTTTAAATCTTGATTTAATTATATGGCACTAAATACACGTGCTCTGATGTATGTTAAACGTTTTAACGGATCTACAATACATGTTATTGTCAATAACACATGAATATACTACCATTATGGGTCAAATTTTCTTCATTAAAAAGGCTTCAAGCACAGTTAAAATAAGAAGGAAAGAAGAATTGGATAAGTGTTTATAAACGATGTTCAAAATACCAACGTTGGACTTTGGAATATAGTTTATATAGTGTTGTAGTAATGATTGCCGAGTTGTTTCAAAATACCTGGCATATCACTAATAGCATCAAATGATACAAAAATCCTAGCCATGCACTTGTATGACATTACAACGGTGTAATGAGGGTGTATCTTGGACTTGAAGGTTGTGTCGTTCCATAATGTGGTGTGGGAGCAGTTGCTACCCATCCTTCTCTTTTCCTTATTGGCACGCCTGTTCATATGATTCCATATTTGTCAGCCAGATCTGTATAGCTAAATAGCGCTGATCGATTTAAAATAATAAAAACCCCTGTTTCCATAAATAATTTCCTAGAGTAACACACATCCCCGTAGAGAGAACATCGAAACCATCGCGCAGGTTAAGCCGTATAACGGCTAGGTACTGCGGACATGACACTCGGACGAGGCAACCATTGCACCCGTTCGACTCGAACTGCCTCTGGTGCCTCTGGATTTAAAATACATTAATATCACGCCCATCAGCAGCTTAAACTGAGGTCCATTGCGTATATCAAGAGGTCACTGCCTCTCAACTTCATCCAATAGTAAATTAAATCTAATCCGTGAAAAATCACGCCCACCAGTGTGCAGAGGGCCGCTGCATCTTGGTCAGTTGTTGATGTGCTTCTTCTTTTCTACTCTAATCCAACCTGGATCAGAAAAACGCTCTCTAAATATCCAATTCCTTAAAAATAGTGCATCTATGGTAAAACCCTGCAGAGGGTGGCCACGGAGCCAGGCTAAACCTTAGCCTGCCAGTAGTACGGCCAGTTGGTGTTTGGTCGCTCTCTTGTTCATAAACTGTGCAGAATTTCTCGTACATCTGCCTTGACATTTGTGGAAATAAACTATGTGCTTCTGTCGCAATTTCAGGCGGTGTTAGTCATTCGAAAACAATGCCATTTTCAAAGCCTGCGTCTGCCATTTGTATTGCTGCTTTCTTGCGCATTGTTGTCACACATGTTTAGTTGGAAATCAATAGTCGCAACATCTTAATGGACAGTAGTACCTTAAAATGTGTCTCATAAAGGTAGAGTTATGCCACATTTAGAGTATTAATCGATAGTTAGCAAACCTGATATGTTACATTCACATGACTTTCCCTACCAACAATAATTTACCTTCATATAACTTCTGGAAAATATTCTTAGGCAAGTTTATTTTACTACCTCTTTCATGTTGATCGAGATAAACATTTATACACATGTATATTTTCACCATATCTTTCGTTGTAGATACACAAGAGGTACGAGCAAACCAAACCGATTGTCAAGTGATTGTCAAGCGGCTCCTTATGGCTTTAAAATGCCTTAATTTTTCTATGGCATTGCGAGAAATGAGTGAATAGCAACAGAACTTAAACATTTTCTAAGTATTGATCAGCGGAAATAAATGTTAACGCATATATTGGTAAACGACTGATGTCACGAAGTTATTTGAAATCAATTTTGTTCTTCAAGTATATCTACATTTTTGTGTAGAGAAAGTTGTAGCGCTGTTTTAGGGAAAACTGGGGAATACCTATATAATCTGCATTCAGCAAGTGACTAGAGCGTTATAATCTGTGATGCCCAATCTTATGCAAAAGAGGAGAGGGCGCATTTGCCCCCACCTATTTTTTTGCCGAGTCTTGGGACTCGAAAACAAACCCCTCGAATGCTCGGTTACCTGAATGAGTAAAGGAGAAATGTTTCATGCACAAAACGAAGTAGGTGTATGAAGTGGCAAGCTTGTACATAAGGTTGGGCATCTCTTGTTATAATAGTAGATTGTATTGTGGTAAAATGACAAAACCAGTCTAGTTAATTTTCTATTATTTTATTTTTCTTCTAAACTTTTGCACAAAACAGTCTTTCGTACATTACAACACTCAATTGTTCTCTTCTTGTAACCTAGACTACTCTTTTCACTGTCTAACCTCACTTTCCCTGTCTCTCAAACACTAACTCCAACTTAACACTCATTAAAACTTCTTCACTTGGACGCGACGTATCTTTCACAGATGTCTAGCACTCACTGACACACTGCCCGATTAAAAAAAAAACTGCCTGCTTCCACGCACTCTGCAAGCTTTTATATCGACGATGACGTAACCAGATCTTTCTCGAACATCTACAAACAAGCCGGCTGCCGGGCACTCCTCGAATGTTCTGGAAAGCCCCTTATGTTGCCTCTTAATTGTTGTTGATTAGGTGTTCGCTCGCGTAATTGTTGTCAGGAAGCTTGACCTTGAGCGCCTTGTTACGCGCCGCACCAGTGTAAGGTAGAACCTTTTTCATGCTTACGGAGTATGATTTGTCCGGAGATGTGATGCACTAACAGGATGCATTTTAAATGATGAACGCACTTTACAGGTTAAAATGCACAGAGTATAGAGAATACTATCACAGCGGGAAATCACAGGGATGTTTATTGAAGTCAATCTACAAACAGCTCGCCGGTAGTTAAACAAAACACTCCACTTTATGCGCACGATAATAGACTAGAATACACACGCAACACACTCGAATTTACTCCCTCATTACACGCGTTCGCAAGAGCTGATTGTATTCCCAAGCAATCTTCCATGTTACCAGAGAGTTTAATTGGCGCTATGCAGGAACTCACGAAAATGAAGTCAAATTTAACGCCTCTTGGAGTATATGGATCTGTGTGTAGGGTTATTTCTGGTTAAATTCGTTCTCTAGGGAACACGGTAATGTGTATTTAGTTCTCTTAGAAACCTGTGTGGTGTATGCCAGCTGAAATTTAACACCACGATTTTCCGTCTGTCCTAACACGTTTCCTTTGTCTACCTCTTATTTATTAGGTTGGTGCATAAGTCCGTAGCGTTTTTGTTTTGTTTGTTGGTATTCCGGTTGCTATTGTTTTATTTATCGACTGTCAATTTACTTTCTCTACTGGTAGGTAGAGGAAGTATTGTATTCCACCAAAAATTGGATGTCGAGATTTCACTGGAAATATGTTTTGAGACCCCCTGGATCCAGAAAAAGCATTTTTAGAAAAAGGTCCGCGCGCGTGTGTGTCAGTCTGTGGACAGCATAACTCAAAAACGACAAGTGGGTTAAAAACCAAAGTTAGTATTTAAGTTTAATGTCTTTCAAGGATGCGACACGAAGTTTTTGAAGAAAATAGCCCCACCCTAAACTACCCTTTAGGTGGAAAATTTTTCAAAATTTTTTGATTTTCTTGAAAATGGCTAACGATTTTGATTAAAATGCCATATGTTTAAGATATTTTTATGACAAATGAAATGTATATTTTGAATTTTCTGGCTATAGCCTGTGTAGTCCTGTTTACTGTGGATGACTTTTGAATCACTCGTAAACCGTAAGAGATAGACAAAATCTTACTATACAAAAATGTAGGTCTCACTGAATAAATGTTTTTGTATAGTGAACCATTTCGGAGATATTCCTTGTTATTTGTGTCAGTTTCGGAAATTTTGTAAAACTTTCTTGAAATGGAATATCGTTGTTCATTTTTATACGTTAAGCGTGCAAAGAGAACGGGATCTTAAGGCTTTAAAAGATTTGACTATCACTCAAAGCCTACTGTATTCCCATATTACCCTTGTACCTACAAGGAAATAAGCAATAAGATAATTTGTACATATGTTTATCCCAACTTACACAAAGAAGATATAGGAATAAAAGTTTGTAAGAATGGTTAGTACAACAGTAGAGAAAGATCATGTGAGTGCAACACATCAGATTTTTTTTTATTTGTAGCTCAATGTCTGTTCTTGAGTTTACATATTGAGGTTTTGTCATTTGCAGATAGTGAATGGAGCCGTGGACGCTAGAAAATGGAGTGTAAAGTGGAGAGATTCGAACATTTCCGACATATTCTTCTTTTTGAGTTCAATAGAGGAACGAAAGTAGCGGAGGCGGTCGGAAACATTTGCGCCGTGTATGGGGACAAATTGGAGAGAGCATAACAAGAAAGTGAAAAAGTTTTAAGATGGGTCGTTTTGACCTTAGTGACTCCCCACGTTCAGCAAGGCCTTCGGAATGTGATGAAGATCGTTGAAACACATTAATTCACAATGATCCACGTCAGTGTACACGAGTACTGGCACGCTGAAACACATTAATTCACAATGAACCACGTCAGTGTGCAGGAGAACTGGCAAATGTGGTGAACTGTGATCGTTGCACCATCGTGCAACATTTGCATTCAGTGTGTAAGGTTAAAATATCCGGTGTATGGGTACCACATATTCTAAGCCAAAATCACAAAAATCAGTGGATGGTCATATGTGCATCTCTGCTTGATCGTTATCGATTGGCTCGTGAACAACATTGACCATTCCTATCCTGTATCGTTACGTTCAAACGAGAAAATATGTCTTTACGCGAAGAAAGGAATGGTTAAGCCCAAACAAAAAACCAACTCAAAGAGAAGAATATGTCGGAAATGTTCCAATCTCTCCACTTGGCACTCCATTTTCTAGCGTCCATGACTCCATTCACTATCTGAAGATGACAAAACCTCAATATGTAAACTCAAGAACAAACATTGAACTACAAATAAAAAATGGCGGTCGATAAATGAATCCATAGCAACCGGAATACTAACAAGCAAAACAAAAACGCTACGGGCTTATGCACCAACCCAATATAACAAATAGTGGAAGTGTTGTATTCCACAGAAAACTTTAACAGCGAGATTTCATCGGAAAACACTTTTGTGCTTCTATTAATAAAAAAAATCCTTTCTACAATGTGCCTCTGTATGTGTCAGTGTGTGGATATGTGTATGAGTGTGTGGTTATGTATGTGGGTGTGTGTGTAATACGAACGCAAATGTTAAAGCATAGAATTTATGTCAAATAAAAGTGTGGGTGGCATTAAATATTTTAGATTCATTTGTCACTGGTTTTAATCTTTCTTTCTTTACTACTTACCTATAGTAAGTAGAGGAAATATTTCATTCGATAAAAAAATCCGTCATCTTCATTTCACCGGAAATATACGATTTCAAACTTCTGAATGAAACAAAAATACAAACATGTTTTTGAAAAGATTTGTCAGTGTGTGCGTGCGTGGTATGTGTATGCATGTTTTTGTGGGTGTGTGTGTGTGTGTGTGTGTGTGTGTGTGTGTGTGTGTGTGTGTGTGTGTGTGTGTGAACAACATAATTAAAACGAAAATCCGTTAAAACACTAACTTGATATTTAGTATTCAACGTTTTCCGAGAATACGGTACGAGAATTTCCATCTAAGTCGTCGCAAACAACACGTTACATGAAAAAAGCTATGATTTTGATTATAATGCCACATGTTTAAGGTATCAGAGTGACAAATAATATGTACCTACGTGTACCCTGACTTCGGGGATAGTCTGTGAGCCCTTCTGAATTCTGAATGACTTTTGCATAACTTGTAAACTGTAGCAGACAAACATTTTTCTAGACAAAAAGCGCACATTGCGTTAACGCATAAGATGTCAATGATCACATTCGTGATATTCTTTGTTATTAGTTGAGTCTTCAATGCTTACGCTTTTGTCAAGTAGGAAACTGCTATTCGTTTTTTTCCTCGAGATCATGCAAAGATGCCCGCCTACTTAGCGCAGTTGGTAGCGCGCTTGCCTCTGGCGCAGAGGACCCGGGTTCGATCCCCGATACCAACATGAGGATTTTCCCCCGCTGGGAGGTCTGGCACGGGGTGCACTGAGCCTCGTTAGGTCCCGGGGGGGGGGGACCAATTGATGAGCTACTTGATGGAGAAAGTTTATCTCGATTAATAAGAAGTAAGAGAAGAATAATATGTTGTAAAAATACTTTGTAGGAGAGTGAGTAGGCAGTTATGCAAATGCTACGCTTATGTTTTTCAAATGATATGGTGCTATTCGTTTATTCTCGAGGTCATGCGAAGAGCATGAAATCACAAAGACATCGCAGATCCGGTTTTCAGAATTCAAGCTTATCACCTGTATACATATTTTTCCTACACATATAACAAAATCTATAAAAAATGTAATGAACGTTTATCTCGATTAACAACTACTGCATAGAAGGATATACTTTTGTAAGAATAATGAGGAAAGCCATGCTTTCGACGACCATATGAAAGCTGCTCCCTTGTGTTTTATATAATTATATTACTTATTGTTGAATGTAAAATAATTTCTAGAATTCCTTCATCTGCGCGCTATGTGAACAAGCAGTGATTAATGCACTGAACAAGTAATACAAGATACCAAAAATTAGGATAGGGCTACAGGCTACTTCTTGTAACTGGGAATCTGTTTCTTAGATTCACTGCTGACTATGATGGAAAGTTTCAGTAAAGAATATTAACAAGTACGCCTTTAAGGCAATCATTACACGTGCCTCTATTTCCTTATGGCTGGTCATATATTTCAGAACCAGCAGTTTTATTCGCTACAGTATCGGTTTATTGTTTTCGTTTAAATCATTTCTGGGACTCGCTTTAAAAATAACTCACTGTTTCTAGATAAACAGCAAATCTAATTTTTTGGGAAAGTAGCTTGTTCCCCTGCCCATTTTTCTGTCTGTTCTCATATATGTGCTTCTCCCATCAGTTCTACCGGGTACTACTGTATTGATATTCCATTGTAGTTCGCTAAAGCTGAAAGTTACAAAGTTGTATTTACAACTTACTATTTGCAATAAGATGGAACTTAAATGCAAGATGAGCCCCTTAATAGAGTTGTAGCAAAAGTCTCATAAGCATGTCATATCACATATGGGTTTAGTTTTCATGTATTCTTTCAAATTACGTTTTGATGACTTGTTGATGGTACAGGTGACTGTTATGGAACAAAGCCCGTGATGTTTGTAAACCGAGCTAAAGCGTAAGTGTATCAGAACCTCGAGTTGCCGCTTCTGGTAGAAAAAGGCTCAGTGCATCTCTTCTGTTTTAATCTTGTTCCTTTTCTAGGACGAGACCTCTGTGTTGGAATTCCATTGATATGTTGGAATGATCAATGAAGTCCTGTATACGGCTAAAAAACTACGATGACTTCAGAAACTTGAAGATTTCTTTGAATAATAGCATTGCTAACGAACCGAGGTGCGTAAGATCTTATTTTGTATTGCTCTTATTTCTTGGAGCTTGAATTTGCCGCAGAGTATCAAATACCAGAGGAGTAGGCCCGAATAAAGTAACAGGAATACACAGAATACACTTCGTACAAAGTGTTCCTTGCAGTGCTTTCAGTACACGGGTGGACATTACAAGAATGACAAAGACACGGTCTCTCTGAAAAGACGAGTGAATGCTGCAGAAATCAAAGGTGATTAGTGGCAGTAACATTGAGAAATTAACTTTTTATGTATGGACGCTCTTTAACAGTTGTGGTTCTCAGCGTATTGGGCGTGAAAGGCTGCTTAATTTTGCTCAAAGACTATCAGGCTTGAGGTTCTTATACGTGCCGTAAATCTATGGACTGGAACCAACTGCTTTACTTCCGTCCCGAAGAAAGCCATGCTAAGAACTTTTAGGCCCGAAAAAGAGTCCATCCTTCGCCGCCAGTTTGAACCCTCGACTCGAGATTACCCTCAGACCACGGAAGACGACGGTGGCAGCATCTGTGCTGCATTCACCATCACAGAAAGATATGTTCAGTTGGGTGGAGGAAGGAGGGAAAAAAAAAAGAAAAAAAAAAAAAAAAACCACTGCGCATTAACACACGAGATTAGTTCTGTAGGAGGGTGAAGGTAATATTACTGAGATTGTGGTTTAGTGGCTGATTCCATCTGATGAAACCTCTGCGAGAACTTCTATTCTCCGACTTCGGAAACTTACAAAGTAGCACACACGTACGATACATTCTGAAAAAGTACTTCTAGCGATCTGTTGAGCTGCTACCATACGAGCATACATTGCTACACATACGTATGATGTCGTACACATGTGTAACTCGATGGGACTTCTTACCAGTTTTAAATTATGCAGTTATCCGGGGGGGAAATAAAGTATAAAGCACGCCCCTCATAGCATTTTAAGCCATTTTGCCTTTAAAACTGGTTCTCAGCAAACCCGGTTAAGTCTCTTTGGAACTAAATCTGTACGGCAGGCTTCTAATGACATTTTGCCCTCCGCCTGGCAGAATTTTCACTCCAGCAGTTTTACATGTCTGTTATTGGAGCGTTCAATACGATTACTCAGTATGTTCAAACTTTGTTTAGGTCTTCAAACTTTGTTCTGCTTGTTACGTGTGAGCTGTTGCCACCTTTCATTTTATCTCAGTGAAAAACATTATTGGAAGTATGAGAAAAATAGTACAAAGGTGTACTCCTACTTGCGTAGAGTGGATATGTATCAACTGCAGATGCGAGCAACGATTGGTGAAGGGAAGAATTTCTTGAGGAAATCCATTCACAGTGATCACAACTCTATAGGCTGGCTCGTAACAACTAAGAACGCTAACCAGAGCGAGAAGACAAAGTTAAAACAAATGTATGTAATCTAGTGTTATCTGGAAACTTTCCCGAGTCCCGGGAATGGGAAAGAAGTCTTAGATCAAATTTTAACTTTCTCCCGTTTCCCGGGCACGGCATGTCAGATCCACATTGTGCTCATTAGACTTTTCACTGTGGAACGTATTCAAGGTAGTCGTGACATAAAACGACCGCTCGAGCTCTCTCTTCTAGTCGCAAGCCGGGAAAATAAAACTGGAAAACATTCCAACAAACGTACATCCTGACCACAGATCCTGACTCTCTCAGATTCATTTAGCGTTGATTGTTCTAACCAAAGATTCATCCGAAGGTTATATATATTGGCTTGAGTTCTAAAAACTGGCTATTACTGCAAAACCCAAAAACAAAGACTACAAAGGAATAGCAAAAACTGGTAGTCTGTCTGTTACGATAGGGATTCCGACACGTCAGCCGATGGCTTATTGTGCGGCAGATCCCAGAAGGAAGGATGAGATGAAAGTATTCTACAGGCGTCCAGAATGCATCACAGACGGAACTAAAACTATAGTGGGTCCCAAACAGGTGCAAGCAAGTTCTTCAGCATGACAGAGTTCCAGGTCCGGCTGATCAGCCGGTCCCTTTGGAAGGGTGACCGGCCGACCACAGCACATCCCCTCAGCTGAGCACCATATTTCCAGACCGCAAGTACCAAGTAGTGCAGCCAATTGGCGACGCCGCTGACTCTCACAACCTGGAAAGACCGGTTAGAAAGAATGAAATGTGAGGAAGTGAAACGGGATGTGTAAGGTAAATATCCTTCCCAACATTCGCCTTTAGTGACCTGGGAAAATCCCGAAGAAATCCAAGGTCAGAAAGTTCGGCCGGGGAAATCGAACACGCGATCTCTCGAATGTGGGCCACGTTACTGCCTGAGCCATCCCGCGCGGTGAAACTGTTAGTAATTAACAATGTACAACAAACAACTTTAATGTACGCTACTAATAAAGGAATGACGCCTGGTACTGCTAAATGAATCCAAAATAGTAATGACCCGCAGTTAGAAAACGTTTGCTGTATTGAATTTTGACAGTCGTTCTCTGTGGTCTAGAGGTAACAAGCTAACCTGTGGTTCCAAAGGTTGGAGGTTCAAGTCCGGTGGAGCGTGATGAATTTCTTCGAGCGTAAAAATCGCTAGCATATCTTCTTTTCGAAATAAAGTAAAGCCGGTGGTCCCATGCCGTAGATTTAAGGCACGTAAAAGAACCTCCAGCCTGATAAAGACCCCTTTGAACAAGATTAAGCGGTCTTTCACGCCCAAAATAAAATGGGACGGTTAAAGAGCGTCTATAAATAAAAGCTGAATTTTTCTTTTAAATTTTGACGTTGCCTTACCTGCATTATGTTGGATAAATTTGAACTAGGTGAAAAATTAGTTGGTCAGTTACAAATAAATAACTTCTCAATGCGCAAAATCAATTTTCCACTTTGTGTTCATCGATATGCAATCCAGTTCTTCTTATAGGGGTATTGTGAACCAAAACGTATTCCGTTTTGTTTCCCGTTCTTGTTTCCGATCTCGCGTTATCGTGATCTATGACAGCGGCCATGAGAACAAAGCCAAACTGTATGTTAACCCAATGAACATGGCCACAATATCAATGATTTATAAGGCGAACGAATTCTGTTTTCGAAGCAATGCTGTTTCAATACATTCAAACGTCTTTTTGTCACGTTTACTGTACTGATCTGATCACCATAGATATGCTGTTTCAGTATAATCAACTGTTCTTCATTTTGTTTATTGTACTGAACTGTTCATCACAAAGTTGACAGACAATTGTGTGTACCCGGGCGATATCCGAGGCGCCTGCTTGCTGATCAATACCTGATGGCAAATGGGCGCACGCATGCAGCTCGAGTCCTGGGTGGGTTAATGGCATGCAACATGTGGATAGTTTGCTCTTCTTACACACGTGGGATTGCAATAAATAATGTAACGCTCTCCTGGGCCTTCAAGAGTTTGCAAACAAACTAATGCAAACAGATTACGGTCCGAAATAACATAGCTCTCCCGGTACCGTACATGCTAGGGAGAAGCATATTCCTATTGGGAACGCCACGTCTCTGTTGTAATAATTGCTTCCTATGCCTTTATTTCACTATCACGTGCTATAGTTAAAGGTTAATAATAATGGCTACAAAATAGCCTTAACGTGGTGCTCTGTGTAGCTGCAGAATGACCTGTGAACCGCACCAAATCCTCACTCTAAGTGACATAGCGTGCAGTGATGGAGATTCACACTGTGGCTAACAGATAGGACACTCCAGAGGTTTGAAACCAGCCCACATCTCTCTTCCTTTTATCTAGCCACTAGAGATGAGGACAACATTTATGCATTTTTCAGCAACAGTTATGAACGTTCCACTTCCAAAATAACTCTTTCAAAGAAGTACTAATTCAATAGGTACATTTACTTAAAAGTAACAGTCAGATATCTTTATTACTGGCCTAATTGGTGCTCTTTCTCATCAAGTTGTGACCTACAAGATGATGCTCTGCTTGTCTCCAGACTCCATACCACTCTACATTCAACCATTCACGTGTGAATTCGTAGCGCATTGTATACCATCTACATATCTTCGATCGTCACACAACGAAAGTTGGACTGATTTCAGTGCCCTATTCTTTAAAAGTATAAAGTATGCAATATAAATAAGTAAGAAGACAATGATTTAGGTGGTAAAAATCAACAAGTAGGTTTGATTATATATCCACATTAATTAAAATATTGTTAAGTGTAAGAAAATACCAGCGGATTAGGCTTTAAAAGCATATAAAGTAGGATAGCTTAAGTTGGTAGATGTGAATACGGATAATTCATTTACCTACAATGTCAACATAACCAGAAAAGCCATGAGATCGTACTATCTCCCAAAAAAGGAATAAAAGGAATTCACGTACATCATCACAAAGGTAAACGTAATTTTGAGTTTCCATGATGCTAATGGTTACATGTTTGCAATCCAAGAAACAGCATACAACCAGAGCGTTATTTTTGGAACCAGTTATCAAAAAAAAAAATCTGATATGTTGCACTCACATGACTTTCTCTACTCTTGTACTAACCATTCTTACAAACTCTTATTCCTATATCTTCTTCGTGTTAAGTTGAGACAAACATTTGTACAAATTATCTTATTGCATATTTCCTTGTAGATGCAACGGAATATGGGAATACTGTAGACCTTGATAGTCAAATCTTTTAAAGCCTTGAGACTCCGTTCTCTTTACACGGTTAACACGATGAACGAGGTTATAGACCGTGGGCAAACAGGCCATAGAGATATACGGAGCTGCTGGAGCTGCCCAAAGAATGCATTAAACGAACCGTCAACCAAGCAGCCCTCTAGTGTCTACGGAAGTACTCTTTTGTTTGAGCAAGTATCTGTCCAGCACTGCCATACGCCTCGAAACCTAGAAAAATGCCTAAAAGATAACAAGGAAACGGAATGAGAAATAAGTAACGAAGGTAAATCGTGGTAGATAAGCCATCACAGCATTCACCTACCGTCCAGCGAAAACAACGAAAAACCCAAGGTCAGAATCAAGGGAATCGAACCCGGGAGCCTCACAAATTTCTACGGAGCACCTTCCTCGGTTCTTTATATTGTTAGTGTCGATATTGTATTTGATATGTATTGCCAAAAAGTGTATCAACAGTAACGTAACGTGAATAGAGGAATCTCATTTTGTACCTACGTGCACACAATAAGAGAATATACATTGTTTTGGGTAGAAATAATCATGCGAAAGTAATACATTAGATTGTTTTACTTTCTCTACTGGTAAGTAAAGCAGGTATTGTATTGCACCCAACAATTTGATGTCGGGATTTCACCGGAAATATATAAGTTTTGAGACCCCTGAATAAAAAAAACATTTTTAGAAAAAGGTCCGTGTGTGTGTCTCTCTGGATGTGTGTGTCTGTGTGTCTGTCAGTCAGCCTGTGGACAGCATAACTCAAAAACGAAAAGGCGGTTAAAAACCAAAGTTGGTATTTAAGTTTAATGTCTTTCAAGACATATTTAAGACATTTTTATGAAAAATGAAATGTACATTTTGAATTTTCTGGCTATAGCCTATGTAGTCCTGTTTACTCTGGATTACTTGAATAACTGTTAAACCGTAGGAGATAAGACAAAATTTTACTGTACAAAAATGTATATCTCACTAAAACACAATTTATGTCCAAATAATTCTTTTTGTAAAGTGTACCATTTTGGAGGTATTCCTTGTTATTTGTGTCAGTTTCGGAAAACAAACTTTCGTGAAAGGCAACATCTTTGTTAATTTTTTATGTTAAGCGTGCAAAGAGAACATATTCTCAAAGATTTAAAACAGTTGACAATCGCTCAAAGTGTACTATATTTCCATATTCCCCTTGCACCTATAAGGAAATAATTTCTGCAGCTGCTTATCTCAACGAACACGAAGAAGATATAGGAATAAGAGTTTGTAAGAATGGTTAGTAAAAGAGTAGAGAAAGTCATGTGAGTGTAACACATAAGACTTTCTAAAATTGCTTGCTTTTTTCGAAATCCAAGTACCAATACCGATTTTTTGATAATATAGAAAGTTGCTCTAGCCACCATCGATAAGCAGCATATGAAGCATAAATAAATGTATAACTGTCCCTGGAGTAACAAATCACATACAAGCACGTGCAATAAACAATTTTCCTTTTCTGGTGGAGAGACTCTAGAGCAGCTGAGCTGATACGTCACTTACCAACTTGCCTTTCATTTTGTCGCTGTGCATTTGTGCTTCAACCCCAACTTGCTGTAAGAAGTGTGTTGGGGAAGGAAGTGGTTATTCTCCTGTACTTAATGTTCTGTTGCTCCCCTAGTTCATAAATAAGGGTTGGTGACGGTGGGTGTGTAAAGAACATCACTCTCCCTTCCGAACAGTTCTGAGCTGCATTTAAAATGTACGAGTTACTACCTAAAAACATAAGAACTGCGAATATTGATTTGATCAGAGTTCAATGTCCGTTGCATATCCTGTCTTGGTCACACGCTAACTGACGTAATATGCTCATCTTATAGCAGAGCAGAACTATAACAATATTTGTGAATTTTTAGTGCGGCTTTTTGATACACGAATGTGAAATAAGTAAGAGACAGGCAAAACATGATGTTTCGTGTGACACTAATGATTTTTAAAATGTCATGTTTATTAAAACTACTAAATATGTTTGTATTTGACATCCATTTTCTAATATTTAGTATGTAGTATGTTCCGTTTTACCTAATAGTCTGTTGTTTTCATTTAAATATTTTGTATTCACCCAAAAATTAATTTGACTGGCGAACATTTCCGGGCTATTAACTTCTTTGATCTCAAATCTCTATTAACGCTTAAATAATGTTAAGATAGGCTTAGAAATACATTTGACGAAGAAGCTTCTTCTAAGGTAACAATTTATAATTTTATTGGTACAGTGTATTCAAAAGTGATCAGTTTTTTCTTGGTGATGAATTGTGTGAAGGACGACCTGGTGTTACTTGATAAAGATATTGTCGCTGTTAAAGCAATGCTTGAAGAAGATCGACGGACATCTCATGAATTTATTCGGGCGGAATGAGCATTGGTAGGAATAAACTAAATTCAAAACATTTTACATTAACATTTGGATGTGAAAAACTTTGTTGATGGATTCCACAAAAACTGACTCCCGTTCAAAAACAATAACGCATTTATTGGTGCAGGAAAACTCTGGAAAAAACCCAAGGCGACACTTTAAATTTGGGTTGAAATAGTATTACTGGTGATGGATCTTTGACTTACTATTGTTATGACCTCGAAAAGAAAACCCAGTCGGCTCAATGGATCTTTCGAATAGAAAGCCTACTAAAGTCCGACGAATTGCAGTGCAAGTAATAGTGTTACCCCTATAAAACGAGTCATGTTGTTACAACAGCTTTAGAAGATAAATGTGTTGCTACTGCCAATTAGTACAGAAATGTCTGTTTACCGCAAATTTTGAAAAAGTTCGTGTAAAAGGCCGAAAGGAAACAATTTCAGGTCATGGTGACCTATCCACGCTTACAGCAAAATTAACAGCTGAGCATCTGGATGCCCTAAAGGTAATCATCGTGGACCCTCCACCACATAGCTGAGCTAGCACCTTGAGGTTTCCTTTTTGCTTCCAAAAGTTAAAGATAAAATGAGTAAAATCATTTTTTTGTTATCAGATGAAGCAGTGGAACATTATAAAAGCCCAGTTGCTGAACCGCACCAGGAACAGTGGCATCATTGCTTAAAGACAGGGCCACTCAGAGTGCATGCACCACTAAATTGCACTGTGCAAGGTGCAAAAGGCGACTACAAAAAGTTGACCTCCGTGCAAATTTCCACTCACTCTTTCCTTACGGCTCTTCTTTATTCTTTTTCTATTTTTTCGCTGTCTTTATTGTCTCCCTCTTCCTCACTTTAGCGCTGTTTCTTCCTCACTGCGTAATGCTTACGTGCGGCGCGCACTGTTAAACCGGTTAAATTGGCTTTTAATACCAAATCTGTTCTTTTGTTTTAATGATCTAGAAATTACTGGTACAAACCTCATTTTTTATGTAGAATGCTCTTCTCCAAGATAACAGCGGCCTCTTTACCTACAGTGTCTTACAACAGATGCTTAGATGATTTTCTCACTCATGAATTATTGTACTGCAGACCATGTATTTGGCTGTATGGTCATGCCATTAAAAAAAAAAAAAAGAAAAGGAAAAAAAAAAAAAAAAAAAAAAAAAATAATAATAATAATAATAATAATAATAATAATAATAATAATAATAATAATAATAATAATAATAATAATAATAATAATAATAATAATAATAATAATAATAATAATAATAATAATAATAATAATAATAATAATAATAATAATAATAATAATAATAATAATAATAATAATAATAATAATAATAATAATAATAATAATAATAATAATAATAATAATAATAATAATAATAATAATAATAATAATAATAATAATAATAATAATAATAATAATAATAATAAAGTCCCGCTCTGATTTAAATTCACTTTTGGGATTCTTTCCCTTACTTGAAGCAAGTTGCTCCATTATTATGTAGTCGTATTGCCCAAATCAATTTCACTGATAAGCTAGCCGTCTATCAACACAAGTTTCCTCAATTCTTCACTCTGCAGCGCGCAAATTGAACCGAGCTTAGCCGAGTCGCCACGATGCATGGTGTAAGAAAGCTGTGAACCTTGGATTGCACCCGGTGCAATCTTAAGCTTTGAGAGGCTCTGCTTTAAGAATTGGTTTCATCGAATGAAATAATTATTGATGTTAAAGAGAAAGATTTTGAAAAGCTACAAAAGCATTTAAATTTTTTTAAAATGAATCCTTGTTTGCTTTAATAACAATTTTCAGTGTCGCCCTCCTGTGCATGGTAAACAAAATGTTTCAATGACTGCGATATTTTCACTGAAATCAAAGTCTAGATCACGTTTACGGTTCGCAAAGATTATGAACGTGAACCGAATCCATGAAGTCAAAATAATGAGGTTTTGAAGAACGGCTTATGCTTGTTGCATATCAACGAAAAATTCAAGTTTGTGAAATGGTACTCGCCTCCCTTTACTGTTCCTTTTTACCTTATCTACAGCGCGTGTTGTATTCCACACATTCACACGCCATACTGAAAAACCTGAAGGTCCTTTTTGATCAGTGAAACATTGCTCGAGTTCAGCCGGGAATAGAACGCGGAACCTTTGCAACAATAGGCATGTCTATCAACGGAAACACGAGTTCAGTCTCATTCGTATTAAAGTCTTTGGATTTCCTTTGGTGCCGTGTGTCTTTCGTTCACATCGATGTAATATCTAATACTGCGGTTAAATCTCTGCTTCAGAAGATAAATTGTGCCATAAATCATTCCCACAAATGGGCAAATTTCGCTCTCCCGAGTATTTCAAGTGCCCAAGTTGAACTGAAAAGGCTATCTTAGACACGTGCTAACTGCCGATAGCAGTTATTACGTTGGAAGGAAGAATATGAAAAGTTAGCATAGACTGTTACTTTGTTTAAGGAGGATAAACCTCTCGTCAAGAAGTGCCTAAATGGGTAAGTTTGTTCCAGCTGATTTAGATAGGCGTGAAGCCTTTAATATCCTTAATCAATATGCGATCATTTGAAGGAAAAATAATTTTGTGCTATACGCATGTGCTTTTTACTTATCCACTAGAAATTCACATAGAGGTGCCTATATATAAATCATAGCAGTGTCGACCAACGTGACACCAGAAGATTCCTGCTTAGGGCTCTGGGAAACCATTAAGGAACAGAGAAGTTTGGGGCAGATAAGGCAAGGAGATAGGTGAAGTTGCTATAGCGGGAGTAAATGAGAAGCGGAAAGTGTGCTGTATTTATACCTACGTGGTTTAAGACAAAAGAAAAGTGTCCTTCCTATGTCTCTTGGACTCCATACTTACGAAATTCCGAAACAGTGTTATTCAAACTAGGTGGACTCCAGTTTTTGAATTGGCCGACTACTATGCTACTAAAGCGAAAACTGAATCTCCTATCCACGTTATGTTAATCACATGCTAGTTATTAATGTGACGCCGATCGCGGTGCACAACAAAGGACGGTTAGGGTCAAGCTGCCTTACAGTACATACAAGGCACGGCGCATATCAAATGCGCTTAAGGTCAGGCTGCTTCGCGCGATTGTTTGTGAACATGTGACAACAATCAGAGCGGCCAAGACAAAAGGGTTTTCGAGATTATTCGCGAAGAGTAGAAGTTCCAGAAAAGGTGAAGTTCAAGAAAGGTCAGTGTTACGTCATCCTCACTATATAAGGAGGCGAAGGAGCGAGACTTATTAGTAGTACTAGTTACAGACATGAGTCGTCGAAGGAGTCAGTTTTTAGTTCTTTATTGGCTTCCAGTATGAGCCGCGTCCTGTAAGTCTACGCAATCAGTTAGCTTTTAGTGTGTGTGTGTGTGTGTGTGTGTGTGTGTGTGTGTGTGTGTGTGTGTGTGTGTGTGTGTACTGCCGCATCGATAGTAAGATAGCGACGCCGTTAATGAGTGTCCAGTGATTTTATTGTCAATGTCAGCTGTTTGAGACAAAGAGAAAGTGAAGAAAGACAGAAAAGAGCGAGTCAAGATTACGAGAAGAAAACAGTCGAGTTATAATATCACGAAATGTTGTAAACTGTGTTAACGCCAGTAAAAAAGAACTGTTGTGCATTCAGTCAGAAGAAAATAAAGTGACAAAAATAATTGGACTGGACTTTGGTCGTTTTTGTCACAGTACACTGTCAAAAAGTAAAACAAAAACGTATATGAACAAAATTGCAGGCAAAAGCTGCAAGAACGTAGGGACATTTTTAAAGAAAGTTATGAATGAATGGAGATGGTCTGCTAAAAGGAAAAAGGAGCAATAGTTTATACAAAATAATTTAACAGTATTACACAATATGATTGTAACCTATAATGGACTGCCCAGAGGAACAATGACCCGGGCTAAACACCAGTGGGCAGTCCAATAATTGCATTGACTTGGTGCTTCAATAAATATTAAATATAAATATAAAAATTAAAATTGTTACAGCCAAATTTAGATAACAAGAAATAACCACAAATGTTCCATGTACAGCATAATGTCACATAATTGAGAAATGCTGAATTTGATTACCCACTTTGATATTTAACAGATTTTTCGTTTTTCAGTTATGCTGTTCACAGACAGGCGAAACGAGTATAGCATTTCTAAAAATGATTTTTCTTTTATCTAGGGAGCCTCAAAAGATGTTTTAGGGTGAAACTTCGTATCGAATTTGTTGGTGGAATGCAATATTTATGCTCCAAAGAAAGTAAAAGCCTGATGTGTTACATTCACATGAGTTTCAGAACAAAGTGTTGCATTTTTATATAGCTTCTAGGGAGTAATGTTGGGAGAGAGTATCTAACGGGAGAATAAAAAACTTACGAATCGGCTGCACTGTTTTGCCTGTCCGCATCCTCGGCTCTCGTTGCCGTTTGCTGCTATCATAGAAAAGCGCGGATGAAACCATACATTTCTGTCTCTGAGGTAACTTAAAACATGAAGTGTACAAGACAAACCAACACCCCTTGGAAGAATTAAAACAAAATAGCTGCCAGAAAATTGCCTGCATTTCTCAACATGAACTACGACGAGTGAGTAATAGTTTCCCAAACAGCTGCCAAAAACGTATGGACAACGATAGTGGGCAGAATCAGCATCTCCTTTCATAAAGTTGACAAGTAAAGCCTTTAAAAGTAGTTTTAAAATGTTGCATGGTTTCATCTTCACCTTTATATGATAGCAGCAGACGGTGACGAGCACAAAGATGCGGACAGACAAAACACTACGCAGCCTGTTCATAAGTTTTTTGTTAGTTGTTTTAAACCTGTACAGGAAGGGTTTCATTTCACATTTGGTTGAAGCTACAAGGGAAATTGATAAAACTGAAACAGATACTCATATTTCAGAGCCAGTTGATAAATACTGATCGTGAAATTTCCTATCCTTTCCATGTTATCGCGAAAAATTAAATAGCGAAAGTACTTTAAGAAAATGACTGTTAAAAACTCGGCCCAATAATGACGTATTTCTCGCAAATGGCTGGTGGCATAGAAAATCATACTGTTAATAAATTGTGTATTTTAAAGTGGTCATATTTTTCAAGTTGCACGTTTTTGTCTGTTTATTATACTTATATCTTATAGAAAAATATGCAATTCCGAATCCCCAAAAATTCAATTTATAAATTTAATTGGCACACAGTTATCTTAAACATATGGAATTGTTATACAAATTGTTAGCTAGTTTTTAGAAAATCGAAAATTTCTAAAAACGTTCCACGTTTGGGTGGTAGGGCCGTTTTGATAGTGCTTCTGTAACAGTTGAAGTGAGGTTTGAGGGCGCACAACTACTGTGGTCATTAGCGCCCAAAATGCTGCACAACGAAAAGTGCGGGCACTACACCCACAGTCTGAAACGTTTCAACAACTAAAACGTAACCTAAATAGTGCCAGCAGCTGTAAAAGTAGAACGAGATAGAGACCCACAATGATATATAAAACCGAACTGCAGCAACGGCCAAGCGAACGAATAAAAACAAAAGATAAAATCGGCTATTCAATCATGGTCGCCCACAGCGTAAGACGGATAAAATGTGAAAAACGCTCTACTGCACTTGAAGCATACGCCAGCAGCTCAGCCAGGGTTCCTTGCAGATCCAACGACACAAGTAACTGAGCTATAAACTGAAATAAAACACGTCGTACTGTCAAAGGGTCATGAGTTCATGACAATGAGCACACAGCGGCGCAGCATCCGAAGATAAAGAGTGACCATGACTAAAACGCCAGTGTCCGATACTCAATCTGGCAAAAACCACTTCCTCGCGACGATCGGAGCGTGATTAAGTCCTCCAGGTGACAGGGAGGGAATCATTTTGTGGTATCTTTGGAAGTTTAGGAAGACAGAAGGGCCCCCAGTAACTGAAGTATAGCACCACTGGGACGATCATAAGGTGACCCCCTAGGATGAAGGGAAGACCCGAAAAGCGACCAGATCCAGACGACGATATATGTTAGAAGGCGGGTTAGGATTCCCTAACATGGTCCCAACCTGGAGTCCTGAGTGTACACTAGACATCCTCAGGAAGGAAGGGAGCAGCAGTCGCCCAAGCTCCAGTGAGGAATCTTTCCAGAGCTCAAATTCTACCGTCCTGCCACGAAACAACAACCGCCGTTGTCTGATCCAACAAACCTGAAGTAGATAAAGTGAAATAGATGAAAACAACTGATGGAAACAGGAAATGGGTCCAGAAATTCGTGGTAGAAGGAAAACCATTCCAGTGTTCGTTTAAGCCCGTAAAAACCCCGGCACAAGTAACCACCCTCACGGGAATTGAACGTAGTCCTCTCTAATGCTAGCCTCTCTTGCTCTGTGGGAGATATTGTCTCTAAATATCATGTGTGAGTTTTTTTAATTATGCTGTCTATAGTCACGTACACATATACATATTTGTAAAAATGTTTTTTATTCAGGGGACTTTAAAATGTGTAACTATTTAGGTTAAAATCTCGACTTAAAATTGTTGAGTGGGATTCAATACTCCCTCAATCTACTAAGTGTATGTCAAAACTCCCAATATGATCATAAAACTCAAAGGGAGCTCTACAAATGAAATAATCAAACTGTAATAATCAACATATCATCCTTAACGGACCCTGGGACAGAAATTTGAGTTTTGCCATTTTTATAGATATTAAATTAATACTTTACACACTTAGGGTGTTTTTGTTATAAACTACCACAAAAACTTCCAGCACAGTCTGTTTTATAGTTTTGAGGGAATGAACTATTCAATTTATTCTCAATAGGGAAATACTTTAATATTGAAATTACTTCATGCATGTCAAAAACTAAAATACCATACCAGTTTTGTTACTTTATAAACCCTAACTGCCCAACAAACACCACAAATCTCTGGTACAAGAAAAAGCAATCAATTTTAAAGTAATTCCTTTGCTTTGATGAATATTGAAAATATGTTTAAACCTTCGTATTTAATTTTTTGAAGTTAAACACATTTTCAGGTTTTGAAACCAAAGACTGAAGCTAAAGTCACCTAAAAGGAGCACATGCTTGAAAAATTCTAGGATCACGGCAGGAAATTTAATGCGCAAGAATCACATAGTGAATTAAAAATGTAAAGTCGAGAAAAACCAGTTTTCTGCATATATGCATAATGATTATGAATCAGATTACCGCTTTGTCACACCTTTCCTGTCTCTCTCAGATTCATAGCTTTCCCCTTGTGGCGAGATGCCGCTTAACCACTTCTTTCCGCTGCATTTGGATGTTTTTGTGTCGTTTTTGGTCCATATTTTGTTCAAATACTGCCCAACATTTAAGCAGAAAAGGGATGTCTAAATGTAGCGCACATGGCATTTAAAGCCTGATCTTTAAAAATTGTGGAATCTACAAAATATCACTGCCAACCGATGGCTGAAGGTTTGGGGAACATTCATATATTAAACTTAAAATTCCTCAATTTGATTATTTTTCGGTAATTTTTCAGTTCCAGGACCCCTTAAGAATTAGATAAGGAATAGTTGCATGGTACCATATTTAAAGTAGCGAAATTAATAGACTTCTCATGCAGCGCTTTAAAGGTGCGGATGGTAATTAACTGCATTGCTAGGGTGCCAACCTACCCTCTCTATATGAGATCGATCGCTTTCCCCTCTCGTTCTGGTAAATTTAGACGTTTCCCTGTCATTTCTCCTGTTATTAATAACGCCAGTTATTTTCTTCTTTCCTTATCTCTCTTTTAATTGAGTGCAACACAAGAATGAAAATCAGCTTTTATATTGTAAGCCAACAACGACTAAATCAATCTGGAATTTATTTATTTTTTGTGTTCGTAATTTCGTGTTCTTCCAGTAAGATACCTATCTTATGCAACTGATGCATTGAAATGCATATTAACGTGCCAATGTATGTAATTCGTTAGTGTCTTCCCATGTCTAACTTTGGCAAAACCTCCTTAGGTGTCCAAGCCAGTCCTATGGTGAGTTTGTTGTTGGTTTGACAAACTAATCTATGGATGAACAAAGCGCACTTCTAGGTGAGAACTAAGAGCTGAAGGGTACTAAAACCTTTAATCTTAATGGTCGAAAAGTGCTGTTTTGTAAAGGATGTCTGTTCTCTGTACCATCAGTAGCAGAAAGAACTTCCCATCCCGAGCCACATGAATGGACAACCCTCAAGACGTTTTTGGTTTAGGTTTCTACAATCTGAGTTTTGCCCTGTGGGTATTTGGATATTTAATCTAATAAATACCGTGCATTTATTCTTCCTGATACACTGAATTAGTGTCTAGTACATATAGTATAGAAAATAGCTGAGATTCTCGTGGTAATGCTTTAGGCTTTTGTGAGCGTTTCTTTAAACGTATTAAACTTTACTGCACTTCACTATGCTAATTCAGTTAGTACTTTGAGAGAGTATTTACTTTAGTCACATACGCTTATGAAAATTTCAATCTAATACCTTGGAAGAGTTCATTAATAAACTGGATTGTACGTGGTGATGAAAGCACTTTTCGTAGCACTATGTTGGTCTGTTCCTGCTTGCAGCTTGCAGTGCAGTAAGAAATGTATGGCTATTCGGTTCTCTTCTAAGCATGAACGCTTCAGTGAGGTTGCTCTTCCAATTCTGTGTAGATATTGTTGGAATTTCCCATGGTTTGTAAGGAATTGTGTGAGTACGAATGTCGGGTTCAATACGGTTGCTTGCCTGGTATGGACGTTCGGGAAGATGAGTTTTGTGTGGTGGTCTTGGAGTGAAGATGTACATATTGCGTTCCAGATATTTGTGTGGCCGTGGTGAAGTCTTTGCAAAATGAGAGGTATTCTGACATATGCTGTTATTCTTTGAGAATTTGAGCCTATTTTTGCGAGGAAGAATGCCCTTTCGTTAACGTTACTTTTATGTGTTACACAAGTAGAAATCGATGGTAGGTACTACTGTTCTGAGAAGACACGATGGATCATAGAGAAGGGCACAAAATTAGGTAACGGTTACACTGTGACAGTTACCTTAACGTAACGGTTACAGAAGTAATGGAAATAGACTAATTATTAACGAAGCCTTACAAAGATAACTACATAGTTACCCAATAAAGACTACCCAAGTAATGAAGGCAACAATTAGCTATCCCGTTAGCAGTCTCTAAAGTAACAGAAACGATTACCGAGTCTGGGTGATATTATTCACTGCACGCTTACTGGGAACTTGTTACTTCAATTTCTTCGTAGTGTCAGTCTCCTCCGGATTCGACGCATTCATTCATTTCGCCCATTGGTGTTCGAAGAACACACATGTTTGTGGACAGTGGTGGAAAGACGGTATTGAAGCTAACTCGCCGGAGCAGGAGATCCCGTGACGACCTGGTGGGGTGCTTTAGTAGACGTCGGTGGGCTGCACGTGTGCTTCATTCGACGGTCTAATATACCTATATTAGACAAGTTAACTGGTGAAGTTCTAAAAGGGGCTTGGAGAGCAAGCTTTAGAACTCACCCAAGGGAAGCTTTCCCGGAGCGGTATAAATAGCTACCTTCAGGTAACCCCTTTCTTACTACTCTCTTACTTTATTATTATTTCCTTGACTGACTAACAGACTGACTACTAACGTGGCAGCGGGCTCACAAGTTCAAAGCCAAAGGACGACGGCTTCTGGCCTGAAACCTCGAGTCGAAATGACTCGCAAAGGCGCCGCCTTAGAGGAGGTCCGGACCACTGTGAGCAGCCGGAGGGCAGCCACGCTGACTGCCGATGAACAACTTCCATCTACTTCATCATCAACAAGATCATTATCTCCTGGAGCAGCGGAGCCTATTAGGAAGCGCACCAGGACAGATACTCAAAAGCGTAAGAGCTCTACGCCACGCCACTTATCCATGGTAGAAATGGAAAGCCTGGGTTCAAATGATCAATTACCTGACTCTGACTCCGAGTCTGATATGGAGCTGGGGGAGTTTACGGTTGTGGAAAACCGTAAACGGAGAAGAAAGATGCCATCGCCAAACAACCTGATGCAACAAGTACAGAATGTTGAGTCACCCTTAACCAAAAAGGGGCCTAAACTTCCGCCAGTCATAGCGGATGTATTTCCAAACCACGTCCGGGTCATGCGCATATTGGCTACACGCCTTAGGGAAACCTTTGAGGCAAAACGCAAGCCAAAGAGCGTGCACATCCTAACGCACAGCTTGGTTGATTTTGAAACCGCCAAGTTGGTATTAAGAGAACTTAATATCATGTTCTACACATACCCACCACAACGCCCTCATATTGAACATCGGGTTGTCAGAGGTCTCGACTCTGAATGCACACCCGACGAGATCAAAACGGCGCTTTATGAAGAGCATGGCATATCTGTCAACTCGGTAGCACAGCTTAAGAGAACTGTAAACACCGAGGGGGAACTAACAAAGTTCCTATGCCACTTTTCTTGGTAGTACTTGACAAAGAGCATAACCAAGAAACACAGCCTATTGACATCGTGAGAAAACTAATTTACACTGTCGTAAGAGTGGAACGTTACTACGGCAGAGAGGGACCAGTGCAGTGCTATAGATGCATGGGTTACAATCACTCCAGCATGATGTGTGAGCGTAAGCTTACATGTTTGCGGTGTGCTGGGAACCACTTGCTAGAGAACTGCACTAAACCTAGGGACGAGTGCAAGTGTGCCAACTGCGACGGTACACACGTAAGTGTGTACAAAGGATTTTCTACAAGAAAAAAGATCATCGAGAATCGCCGCAAGAGCCGTCCCGAAGATCAGGAGGTTCGCCCAGGGGTGAATGAATGAATGAAAAAGGGTAGGGACAGTCCCTCTTCAGCCGCGTTTTGGTATTTTTGTTTGTCGTGTGAGAGATCTTCCTGACGTGTGTGTATTGTTTTGATTGTAGTGATGTGGCTTATGTATTTGTTTGTGTTTGTTTGTGTATGTGTTGTCGTCCCCAGCTGCATGGAGGTGGCTTCTGCCCTCTGAGATTTAAGTTTTAATTCTAGGGAGAGTTTGTTGTTTGTTGTTGCTGCCCCGGCTCATATGTAATTTTTTATATTAGTTGTGTTGTTTTGTGTGTTAGGTTATGAAAGTGTGTGTGTTCGTGTTTGTGTGTGTTTATGTTTGTTGTGTGTTTTTGTTTACTGTGTGTTTGTGTTTTTTATTATAGTTTGAAGTGTGATTATAAATGTTTTTATCGGTCGTCTATAAAGATGGCAAGTTGGTTACCAACTCTGGTTGTGTTGACAGCTTTTTTCAAAGTCTTTTGTGCGGTTCGTGTTAAGTTGTGTAGGAATCTGGGTCTTTGTGCGGATGGAGTTATGTCATATATTGGTGGAATGAGCGTGCTTAGGATTTGTGTTATTGTGGTGTTCGTGATTTGTCTGATGTACTTTGTAATGTTTTCTTGGATGTGTGTGATTTGTTCTTGTAATGATTTTATTTGCTGTTCTGTATGTCCTATTACGTGTTTAAATGTTCCAATGGTTTCATTTGGCATCATGTCTGTCTTTGTCCTTGGGATTTTTGGAAAATTTATCTTGGGCCAGTCAGTCACGTGTTGTGATTTTGGTGGTGTTGGGATGTTGTGTGGAAATATGTGGGTTTTTGCAGTGTGTTCGGGAAGTGTGGGTGGTTGTCTGGGATACATCGGGCATTTCACTTGCCCGGTGTAGTGCCCATTTTGTCGGCAGGTGGAGCAGTAGGGGGTGTTGTGTCTTACGGCAGACCACTCCAAGTGGGCAGCCCTCCTGGCAGCCCTGGGCTGTGAGGGCTAACTGGGCCGTGCCGTTTGTCATTTTGCCTATGTTAACGGCGTTCAGAGTGCAGCACTCTAGAAAGGTAGAGAGAGGTAGGGATAGCACAGCTTATGTATGAGACAGAGGAACAATTCAATCAGGCATTTCACAATAATACAACACAATTAATTTGTTTTTTATTACATGCTTAGGATGACGCCTGACATTTTTTTGGTTTATGCATATGTAGGTACAGAAAACTGCATCATGTGGAGCATTGTAAAGAGCAAAGAGTGCTAAAAATAAGAACATGAGAAAACTAAGTTTGAAGTGGTAGCAAGGATAATGAAAAAGTACTGATTTAAATGGACATTACCACTTACAGGCAATCAGTTAAATGGCCACGTGACAGTTATATAGGCTGTAAGGCTATAAAAAGTATATCAAAATAAAGCAGAAGTTTTGTACCATTTGATAAAACAAAAACCCATTTTTGTCACTTCTGGAGATTTTTTAGCCATTTTACACAGGTGCGTATCCTTAACAAAACAATTCTTATTCATTGTTGACAGTTATTATTAAAAAACGTACTATAGCAATGAAATGATTTCAAACTCCTATAAGAGTGATTAATTTGTTAAAATTATACTAACCTGATTAGACGCCCTTTTGTCCTTTAGTTTCGTTATTAATTCCTTTCTTTCTTCGCCTATAATATCAGCGTGGGTGTGAGAATGTTTAACGTTGAAGTGACGCTTAATGTTATAAGTTTTTGCCCGTATATAGGTATGGTATATTAAACATTGAGCATTGCTCTCGTCAGATCGAATAACAAAATACAGACCCTCCCAAGATGGGTTAAATCCTGACAGCTGTCGAAGCACCTCTTTTCATTCTTGCATACAATAGTTACACGAGATCACAAACACTGGATGAATGCACAAGGAGTCACATGAATGTCGGCAGACTTTTTTCCAGGGGGAGGCCACATGTTGGAAATTTGCAACCATATAATATTAAATCATTATTTTACTGTCAAAATTTGTATTTGTTGCAGATAACCATATTAATTTGTGCTAAATAGAAATTGTTCTTTACATCAAAATTAAAATAATAGTTTAATAGTCAGTAACTGGCTGCACATTAAGTTCACGAACTTCCAAGGGGGGGCCGTGGCCCCCCTTTGCCCCCGTTTCGCGACGCCCATGAGGAGTCACCTCGAAAAGTGAGCACTAACGAACCTGACGCCAGTGGCAGTCAGAGAAGGCCTGACGTCATCACAGCTGTAGCGGTCAAAGCCCTGGGCGAGCCCTGGGCTGAGCCAGGGAGCCCTAGCCCTCAAACGCTGTGTTGGAGTGGTCTGTCTTACGGGATGATTGCATCGTCTTGTGTCGGTGTTATGCCCGCAATGGAAGCAAGTCGGTTGTTGTGTGCATTGATCTTCGTTATGTCCGTATTGTTGGCACTGTCGGCACGGTACATGTCTGTCTGTGTGTCTTGAGGGTTCTGCGTGGAAAATCTGTTTTTCTATTATTGCGCCTTCTTTAAAAATTGTGTTTATTGTTGCAACACAGGTACTAAAGATTCGTAACAGTGGAGTTTGTCTGTTTTGGCTGATTATGCGTGAAACGCGTGAAATTTGTGGGTAAGTTTCCTGTATGCTGTGGAGTATGTCGTCGTCTGTTATGTTGTATGGTATTCCTTTTATCACAGCTGTGAGGGTTTTTCTTGGTCTTTGTATTGTGTCTGGATTTTATGTTGGCTTGTTTTGAGGTTGGCTATTGGCATAATGTGCGTACTTGCCGAAGTTGTGTATTGGGATTGCTTGGGAGAAGGTCACAGCTTGTTGTTGGTTTCTGAAAGTAAGTGCGTAGGTGTTTCTGTGTATTCGTTGAGCTCTGTAAAGTGTGTCTGTGTCTAGGTGAGTCTTCATCATTAGGCTTCTAATGAGCCACGCATTTTGTTTTGCAGGGTCGCAGTTTACTATGTAGTTTGTGAAGTATCCGTGTGGTGTAGGTGGTATGTATGTTGTTGGAGTGTGGTGTGTGTTGGTGTTTGTGTTTGTGCCATCAAAAAGTGTGCTTATCCTGTAGCCCAGTTGCGTTGTGGACTCTATGCTTGAGTCAGAGTCATGGCTGATATTGTCAGGTGCTTGGGAATATACGCTGCTGCAGCTGGAGCTGACTGAGTGTGTGCGTTGTCTTGTGTAGATTTGTGTGTGTGCTTTGCTTGTTGATGAGTTGATGAGGGACGAGTGCAAGTGTGCCAACTGCGACGGTACACATGTAAGTGTGTACAAAGGATTCTCCACAAGAAAAAAGATCATCGAGAATCGCCGAAAGAGCCGTCCCGAAGATCAAGAGGTTCGCCCAGGGGTGTCCTTTGCCACTGCCTTAAATAAGGCAGAGTCCACTCTGCGTCGAGTGGAAAAAGAGGTTGCTACACAAGAGAATGCTTCCCCATAGTCGAATGCTGTGCCACCGCCTCCAGATCCTATGGAAAAGGCGACAGTGCCTAAACCCCCTACACCAAAGCCACGCAGGAAGAGGAGGAACAGAAAACAAAGGCCGTGCAAATCTTCTGTTCCCAGTGTAGTTTCGGAGCCACAAGCTCCTGAAATAACTACAGATGTACCTGTAGAGGCAGAGCCTATTTCCCGGAATAGGGATGTACCCACCACCCCAATTATACCACTGCCTAACACGGCGACAACCGCCTCCACATTTGCGGCCATATCGCAACTAGACCTGGAGGAATTTAACTCACTATCCTCGTGGTTTGGGGATTTAATAAACAAGGCGCTTCCTGCATTTCGAAATTGTAAGATGCAGATGAATAACCCCAACTTGACCCCATGCAGAAGCATTCCATCTTGCTTCAGACATTGGAACAGCTCTATCCCAATTCCGCTCAATAATGACCGGAAGACATGTCCGGAGACCATTTAGAGCTGCGATTTGGAACGCCAACGGACTGCGGAGTCATTACCCAAACCTCACTGAGTTTGTTCAGTATTTCGGAATCGACATTCTGATGGTCTGTGAAACTCATTTGGATGCTGCCACCAACTTCTCCCCCCCCCCTAATTACGTCACCGATCGGTCTGATTGGGTTGGCCGACAAGGGGGAGGTACAGCCATCTTCATTAAAAACTATATCACACATAAATAAACCTTTCCCTCTTTCTGCCACCACAACACCAACCCATATGGAACTTCGCAGCGATGAAACCCAGCAACTCCTCTCTCTGGTCACCGGTCTTGACGACCGTCTACACAGAATAGAGGATGCTTGCAAACAGCTAACCACTGCAGTCTCTAAACTCGCATCGGCAGTTACAGACCTGCCGCCACCTATCAACAGCGAACCGCAAGAACTCACCTCGGTAATGGAAGAGATCAGAGCTACCGCCGCAGAGAGCGTTCCTGCACTTACGCAGGCAGTAGCAACCTTGAACCTGAATGTCAACAAGCAGAGACGGGTCAACCGCAAGCGACATGCTGCGATAGCCCGCCAGCTTACGCATCACACCACAGGTTTCAACGCCGCAGCTCGGCTACTTCACCAACTCCGTGCTGCCATCATAGAGCTCGACAACAGTGATGATATTGAATCAATACAGCGCCAGCTGTCCAGGATCGAGGATACCTCACAAGACACAACAAAAGAAACTATAGCAATCCAGCGTAAACTCACCCAAATCTTTGACTTTATCGCACCACCAAGATTCCCCATTGCTCCACAAATGACAATGCAACAAAGTCGCAGGTCTGTGTCAGGGAATCAGCCATGGCATTAGACCTGCATCCATGTACCACCCTTTCGAACTTGTACTCACAATCATCCGGTTTGCTTCAAGCGGTACCGGACCCCATGTCACCCCCGATTAAGCAAATAAATAGAGACATTAAAAAATAATAATAAAAAATAAAACACCACTTCAGCATATAGAAGCCTGTGCCATTAGGCTATCTTTAGGCGGTCTAGACACATTGCTGATTGTGGCATACGACCCCCCTGATCATCCCTTCTATGAAGCAGATTACACGGCTTTATTAAACCTCCCCTCCGAAGGAGTGTCGCCTTGTCGTGGCGGAGGGGCTCAGTACCTGAGCCAGACGGCCTACTAAGTGTCATTTTGATTACTGGTAGGGAAGAGGTGAGGGGAAGCAAAGAACATTCCAAACGGGTAGATGGGGCTCGTTAGTCTTGGTTGACGACTCATCTAGGAGAAGAGGACTCCGAAATCAAACTCCCCCAGGGGCTCCTACTACGGTAGGTACGGGTTTGGCGTACCCGGGGCCCCATGACATACTCTCGATTGGGTTCCTCCAAGAGGTGAGAGAGCACATGCCAAACGCCCAATCAACTTTGGTCCACTTTTGTGTTTGACCTCCCACCTGTTACCTCCCTGTACACAGTCTGATGGATAACCTACGCGCGGGTCGTCGGAGGATGGGGTGACGCAAGGGGTGACTGGGTAATCGCGTAAGTCCCAGCCCCTGGTTATCATGTAGGATCTGTGTGCGTATCCGCTGATAAAGGTCAGTCCCGGGGAGGGGCCATTGCATGAGCTGATGCACTCCTGAAGGCGATTGGGTCCCTCTGTCTATACATTGGGAGGTGAGACCCTAGGGTGAGCCAGGTCCAGGCCAGGACTCTCACCTAAGCCGGGGTGGCGCCCAGGATGTGAGCATGCCATCGGAGACATTTTCAATGGTGGAGGATGACATCGCAATGAGTTCCCAAAAAACTCAACACAAAAAAAACATTAAAGTTTATGTAAAGGAAGTAGCAGAGTTGAGTGGTCCTCGCTACTTAGTAATATCAAGAACTGAGGGAGACAAGAAATTTTTATCGGTGAGCCCATTTACGATACAAAAGGGTTTGGATAATATTGCTGGTCCAGTAAAGTCATGCACTAGATCTCGCAATGGCACGCTCCTGGTTGAAGCACATTCAGCTACCCAGGCAGCTAAGATACTGAAAGCGAATATGCTAGCAAGTTATCCTGTCAGTGTTCAGATGCACAGAACTTTGAACTCCTCGCGCGGAGTGATAAACACCCGTGCATTGGATGATTTAAGCAATGAGGAGATTCAAGAAAATCTTACGGAACAAGGCGTTACTAATGTTTACCGGGTTCAACGCAAAGAGGGTGGTGAACTGAAGCCAACACGTACCCTTTTCCTGACCTTTGATCGGGTAGATCTCCCGCAAAGGATTAAGGCAGGGTATGAGTCCATCGAAGTTAGGCCGTTCATCCCGAACCCGCTGAGATGTTTTAAATGCCAGCGCTTTGGGCATACAAACGAGTTTTGCAAGGGAATACCTACTTGTAATAACTGTGGGGATGCATTTCATGATGGTGATTGTGCTGCAGCGCCGTCATGCGTAAACTGCAAGGGTGAACATGCATCCAGTTCCCGAGATTGTCCCCGTTTTATAGAGGAAAGAGCGATCCAAGAGATACGGGTTAGAGAGAAGGTGCCCTTCTCAGAAGCCCGGAAGCTCTTGCGTCTACGCCAACCCTCTGTTCCAAGATCCGGTACCTATAGCTCAGTTACAGCTAAAACGGCGCCGAAACGAGAAATCGCAACACAAACCAGCGATATAAATGGGGCAACAATATCAGAAAAGACACTCGTACCCCGTAGCTCAATTCCAAAGCCTTCTACATCGGCACGCAAATCTGTGTCAACGTCTACAACGTCCGTAAGTGCAAAGAACATCAGCTCTACATCACCATCAAAAGCATCAAGATCAACACAAGATAGAAGCAAGCCCGTAAGATATGATGCCTCACCGATTAAGTTCAAAAAGACCTATACAAGAAACGACTTCCTCAAGGAAAATGGTACGTCCGATCCCAGTACATCGAAGGGATGTAGGAGTCCCCGAACATCTCCTCGAAGATCCCGAAAATCTTCTTCTGGAGAATCTTTAGGGGTGGACTCAGACCGGCGTCTTTCATCTTCGCCGGTCCCCATTAGCAACCGGTTCGAGACACTCGAACCCAAGTTTGCTATGGGAAAACGCACGTCCTCGGCAGAGGACATGGAACTAGAATCTGCCCACACTGGAAGACCCCCAGTGGAAAAGAGGCGCGAAAAAGCGTCTGACAAAACTATAAGCCCAAGAGAAAAGAAACGGGCGAAATTAGTTCGCCAACCGCCTACTCCAAAGTAATGAAGAGTTACCTTGGAATTACCTATCCCATACACAATGCAATATGACTATCCTACAATGGAACATACGTGGAATTCGAGCTCAAAGACCAGAACTTGAGCTCTTGCTCAAAGAAAACGAACCTCTGGTCGCATCTTTGCAAGAGACTAAGCTGCGTCCTCAAGACGCTTTCCATCCAAGGCGATACACCCCAGTACGGTGTGATGTTATACCAGAAGAGGGTGTTCCGGCACATGGCGGCGCTATGATACTTGTGAGAGATGACATATATATGCAATCTGTACCAATACAGTCTGATATCCAATCAGTTGCAATAAGGATTATACTGCCAGACATCCATTTCACCATCTGCAATATATATTTGCCTCCGTCCCATGACTTCTCGCACATTGATTTAGAAGATCTAGTTTCCCAGTTGCCAACACCGTTTCTGTTGGTGGGAGACTTCAATGCGCACCACCCACTTTGGGGTTCAAGTCGCGCTTGTGCGAGAGGTACACTCATTTACGATTTTTTGGACAGTCACAACCTAGCTCTCCTCAACACTGGAGAGCCTACATTCATTTCGGACTCTCACAATAGTTTCTCGCATCTTGACCTTGCAGTTTGTTCACCTCAGTTGGCAGTCTCCTTACAATGGAATGTCATCTCTGATTTACACTCTAGTGACCACTTCCCATGTCTTATTAGTCTCTTGACGCAACATACTTTTTCCACTCGTATGCCCACATGGCGTTTGGACCATGCCAACTGGAACCTTTACACCCAGTTGGCTGTCTTTACCTACAACGAGCACGACTCAGTGAATAATTTGGCGCAGCATCTCACGGAGACGATTCTCTCTGCTGCTGAACAATCGATTCCGCGGTCGACTACACACCCCCATCGATTTCCTGTTCCCTGGTGGACGGAAGAATGTTGGAATGCCATTCGTGCTCGAAGGCGTGCACTTAGAGTTTTCCAACGTCACCCTACTTTGGAAAACCTAATCGAATACAACAAAATGCGCGCCAGGTCCAGACAAGTCATTAAGGATAGCAAAAAGTCATCATGGAGCAAATTTGTAGCTTCATTTAACCGACACACACCTTCCTCGGTTGTGTGGGATAGATTAAGGCGTGTTGCAGCTAAAACGACCCAAATACCAATAGCGGGACTAAAAACAGCCACAGGAGCTGTTGTTGATTCATTTGAAGTGGTCAATTCCTTTGGCAGTGTTTTCGCACAAGTGTCTAGCTCGGAAAACTACTCCCCTGAGTTCCTTCCATTTAAAACTCAGGTGGAATCTCAAGGCTTCTCGTTTCGTTCTAGAAACGTAGAAGATTACAATCGCCTTTTCACCATGGCGGAGCTGGAGCATTCCCTGAAGTCTTCGCGATGTTCAGCACCAGGACCGGACGGTATTCATGTACAAATGTTACAACAGCTCTCTCCTGAAGGTAAGGCATTCCTGCTCGAGGTCTATAATCGTGTTTGGGTTGACAATATACTCCCAGAAAATTGGCGGGAGGCCACCGTTATTCTCATCTTGAAGGCTGGGAAGGACCGCCATCTTCCCTCCAGCTATTGTCCTATTTCCCTCACCAGTTGCGTTTGCAAGGTGATGGAACGCATGATCAATGGACGATTGGTATGTTGGTTAGAAAGTCGTAACCTATTGACTAATATCCAGTGTGGTTTTCGACGACGCCGTTCAACTGTTGACCATCTTGTGTCAATATCGACACAGATAATGGACGGGTTTATGAAGAACTGTCAAACCGTTGGCATATTTTTCGATCTTGAGAAGGCTTATGATACGTGCTGGCGAGCAGGGATTCTACGTTCCCTGTATGCCTGGAACATACGTGGACGCCTACCACTTTTCATTCAGGAGTTTATGAAGGACCGCTTTTTCCGAGTAAGGGTCGGCTCGGTTTTTTCTAATTCTTTTGTTCAGGAGGAGGGAGTACCTCAGAGTTCGGTGCTAAGTGTCACGCTCTTTGCTATAGCAATTAACTCCATCTGGAAATGTGTTCCACCTGGAGTTTCGCCATGCCTATTCGTAGACGACTTCGCTGTCTATTGCACTTCTCAGCGCACGGCGTTCTTACAACTTCGCCTGCAGCAATGTTTGGACAACCTTAGAGAATGGAGCGTGAAAAACGGCTTCTGTTTCTCAACTGAGAAGTCCATCTGCGTTAATTTCTGGCGCCGTAGGAGACGATTACCACCTTCGCTCCGATTTGGTCCAGATTCACTTCCCTTCGCAGAAGAGACGCGCTTCCTGGGTTTGATCTTGGACAGGAAGCTTAGTTGGTCGTCGCATATTGCACAGCTAAGAGCGAGATGTGACCGTTCCCTAAATATTATGCGAGTACTGAATGGCAAATCGTGGGGAGCGGATCGGACAATTCTGTTGCGGATATATCGCGCATTGGTCCGATCCAAGCTAGACTATGGGTGTATTGTTTATTCGTCAGCACGACCATCTGTGCTGAGAAGATTAGACGTGGTCCATAATAGGGGCATCCGCATTGCAACAGGAGCTTTTCCAACAAGCCCAGTGGTGAGCCTTTACGCCGAGTCCGCAGAACCTCCTCTGCAATATCGGCGTAAGATTCTCTTGGCAAATTATGGTTGTGCGCTTAGATGTATGCCTAAGCACCCAACGTTCGCTTCTTTTTTCACCACCACGCTAAGAGAACGATATAGAAATAGCACCCTTAATCCAAAGCCTGCGGGGTTCCGTTTCCAAGAGCTCCTAGTGAAGCTTGGAGTGGAACTGCCTGTGATGTTCGCCAAGGGCGAGAGACTTTACCCCCCTTGGCTATCTGGTACGCCCCATGTAGATCTTGGGATGACCATACACCAGAAGTCCACGATGCCTATTTCAAGTATCCGCACGTGTTTCTTACAATTTTTGTCAGGTTACTCTGACCGTAGATATATTTACACCGATGGATCAAAGAACACCAACGGTGTTGGATGTGCTTATGTTTATGGAACCGAACCATATACATTCGGTTTTCCAAATAGCACTTCCATTTTTACTGCAGAGCTTTATGCAATTTATCGAGCCGTTTTGTATGTTCGCCGTCGTAAATTAGGTGACTGCCTGACTTTGAGCGATTCCCTTAGTGCACTGCAGAACCTTTGTCAGTTGTACAACCCCCACCCTATTGTACAACGTATCCAGGATGCTCTCCATGTTTTACACGCTTCTGGTGTTGATGTGGTGTGTGCATGGATTCCTGGTCACGTAGGTTTGCCTGGGAATGAAATGGCAGATTTAGCAGCAAAGACGGCAACTACAGAACCCAGAATTATCATCTCACGTGTTACTTCGGAAGACTTTAGGCTTGAAGTGCGGAGAGCGGTGCTGTCGTCCTGGCACGACGAGTGGTCAGCTCTCCGCGGTAATAAGCTTAGAGAAGTGAAAGAACTTCCGATAAACTGGGTAACTTCCTGTCGCACATCTCGTCGCGAGGAGGTTAGTTTGGCTCGATTAAGAATAGGGCACTGCAATTTTTCGCACGGTTACCTATTTAAAAGGGACCCTGCGCCTCTATGTTCGCTGTGTGACAACGTTTTGTCGGTTCGCCACGTGCTCCTAGAGTGTTACTCTCTAGCGCACCTTCGGGATTCTCTGCAGCTGCCTGCGAGACTTGCAGAGGTCCTAGCGGACGACAAAACAGCGGTTGATAGAGTTTTTAATTTTTTAGCGCAGTGCAATATAAATTTGAGGATTTAAAATTTTTAATTATCTGTTTCTGCTTTTGAACATATTTATCACCTTGCTTCATATCTGGCTATTGCCACTGCTTTTTACCTTTGTATATTTTTCTTGTTGCTAGTATTTTTATTTTTTGAGTGAAATTTATATCTGGCTATTGCCATGAGTCTGTTAAGGGCGCTGATGACCTAGAAGTTGAGCGCCCTTAAACCAAATCCAATCCAATCCAATTTATTAAACCTCCACCCTGTAGTCTGCATTGCAGGTGACCTAAATGCAAAACATGCCAATTGGAATAGTCGTGCCACCAATGCGAAGGGACTTTTAGACTTATTTTATTCAGTAATATTTGCCTGGTGCCGGTACAAAGGGGCTCGGCTTACAGGCTAAAATTTACATAATATATAATTAACATGTTATATGGGCACTATGGCTTGCTTTTTTCTCAACAAAAACCCATACGGTGAGCAGCCTTAGCTCACCGAGAACAGTTTTTGGGCTTATTTTCAGTTTTTTGTTTGTCCTTTTTTGAAAGTTTTCTGTTTATGTACACGGATACACACGCACACTCACTCCTGCGCATACCACACATATGTCCCATCACATACACACACACACACACACACACACACACACACACACACACACACAAGGACTATTCCGCCTTATAAGCGGTAACCCCAGCCTCATTGCGCATGGACCGAGAGAGCCCACTTTTCATCCTGCCCGAGGGAGACCGGACGTCCTGGATATTATGGTCACTAAGAACTTTACATTCCATATAGACAGTCAATGAACTGAATGCTGACCACGATCCAGTATTAATAGACTCTAATGTTAACGTCACCTTGGACCGCACAATGTGTTGGTCCACCCACATAAAAAATAGCGCCAATAAAGGCAGACAGCGGCTAAAGTTGTGCGCCCCCATCTTCCGTAGTAAACAGTTGCGACTAAAGTCAAAACTTATACTATATAGGTCATTTATTCTCTCGGTGGTCCTGTATGCAGTGTGGCCTGGGCTAATGCCTCCAAAACAGCCCTCAAACAACTCCAAACCCTCCAAAACCTCTCCCTCCGGAAAATCCTCTCTGCTCCCATCCTAACCACTAACCGAACCCTTCACCAGGAAACCCAGATCCTAACCATTCCCGAGGCAATAGCGAAAAGAGCCACTGTCGCGTGGGCGCGCATCAGAAACCATGACAATTACGTGATTGCCAATATTGGCAAAGGTGAGCCGAAGCATCGGAAACACACTAGAATTAAGATGTTTTAGACGTCGTTCGGCTCACCGACTGGTGTGCGTCCGCGCAAAGAAGGGCCCTAGGCCGCATACACGTTACCTCAGAGGCCTGCATCCCAGGGAACCAGTCAGGAGCTGCAACCTGGTCCGCCCAGGAAAACTGCGGAAAAAACTGTACATAGTAAAGTGTATATAGTGCAGTGTGTGTAAATATGTATATACGAGTGTGTGTGTGTGTGCGTGTGATGGGACATATGTGTGGTATGCCCAGGAGTGAGTGTGTGTATATATCCGTGTATATAAGTTTAAAAAAAATCAAAAACTGACAAAAAAAAACTGAGAATACGCCCAAAAACTGTTCTCGGTGGGCTAAGGCTGCCCACTGTATGGGTTTTTTAAAAGATAAAGCAAACCCGAATTCACAATTATTGTAAAATTATAATTAATGTTAATTTTGGCCTGTAAGCCGGGCCCCTCTGTACCGGCACCAGGCAAATGCTTTCTTTAATAAAATAAGTTGAAGTTGAAGTTGCCAGCATTGGTAACTCCTGATTGGTCGTACAAGGTAGACTGGGATGCAGCCGTCCTTGAACTGAACCAATCAGTGGATCCCAGACCGCGTATCGATTCTATCGAGTCGTTAGAATTAGCGGCCACTGCATTTTCCCGACAAATATCAAATGTGATACGAGGGCACACTTACCGCATTCCTTGCAATACTCCTAATTCCACAACCATCCCAAATGAACTCCGACTGTTGCTAAGAGCTAAGTCAGCAGTTCGGAAGCTTTGGCAGCGTTTCCGCCGTCCCAGATTGCAGGCAATTTATCCTGGCTAGGAGCCTCTTACGCGCACATCGCAAAAAGGCTATGAGGAACGTTAACCTCTCAGAAAAGAAGCCATGGCGGATAATTAAATCCCTGAGAAGGGACAAAACGCTATACCAGCATCCTATACATGGCACTCGCGGGAGATTATCTTTTGAACCGCAAGAGAAAGCCATTGACTTCGCGGACCATTTAGAGTCCCAATTCGAGCCCCGAGAGGACATAGAAGACGAGGATTTTTCTGAACTGGTTGAGGCAACGGTGGATTACCTCTATGAGGACCCACCGCCACCACACGAGGCGACTCGCATACCAATTGTCACCCCAAGGCAAGTTTCCTCGCAAATTAGGTGTCTCAAACCTAACAAATCCCCTGGATATGATGGTGTTACGACACATATGTTACAACACCTACCTCGCAAAGCCATTATCCACTTGACGAGGATTTACAATACTTGCCTGCTTCCTCGACACTTCCCTACTGCTTGGAAGGAAGCGAGGATGATTTGCATATTAAAACCAGGCAAGGATCCCATGTTTCCATAAAGTTACCGATCTATTAGTCTACTCCCAATCTATTCCAAAATTTTTGAAAAACTTCTTCTGTCCCACCTAACTCCTCTATATGAGGAAAGGCAGCTCATTCCGGATCCTCAGTTTGGGTTCCGTCAAGGTCATTCCACTACCTTACAGCTTCTGCGTCTGGTTGAGAAGGCTGCCCTGGGTTTCCAGGAAAACTTCAAAACTCGCAGTACTTCTGGATGTGGATAAGGCCTTTGCAACAACATGGCACCATGGCCTACTGTACAAACTCAGAGATGCAGATCTCCCCTCCCCCTACCTTTCCCTCATAGCCAGCTTCCTTCGGGACCACACTTTCTGGGTGCCAGTGGAGGGCAGGTTATCAACTATCAGACCAATAGCGACTGGAGTCCCGGAATATGCCGATTATGTCCTCATACTGGCCCGTATCAAAAATCTACGTTACTGCCTTCCCCCATTACAAAGACACCTCGACGCCATCGACAGATGGAGTGAAAAGTGGAGGACGGCCATCAGTCCACAGAAAAGCTCTGCTTTTACCTATCTGCTTTTCTGATAGGTAAAATTCGCAACTGTAGGCCAGATAGGGACCTGACACTTGGTCACAGGAGAATCCCTTGGGTCAACACAGCCAAGTACCTTGGTGTACAACTTGACCGAGGACTTCCTTCACCAAGCATGTCACAGCTAAAGCTGCCCAGGGCCACGGAGCTCTAGGAAAGCTGCATCCCATCTTAAGATCCACAATGCGTACACGTGCCAAATTACGCTTATATCGTGCGATCATCCCTCCCCTGATCCTGTATGGATGCGAGGCATGGGGATTCGTGGCTCAGAGCACCATCCGCAGACTGCAAGTCGTGCAGAACAGGGCCCTTAGGATGATCTACGATACTGAGCGTAGATTTTCTTCTCATATCCTGCATACTCATTCTGGCATTCCATACATTGTGGATGTTGTGCGTGAAAGAGCCCGCTCAATGTATGCTAAACTTACGCCGCACCCTAACCAGCTGGTAAATACCCTGGGTCAATATGAGCACCATCTTCCCAGGAGGCGCAAAAGCTATCACTTACCCAAGGATGTCTTGGGTTAATTAGCTTCGCTGCTTCCTCATTACACCAAACATTCCACTGCATACCGTTTCTCGCTATTTGACACTGCTTGACTTGCTGGTTACACAAGCTGGCCTGCTAAGTGTGCAGAGACGGGCACTGGGTGCACCAGGATGGGTAGACATTCTAACTGGCACTCATATCCCAAGTCTATAGCAAGAGAGTTACCAATCATCACCATTGGCTGACACTGACAAATAGCTTGTGTAAATTAACTACATCTATTATGCCTCACGGGTAAATCCATACTAAATGGATAGGTACCGTGGGCATACATCCCGCCCGGGTAAACCCGAGCGACCTGATTTGGCTCTTGGCTCAGTCTCCTCCGCAAGTGATAGTGAGTGGTATTGCCGATCTAGTATACTATATGGGGAGTTAGTGAGTGAATGAGTGAAACGTTAAAAGAGAAAGTAGAAATATCAAACAAATAAAGCACTGAAAGGTAAAAGATGAGGCTAAAGTAATATAAAACAAATCCTAAAAGTCTAAAACGTCCCTAAAATTAAAATACGGGTCAGACCTGTTTGCCGAACCCAATGGGCAATGAACTACAGCACCTTAGTTACAGCTACTGGGTCGCTTCCTAAAATTGAGTCAAGTATAAAACCCAGATTAATGACCGGCACTCATGAGGGTATCTCTGACAGTTATGGAGGATATGTGACACGGAGAATCGTACCGCGAATCGGGCACACAGGGGCCGGGTCACCACGCAAAAGGTGTCCTTAAGTGGCGCGTGTGTGATCTATTCGTAAACGGGTTAAAATAGCCTCTGACTTCGGGAGTCCGTGCAAGAAGCGAGCCAGGGTGGTACGGTGTCCTTGATTGTCCGCAATTGAGTGCCAGCTAGCGCTTCCCAAGACTGAAAATAGATGGTGAAGGACGTATCGCTACACAGCTCTGTGAGACAGAGTGTTGTGGAAAACTCCGGTAAACGGCATGCAAACTTAGCAGTCGCATTGGCCTCCTCTTTGCCAGTAATACCCACATGGCCTGGGGTCCATGTAGAAATTAACTGGTATCCCCCAGAGAACAACTAGAAAACGAGTGTCTGAATTTCAACGATGAATGCTAAGACGCCGAGAAACTGTTCCAGGGCCCGAATAGCGCTAGTCGGAGCATATGATAAAACTTCCAGAAACTAAGCTGGAGACAAAAAACAATAAAATATGGCAAATAGCTCGGTGATAAAAATAGAACTTGTGCCCGGAATGCAACAGTTGTGAACCTCGCCATTATACATGCAATTACATCCTCTAGCAAGACTCACCTGATAACCATCGGTAAATAGCGGAGTGTAATTCCGCAGAACTTCGGTGAAAAGTTAACGAAACACCGATTGAGGGGCAACTACCTCAGCATAGCCCGAAAACGCGAGGTCGAATCGGGCACGGTGGAGTTGCGAAAGAGGATAGTGGCCAAGAGAATGCCGTTCTACAAAAGGCAGTCACAGGTGATAGGCGGTGAACAGCGAATACCGCTTGGGCGGGATGCAGTGCTGTTCCACATATAACAGTGAGTGAGATCCGTGTGCAATACAGATTGAAAAAAGGGCGACCCTGGTGAGCTACTAACCTTGCCACGAAAGAACATGTAAAAGCGAGCGTACAACAGACAATGAAGATTCCCTGGAATCAGCATACAGACATTCAACACGACTAGTGCGGAAAGCCCCAGTAGTAAGATTGATACTAGTATAATGTACAGTGTCTAAATTGTGAACTTTAGAGGTGGACGTATAGATAAAACCGCCGTAGTCTAGTTTGGACAGGCTAGTGAGCGATACAACCTCAATATTACGGTGCGATCACCGCCCCAAAATGCTCCAGATAAAACCCCGAGCACCCGAAGCGAGCGATCGCAGGAGGCGCGAAGTTGACGAATGTGGTGCTCGCATGTGAGCTTGTTGGCGAGGTGAAGGCCCAAGAACTTAAGGTACGGAACAAAGGGAAGTGTGTGCCACGCAAATGAAGATCAAGGGGAGGGTGCACAGCACGAAATCAAAGGGATCAAAATCGTAGGGGAAAACTGAAACCAGGTGCGAAGCGCCCAATCGCGATGGATGATATGGTCAGCTGCAGCTGACGCTCGAGATGCTCAACATAACATAGCAAATCACAAAGTCGTCGATGATATTGGGATTCCGCTACGAAAAGCACTTGCGATGGCGTTAATGGCTATGGCGAAAAGCGCTACGTTCAGAATCGATCCCTTGGGCGCACTATTCTCCTGGATCCTCTCGTGTAATGTGTTTCCAAAAATGTGTTTTGTGGACACAAAAGCGGCGAAGTTGTAAAAAGTTACTAAGGAAAACAGCGAGATGATCCAGATAAACCATAACCGTGTAGAGCACGAAGGATACTATAGTGCCAGTAGTGTCATAGGCCTTCTGCAGATCAAACAAAAAGACCACGACACGCTGCTTTAGGAGAAAGGTATTTTCCATGTACACCTCCGTGCGTGTCAGATTGTCCACACTAGAACGATGGCGACGAAAACCTCATTGAACATTGCTCAGCAGGTTATTTATCTCTAGTCACCATACTAAGCGAGTGTTAATCATGGGTTCAAAGGTCTTGTGAACGTCACTTGTTAGACAAATAGGACGGTAGCTAGAGGGAAGGGTCCGGTCATTTTTGGTCTGAGGGATGGAATAATAAGACCCTTTTGTGAGGAGTAAGGGAATACTTTCTGACCAGTGGTGTAAATAGCAGCCCCGCGGTGCGGAGGTTCCTGATGTTTAGGGGTCCCCACACTGCCTTTAATAGTTTTCTTAAAAAGGACAATTTTAAATTCAATTCAACTATGGAAAATCGCTAGGAAGAAGTGATAGAGCATATGCAATTTACTGTCAAGAAAGATGTGCCATGCATTTCCTATCCTTTCTTGCTTAAAAGTGTGAAACAAGCTTACCTCCAAGTGTGAAAGCTCTTAAAAGCATTCACAATCACACAGAAAATCATTAAAACTCGATATTTTATTCAATACGGTTGTTATAAAAGCCGAACAAACTACATAGCATGTACGACTAGTAGCTAAGCGAAAATGTAGTCGATTGGCCAACATATTGGATTATTCTAGAATTTGGTATTAAGGTATACACATAAATCAATACATGCATGTTGTTCTAACCAGTATTTGGGTTACTACCTGAGTTACCCAGAATACTGACACATTGATTTTGTTCCACCTATGTGCATTGTGTGTTTAGCGAATGTGTATTAAGAAAAATGTTATTTTAATAATTCGCTAGGTTGTTTCTTCCAAAAAGAGTTTATTATTAAGCGAGTTTATTTCACTTTCATGCTATTCTATGTGAGCAAATATGTAATATTTTAATCTCTCCATTTTTAAGCTTTATTAGTAAGTAGGGCCCACAACATTTATTTGCAGGGGAATCCCCAAAAGCTTAGCTACGCTGACACAGATGTAGTTGTATATACCCAACAGGAAGGAAAAGGACGTAGGGTCAAGGTGAAGCAGCATTTGGCAGTAGATGTCTTCGGGACGAGAAGAGTCCTTTGCGAGAGTCTCTTGTCTTAATTGAAAATAAGTGGATCAAATTTAATTTCTGCTCTACTAGCCTGCTATACAAAATAGAACAGGAAATCGTTTCAGGTTTTGTATACATTGGCCTAAAAGTTGGCATGAATTTGGCATTTGCTGCCGTAAAACACAGTACTGAATAACCTCCGAAGACATGCTGTGGTTTCTCACTTTTTTTAGAGAAATAGTTACTTTTTACATTTTATATTTAAAGATAACAAAGAATGCCATTTTTAACTAAATTTTCAAATTTTATGGATTTTATAGTTTGGAAACAAACTCCACAAATATAAACACTTCTCACAAGCGACGAATCTATGTTTGTTAGTCTTAAATACTTACGGAGTGGTGTTAAATCTAATCGATAGGGAATGTCTGTGAATAATTACAGATGTTTGAGGAAATGATATTTCCTAAGGGTGGCAGTGCTACAGGTTGTGCACCCTGTGTCAGTAATACCCACCTTCCCACAACTAGGGAAGAGAATAATCCTACGGAAGTCCTTTGCAGTAGAACGAACACCGCCGTTGGAGTTGGATCAATGTCGGTAAAAGATATCAAGCTGGCAATAATGTGGCACTAAGTTCGGCGTGCTGAAATGTTCGCCATCTTGTTTGGAAGCTCAATCCTTATTGAAGTAGACAATCCAAACCAAACGGTAAACGGTTAAACGTGTTTTGTTAGAGCGGTCATACCTACAATCAATTAAGACTAGAATTAGATCACTATAGGAGTACAATTCATATGATGTAGTATATCCCACCATAAACGAGAAATTAAGGTGAAAGAATTGCTCGTAGAGAGCTTAAAGGTAAACAAAGCGTCCACCATGGACAGGGCCGTACTTACGTAAGGGCAAACCGGGCAACTGTCCAGGGCGGCATATTTTAGGGGGCGGCAAAATTACTGGAAAGCTGCAAAAAAAAAAAAAAAAAAAAAAAAAAAAAAAAAAGCATAGACATGAAACATCAAGTTCCTTTTGATTCTGGATAAATTGATTGAAGAACTGAACAACAGAGTTTCTTCCTACAAAGAATTCAGTGAACCATTTATGTTTTTGACAAATCTGAAGATGCTTAGTCCACTTGAAATTCAGGAAGCATCATCCAGACTTCAGAAAGTCTACAGTTCGGATCTTGAAGATTCAGCATTTGTACTTGAATGCTTACACTTCAAAAGCTATATAGAAAAGAATGAAAATGCGACGCACCTTCCTACACAACTTAACGTAACTGTCTAGAGTGTGTTTACCCAAACTTAAACATAGCTCTACAAATATATGTACTTGAGCACTCCTGCTTCTTCCAACTGCTCAACTGAGAAATAATTTTCTGCTCTAAGACGCATAAATAATTATTTAAGAACATCACAAGTGAAGGATCGCCTTAGTTATCTTGGTGTTCTTGCAATTGAAACAGACTTACCAGTGAAAATGGACTATAACGAACTCATAAATTTGTTTGCAAATGACAAGGCAAGGAGGGAGCCTCTGGTTATATAAACAGTATATGTTCTGACATCTAATAGGGGCTGATGCCTCTTTACTGTAAGTTCTTTCTATTAAGATGTTCCTACTTAAATTTTAATAACCTCACTTATGGTGTTTGCCACTCATACTTAAGTATCCAAACTAGTGAAACCATTCCCTATGTTGTGAAAATTTAAGTAATATATGTATTGCAAGTTGGGGGGGGGTAGCAAATGTTTTTTTTTTTTTGTTTTTTTTTGGGGGGGGGGACCCAGGGGCGTCAGAGGTCCTAAATTCGGGCCTGACCATGGATAACGGAAGCAGAACTTTCAATAATTTAATCAAAGTGGAAGTATTTGTTCAAATACCGAAATACTGAGAATGTCCGAGAAAAGCAGTCATAAACAAACGAATCCCAATGCGTTCGTAGTAAAATTCATTACACTCATATGCGTGAAATATTGGGAAAGTTTGGTTTCTCATCTTCAAATTTTACAATCTGCCATGTTTACAATTTATTGCTGATGAATACACGTAAGCAACATATTCAGGTTTTACTCATGCTGTAGACGATTCTGCTTAAGGGGAGGTCGTAAGTTGGTTTGGGCCAGGAGTATCAATTTTGCGTTTTTTGCATATTTTGCAAGTTTAACCCCTATTTTATCATAATCTAGTCTTTTAACCCCTAAAAACTTGCCAGAAGTGGCTTTAAAATAAATTTAACCGTCCAAGAATGGATATGAATAAAAATATTATATATTCGTAAAAACCTTTTTTAAAAAATATGGAAATAATATCTAAGTGACATAAAAAGTCAGTACGTTTAAAAAAAGCATTGATTTATATATGTACAAAATGTCATACTTCTAGAGTGAAAACTGGAGTTAAACTTCTTAAAATTAACATTGCAAGCATAGAGCTTACAACCTCCCATAATTTTGATTGGGGTTTTTCTCAAACTTATTTTTCTGCACACATTTGTCCCATTTTCTTAGGAACTACTTATTCTAAAGTACTGAAACTTTTACCACTCATTTCTGGGTTATTTGTGATGGTACTGGCTTTTTCTTATAACACTATCATTAAAATCATGGATGCTACAAATTTTTCTTTTTAAAAATGGGTGACAAAAATAATATATAATAATTATTTTAAAAATATAAATCAACATCTATGTAATATAAAAAGGTTCATATAATTATATTAATTATAATTAGATAGCATTGATTTGTATGTGTACCAAATTTCACACTTCTAGAGCAAATAGGTTCTCTGAAAAGCGGCGTTAAACGTCTTAAAATTAACATACAGTGTATAAAGAAGGTGGTGTTCAATATTTTGGAGATGATTTTCTAACATAAAACATTCAAAGGGCCACAAGCGTGTTTGAAAATTATTCATCAGAGAATTATTAAAGGGTGTCAATCCGCTATTATCATTTATGCTTTCATTTGACTGACTTTCTCGTGTACAGTTGACCATGCCATTTGGTTTGCTGTGTTCCTTATATATTTTGTAGAGGAGAAAATTTAACCGGGTTTACATGCGATTCTCAAACATCATAAATGGCATCTGGTTTTTGAAAACCATATGGGATGGCATTATTCATCTTAGTCCCTTTCTCCCCTTCGTGCCTCAGAGGAGAAGTTTATTAAGAGTTTCTCGGAAGTGAGTTGCATGATTTAATAGGTGATGTAACTACTTCGTCATTCAGAGAATTCGATTTCTGTAGGACGGTGCTCCAGCTCAGTTAAATTGGAGAGCTCCTTGAATTATCAATTTACGCCAAATTTGAGTAACAGAGGACAACACCTACACGAAGTCTGATTTTGATCTATTGAATTTATTTTTGTGGGAAATTTTAAAGTTCTTGGTTAATGTTACTCACGTTGACGTTCTGAAAATGCTTAACCTCAGCTGGATTTGACCAAACAAACAACATTATAGGAATTTAAAACACAACACGTCTAAGGAATGCATCGAAGAATGATTAATTTATTTAACATTCACTTACATTCACATTAGTATTGGAGTCATGCGACTGAAATGCATAATTGTTACACGCATGTCCATACAAAGTTTTTCAATGTTTTGCTCTTAGGAATATATCCTCAAAATATTTGATAACAATCTGTTTACATTCTCAACTTTTGGCGTAAAAGGATCACTTCAGAAGTCATGTTAATTTAGCGTAACATAGACTAATTTAGTTCTTTATTTTTTAATGTGAAGTCGGATTACCGCTCCCCCTATGCTCTCCTACACCGACTGCTGCTTTCTGGTCTTCTGCTCCGGCTGCTCTGGCATGTGACTTTAATCTCAGGGTATGCGTGGATGTTTACGAATAAAACCAGATCTTCGTTGAAACACTTTTATTCTCACCAAAATAAGAAAGTGTGAGATTTGCCGATCGTTATTAAATTAGTTGAGTCGTTACCGTTTCTTTACTAAGACAGAAGATTGTTAATATTAACTATAAAGTGTCCTCACACTTGAGGATCCGGAATACAAGTCTCGTGACTGAAGATATGGGCGACGAGTGTAGTGACCCGCCGGGTTCTAGAGGGCAACTCTCAACGATCCTTTCTCTCCGGGTTCTCGCAGGCAAGTGTCTGTGCGTTATGACGCTCTCTGTACCTTTCACTTCCTAATTAGCAACAGGGTTTCGAAGAATCGACTATCCCTTGTTTTCCGGCTCACACCGGCGCTGACCGATTTCCAGGAAAACCGGTATACCTATGTATCAGGCGGACTACCTGGAATTTACCACTAATGACTTGCTTGTACCTTTTCCTGCCTTTTGACAATTTTAGTCACAAATAATCTCCCAGATCCTGTAACTTTATATATGTAACGATTTTAACATTTTCTGATTATTTAATTCCACCATGTGATGCAGTATTCTATCCATAATTATGGCGTTCACAATTTCGGCTTCAAATGTTATATTTTCTATAGGCTCTATGCTGTGTCCATCTATCTGTGAGGAACCTCCACGAAATATTCTCCTTAAACGGTGGTGCTAACTAATTGTCATTTATTTATTACATTTTACGTAGTACTCCTCTAGCAATAAATTAAACTTGTTAGCATTTCAAACAGACTTGCATTGTGATATAACCAGTATATCAATAATACTGTTACTGGTAAATTATAGGCACATATCAAATATAGTAGATGCTATGCTACATTTGGTTTCGAGTTTGTAGATCACCCTGGACATACCTACCCAACACAGAGTTTTGGGATGTTCAGTCCGAGCTATAATCGCTCAACGCTTAGATCCGCACTTAATTTATACAAACTTATAACAACTATCCAGCTATGCGCCGAAGCCAAAGCACGCCATAAAATATAGTACCTTAAATATAGGCGATTATCTGTGAACTTTCAAGATGCTGGGAATGACTACTTGAATGTAATGCCATTCCTAAAACTTCTGAGTAAATATCATTCAGTTGCAACATAAATACGAGGCATGAGTCCACGTGGTGTTTGTGTTAGTCACAACTGATACGAACACCAGGTAATCGCGGATGGATACAAGGTGTGGATCTAAAGCTGGATGGAGTATAGTGTAATCCACTAATTCTTGTCCAAATAAATGCCCATGTGAAAACTCGCTAATATGGTGCGTGTGTGTAGTGTTTTGACGCCCAAACTCGCTAATATTAATGTGACCATGTAACCCTCCGTTAGGTGTGCGCCCTGATAGAACAGTTATTCGCAAGAGGCTCACTGGCACGCGCTATATTTTTGTGCTTATATACTTACACAGTTGAACCTGATTTATGCGTATATCAAGTGGAAGAGGCAAGATTACTTATAACTTAGAATTACTTACAACTGAGGTTTTGATAATGTATCATTTTTTTTCCTCAAAAGAAAAGCTATACAGCAAGCCTACATGTGTAAAATTTTACAAACAAATGTATGAAGAAAACATTATTTTGAAATTGATCCTCCTTTAAAGAAATAATTTAATTTGGCTAGTTTCACTTTTCTTGCATTAAGTGCATACACTTCATTTTGTTACTGATGGCTGTACTTAGCGTGATATAAACAATTCCTAAGTCTGAGCAATTTTGGTTTTGTGTGGATTAAGTTCCACCTCTTGTATGAATTTTACTTTCTGATCAAGTGTGTACCATTTCCTTTTTCTGTTCTCCATGGCCGAGTAAAAGCAACTGAGAACTGAAAGACTAAACCGCTGCTCAGCAATAAACACCACATACCGAAAATATTTATGTTCGCTTCTCGTTTGGTGCTACGACATTATCGCGCTAGAAATATTAAATAAAATCAATGTTTCAAAATTAATGCTTTTTAAAATGGTTCTCCAAGACAGGTAACGTCTTGAAGATAGGCGTATATTCTGAGTAGGTAATAAATATAAATTGATGTTACTGATTTCATTCTCATTTGTCTGTCATTGATAAAAATAAACTAAACGAACTTAAACTCCACACTGGATACTGCGATACTCGTGCTTGTTATAGAAATATTCTCTTTCCTTATTCCTCTAAATAAATATAAGCGAATACTTAGAAAAAAACGCAAATTTTTAAACCATTTCTAAAGGTGCACATGAACTGTCCGTCTTGCAGTGAAATTAGCTGCTAAAGTAGTGACAGCAAGCTTCATATCATATGATACAGGGCGAAGGCCCAACTGACGGATAGCTAACAGCGCTTCGTCGTTGACTGTGAGATTCAGAACTGCTAACTGCCGGGGTTTCGAGCCTCGTCTTTCGCGTGTTTATTTTCAGTAATACAAGATTAACAAACGTGTTTAGTTCTCTACAGCTTTTTATCAGAAATGAAGAATCGGATGAAGGCACACTGCTACAAATTGAGTTAATGGGGACATGGCAATGTTGTGTCTGCTTGGAAATAACACATGACAACCTTGCTGGGTGCAAAGGTTGCTTCAACAACTGCATTCTGTTCTGTTTAACGTGCCATATTCACTGGCATCCGATTCTGGTAATATACACTATTACACGCTTATAGATTTTAATATGGTAATAGCCTACGAAATTTATAGAGATGTTTTTGAATGTGAATGTTTTAAGGGAAATATTAATTTCAAGGGGAATGTTTGGCAATTGAGGTAGGCGTGTTCCCTTCTTCATTTTCATTTAGAGATACCTTAGGAAGCATTCATTTGTAAAATTTCCATAATACTGCAGCATTCATAAGACGGCGGGAAAGGTTACAACGGTACGCGGAATAAAAATACCTAAAGGAGGAGCTTTATTAGAAATGATTCCATGTTTGTATAATTTTATATTTCGCACTGTTTATATAAATAATAATAATGTTCCCGTTAAGAAAGAAAAAATAAAAAGAAGTATGTTAAATGGGATTCGAACCCATATCAGTCCACCTGTGCACTTGAGAGAACACTCCTTAGCCAGCTCTCAGCCATAGTGAACACACGGCTATGGTCTGAGTGATTAAACTCACGTTCTATAGGTGTAGCACCAAAACTGAATCATTTTAGTTCTAGTCCACAACTTAATAGATACACCATAAGAAAATATGTTCTGCAGGTAAACTGAATTTGAATCTGCAATATTTGCCTGTTAATGTAGAAAGATTCCTGAAATGTTGCTTTTTCCAAACTGCGAGGTGAGTTGCGAGGTGTCATGGCTGCCATGTCCTCCGAGCAGCAAGGGAAGCATATGACTAATTTAATTCTCATACCACCTATGTAAATACGCCTGACAATTAGGTGACCCTTTGTTGTTGTTGTAGTGTTTAACGCCCTCTTTTACTACTACGGCACCGCAGGCGGTGACACTGATGATACATGGAATGAAGATGGAGCACCGGTGGAATGAGATGGCGGGGGAAACCGGAGCACCCGGAGAAAACCCGCCCTGACGCCGCTTCGTCCACCACGAATACCACATGCGGGTCACATGGTAGGCGAGCGCGCTAACCGCTCGGCCACGGCACCGCCTAGGTGACCCTTCGCGCACGTCTCACCGAAGATGGATATTTACTTTTGTGAAAGATAGTACATCCAAAAACCAAAAACTAGTCGGGTCCAGGCCAGTGCCACGAATTAGCACGTAGTAGCTTTCCTAGAACGAGCTAAACACATGAATCCAACGGCAGCTAGAAGGAGAAAATGAATCCGTTTAGGAAGTAAACATAACACAGTAATATGATTCATCGCTCCCCCCCCCCCCCCCCCACCACCTCCGCAAAAACAAAACAAAACAACAACAAAATACACCGCGACAACGCTAGTATGTTTTGCGAGATGGCAAACTGATCAGTTTTCAATTAGGAACCCCTGTCCGGAAATGCACGGTTTGTACCCTATAGCGCATCGAAATTTCAGAAGGAACGGTTGTGACAATTTAACATTCGTTTTGGTATCTCAATACGGAAGTTATGCAACTCTTTAGGTATCTGTGTACTGGGATGAACGACCTGAGCGTAAGAGCATTCCTGCGCATGCGCTAAATTCCTCCATAGAGTCCTTAGTGCGCATTCTGCTGCGTTGCTTGTGTAGTTTCCAGTACGGTAATTTTTTTAACAGCAGTGCGATACATACCAGTACACAGCTGCTGAAATGGCCGACTTGAACTCCGGCACACTTTGGTGTAAATGTGCGGAATCACCTCAAAACATTAAAAAATTATTTTGTTGTTTAACAACGCTGTCAATTGCCAGGATCACATCAGCGTCCCCAGTGTGCCAGAATTTGAATCACCTCAACGTCGAATATCCAAATCGATGGATTAGCAGAGGTGGACCAGTTCCGTGGCCAGCATGGTCGCTACGGACTTTTTTCAGTGGACTTGTATGAAGAATGTGGTGTATGGCACTCATGTAACGTCAGCGGAGGACCTTATGGCTCGAGTCCACGCAGCGATTTAACATCTTCAAAGACAAGCGCACGTATTGGGTCATATGTACCGCCGATATAGACTCTGCAATGACATAGGATGTAAACAGTTTGAAGCCTGTTTGTGCGGTAGACAGCTCGATGTTGGGTTTCTTGACGAAATGTGAACACTTCGATGCATACAAACCGTGCATTTCCGGAGAGGGGTTTCTATTTGAAACCCGATCAGTTTGCCGTCCCGCACAAAATACTACGCATTGTCGGTGTTTGATTAGGGATATCTGTATATATAAGAATTGCTTGAATATTAAATTTTGGTAGACAGAATTACATTTAGTTATATAGAGTGTATGATAAATAATTATGAATTAAGTGTAATTTTGATTTTAGTTGTTTTGGCGGGAATAACAAAGTGTTCAAATTCCTTTTACACACACACACACACACACACACACACACACACACACACACACACACACGCACTCACACACTTATACCGTAATTATTACCCGTATTATTAAATATTATTTTAATAATAAATTAAATGATAATTAAATTATAACGAGATAGTAATGTGAATGTATTTAATGTAATGATTATTGCTAATGGATAATTTTATGATATGAAACAACACTATTTAAATTCAATAACTAGTATGCAAATAAATATTCTAATTCACAGTTATATAATGTAATGTTTCTGGTACATACAGTTAAAATGTTACTTGTAAAACGGTTTATGGTTAAAATGTTACTTGTAAAAGTGCTTGTTTATGCTTTTGGGTCGCTACCTGCGGTAATTAGGAACCCGGATGGTCTGCTAAACTTGCTCGGCTAGTGTTCTAAGAAATGTCCAGGGGCTAATGGTTCGCTAGCTGGTGGTTTTCTGAGAATTCAGTCTGAGGCGAGGCTAAAGTCCGCGGGATTTTTAGTTACCATGCATGGCTTGGCTTGGTATTCTGTTCTGTAACCCTTCTCGGTGCAGTCGCATATTGCCTGCAGTAGTCACAAACATTAATTCGCGCCAAGGCGTAATAGTTATTACCGCGAATATTATAGAGTGAACAGTTTTTCTCAGCAGTATATTAAGCGGTGAAGTATATTTTTAAAATTGTGAAAGTGAATTATTCCACCGTACCAGACTTCAGCGACTTAACATATTTTAACTGTGATAGGGGAACCTTATAGTAACTTTACTTTAACACGGCGACAACTCCTGCTGAATAGTGATTGTGAAATCCAACCCAGAACTAAATTAATTACAAGAACTGTGTGTGTTCTCATTCCGCCAACAATGCTCACGCATACCCTGTAGACAGTGCAGTTTCAGCTCTAATGACTAGCCAAGGCAAGCTTATAGACAATTTATAGGGCAGATCTGCCGGACTACAAGACCATCGAGCACCCGGCTGCGGAGATCCTTTCCAGCGAGGAAAAGGCTTCCTCAAACTTGGCTTTCACGTGGGGCTTATTATTGTCTCCCGGACTAACATCCTCAACACACACACACACACACACACACACACACACACACACACACACACACACACACACACACACACACACACACACACACACACACACACACACACAAGGCCCGTAACCAACGGTGTTTTACCAGGGCACGAGTATAACGGAGGGTTAAGGAATTGGCAATTCTTATGTCATACTTTTTAGGTATAGATAATTCACAAGCTGCTGCTTGAAGAATGAAAACTTACAGCTTCAGGCAACATACAGGATTATCCAATATCAATATCAGTAAAGTTAGTGAAGGTATGGCTTAAAGATGATAGTCCACTTGAACACTTTTTTGCTCCATGTATATGTCGCCTTTAACATCTAAGGTCATATCAGCAGCTTTTCGTTTGGAACAAATTCACATTGGCAATGGTGTTCACTCGTTTACTTTTCATGTAATGTTGGATTTATTTTCGTCGGGTTCCCTTTATTAACATTAAATTCACACATACATACACACATATGTACACTTTCACTCATATTTACAGACTATGAAGGATGCGGAACAATCCTGGCTAAAGAAAAATTCCCACCCTCAAGCCCAGGACCTCTAAGTTTGGAAGTTAGCATGCTACCACTAGACCACAGATAGCGTACAGTACCCAAATCAACAAATAATTCTCCGGCCGTGAAAACCTACCGTTATTCGTAAATCAACAAAGTAAATCGTCGTATAATTGCTCTCACGTCTTTAAAAATATAATTTAATTTCTTAGCTAAATTGTAACAACGTTTTGTATCCCTTCTCATACTAATGACTGCAGAAATATACAAATCTGATGTTTAACGCCGTCACTACTTTATCAACGCTTCCCGTTTGCAAATGTTGCTTTTACTTCAGTTGTGGCATAAGTTCTTACTCCAAATTTAATCATAGTAAATGCTATATTTATTACAAATGGGTTCAAAGAAGGCTGCACATAATTTATTGTATATACGATGTGGAAACAGAATTAAAATTGTTATGCCACAATTCAGTTTTTGTTACTGATGGGATAAAATGCATTGCTGCTTTCTCAAGTATGTTCTACCAAGCCTGATAGTTAAGTTCATATTTTTCAAAGACGCGACATAATCCATTGAAGATATCTTCTACCCCTAATTACCTTTATATGGAAAATACTTCGATTCTTTGTTTTATTTTTTCAAGACTGGCTCTGGTGATGTTGATTAAATATAGAGCATTTCAAATATTTACATGACATAGGCTTCTTGAGCTTTCTGGGAATAAAGTGAAGTGCTCTGCATTCGGGAGGAACTGTGTATAATTTTGTATAGCGGGTAAAGCTAAGAGAGAAAAAGATAAAAAATTACTATACCAAAACCGTTTATTTGTTTAAATAAATTTCCATTGCATTATCCGTTTCCGCCATATCTGTTATCATTAGTTTGTGTTTTAATAATGTGACATTTTTAAACTGCTCTGTTATTTAGTTGTTTCAAGTCTAGAAAACTGGTGCTTTCTGAGCGCAGCGCGCTCACGGCCTTGTACTGATAACTGTATGCTTAGCAGGTAAAAAAAATGAAAGTCGTTCAGGCTACTCCACGAGTTGCCGAGGCCTGTGCTAAACACAGTTATCAGTGCAGGGCCGTGAACAGGCTGCGCTCAGAGAGTACCAGTTTCCCAGCCTTGAACTGTTTTTTTGGTGATACCACAGAGGAAGTATGGAATTTCAAGGCCAACACATAGCGACCTGCGATTAAATATCTACTACTGGTTCGGTTTCTTCCACTACCTTGTACCCACAATGAAATCTATAATGGACTACTTCTGCAGAAGGTTTATTGAGATTAACGTGAAGTGAGTAGAACAATAAGCTTTAGTAGAAAGAGTTTGTAGTGGCAATTAAAAATAAATAATAATGGATAAACAAAGCAATGCGAATGTACCATAAGGTTTTTAGTTCTGATGTTCAGAATGAAACACCCAACTTCTATTACAATTGTTTTTTAATAATGAAACAAAATCAAAACATGCACTAAAATCCCCATATTTAATTTTTCAATTTAATAATGTTGCATTATTGAATGCAATATTAATTTGTATAAGCAGTAGGAAAAAATAAAAGGGAAATGCGAAAACTTGCTTGTATAATGAAGCAAACTTGCTAACTTACTGACACATAACTTCATTTACTCTGGATCAAAAGCCCATTCATCAGATATAGCGTTCAAAATGCATCGTAAATAATTCTATTAGCTCACCATTAGAGTTATTTCTAAAACACATGCAATTGGAAGCCACACTATTAAAACAATTATTATTAACAATGCTGTAAAAGAACCGTTTTCATTTCGAATCGTCTGTATGACTTGAGATTTGTTTTCAGTTTCTCCACTGCGTGTAGTAAGCAAAATATATATTATATATTATATTCCACCTAAAAGGTCAATATAAAGATTTCGTCAGAAATAGTATTTAAGTTCAGCACTTTCCAGGATGCAACACGAAGATTTTGAAGAAAATTCCCACCAGTGTAAAATACCAGTTGCATGGAATCTTTTTAAAAACTGTTTTTATTAAAATACCATATGTTTAACATATGTTCACGGCAAACGAAATATATATTTTGAATTTCCTGCGAATAGCCTCTGAAGTCATCTTCATTCTGAATGAGTTCTCCATAACTGGTAAACCGTAAAAGATAGACAAAATAGTATTACACAACAATGCAGATCTCCATAAAATACACAATTTATATCAAATAACCTTTTTATGTAATGTTAACCATTTCCCAGATATTCCTTGTTATTCGTTTGAATTCTCAAATACTTACAATATTCTCAAATATGAAGTCGTTATCCTTTCTCTCTTTCTCTTCTGGTCACGCAAAGAACGGATTTTCAAAGACATTACATGCCAACCCACTCTTTAAAGATTTGACTGTCGCTTAAAGCCTACTGTATTCTCCAACCGCCTTGTATCTACAACGAAATTGCAATAAGAAAGTTTCTGCAAATGTTTATGTCAATGTACATAGAGTAATACGCGTTTATAAGAAAAACTAGTTTGGAAGTACAAAAGTGAGTAGAAAAAAATAATATGAGTCTAACAATCAGATGTTCCTATAAACACACCTTGGGTTATTTGTTGTTTTATTTATGTAACTAAATCATTGTGTTTCTCATATGTATATTATTCAGCTTTTAGCTCTATATAAAAATATGAAACCAATTATTGTAACATTAGAAACCAACAATTTAATACATTTTAAGGCAAAACAAGCAAAAAGAACAGGTTTTCTTATACACCTTGTCATAGGATAAAAATTATTTATGTACTTGATCTTTAAATATGATATATGTATCTATAATTTTCTTAACTATATTCTCCAGTGGTAACTGTTGTGCGTAATTATAGGTGTTTTGTACAAGTACTTAAATTGCTTAAAAGTGCCATAGATTTTATTCCTTTTTGTGCTAAATCGACCGCCAAAACTTCACTAGCACAAAGAAACTTTCAATACTGCTTTATTAGAAGTATTTTCCGCAAGGGAACTTTCATGTGCCATAACTCATGACGTTGCACTGAGTTGGTTTTTGGCATCCTCCCAAAAATGCTTTGAACCAGCGCTTAACGAACCCCCACCATTCGCTTTAGGAGAGGCAGAACATTTCGATAGTAAAGGGGAAAAGGATCGTTTGGCTTAGGCCCACATTGTAAATGACACTTTTATAATTGACCAGTTAATAGAGAAATTATATTCAAACTATGCTTCAGCTGATACATATTTTCTTAAAAAAAACTATTTATAGAATTCTTATTTGTTCTTTACTAGAGTAATAAGTGATGTCTTGCACTCACATGACTTTCTCTACTCTTCTACTAACTGTTCTCTGAAACCCTTATTCCTCTATCTTTTTCATGTGAGTTGAGATAAACATTTGCAGAAATTATCTTACTGCTGATTTCCTTGTAGGTGCAAAGGGAATATGGGAATACCGTAGGCTTTGAGCGATAGTCAAATCTTTTAAAACCTTGAAATTCCGTGCCCTTTGCATGGCTAGTAGATATAAAGTGAATAACTACCGTTGTAGAAAATTTTAAGTATTGCAAAACTCACTCAATAAACCAGGAATAACTCCGAAATGGTTTACTCCACAGAAAATGCATTTGGGCATAGCTTCTGTTTTTAACGGAATCTACATTATTTCTATAGTAAGATTTGGTCTAACTCTTAAAGTTTACCAGTTTTGTAAAAGTCAACAAATGTAAACAGGACTACACAGGCTACAGTCAGAAAATTCAGAATATACATTTCATTTGCCAAAGATATACTAAACATAATGCATTTTAATCAAAATCTTTAGAACCATTTTCAAGAAAATCAAAATTTTCGAAAAATTTTCCATGTAAAGGACTGTTTAGGGTGGAGGAACTTTCTTCAAAATATTTGTGTTGCCTCCTTCAAAGACATTAAACTTTAATACCAAATTTGTTTTTAACCAACTTCTCGGTTTTGAATTATTGGGGTTCACACACACACATACACACACACACACAGACACACACACACACACTAACACACACACAACACAACACAAACATACACACACATTGACTCTTTTCTAAAAATTCTTTTTTTGGATTCAGGAGCCTCAAAACATATTTCCGGTGAAAGCTCCACATCAAAATGTTGGATAGAATACAATACTTTTTTTGCCCACCTCGGTAGCGTGATGGTTAGCGTCTTTGCCTCACGTTCAAGAGGTCGCGAGTTCAAATCTCGCTTGGGCTAAGTTATCGGGATAAGGTTTTTTTTTTTTTTTTTTTTTCTTTCTTTTTCCTCTCGAGGTTTTCTCTTATCCTGAGAAGACGAATGTCGGGTGACTTAGAGCTCTGTGGACCTCGGGCTCATTTCACCCATTTCAGTCCAATATGACAATTCACCGGCTGATATGACATTACGTTGGAGGACGTTAAAAAAATTTTAAAAAAGAAGTAGAGAAAGTAAAAATGACATTCAAGCTAGTATATTTCAGCTGATTTTGATAAATATTTTGAAAAGGATTGATACAACACTAATTTGCTCTTTATTAGAATAAGTGACAAAATGACCCATGTTTCACTTACTTTTCGAAATTTAAGAATTTTCTTACTACATATACTAGAATTAAACTTATGGTAGATACTATCTCCTATTTTATGGTTTGTATTAAAGCGATGCCGCATCACAACTGCCCTGTCGTAGACTTGCGCAGTCATGACATTTTCAACACAAATTTACTCCGGTACGCTTTGTTTATTTACAGTTCTTTCCGCCCCCCAACACCGTTGTAAGGTCATTTCATTAACTCAGTTTTTTTTTATTGAATTTAACTGGTATCACAAATTTATCACGTTATGCACCTTTTAGATAATGCACTTAAATATTTCAAATCATCGTCTGTGTTTACAAAAAGAGGATCATGTATTATTTGTAGTCAAAAGCGGTAGCTTATGGCACCCTATGCCTCGAGGTCAGTTAACAAAAGTTGAAGACCTCTCGGAAGGACCACTAAAGCCAAAAATGCGCTTACCTCTGCAATTAGCACTTGCGCTTCAGAAGCAGTTCGTATACGACGGTAGATCAGATGGTACACGATAACGGCATCATCGTAGCACGGCAGGATGGCCGTTCAATGTCGAGGAATCCAGCTCAAACAGCACGTGCATTGCGACTGCCGGTACCGGCTCGAACCTGCGCCGGTCCATCTCTTGGGGTCGATACAACGGCGCTACTCCAGCCCTTCCTCCCTCACCCCAACCATCCCTTTCGAGATCTTTGCAAAAAGAACTAGTAGAAATGACAAAATACGCTAACTCGGCTTGCTTTATTCTTCTGTTAATATGGCTTGCGCGGCCACCGTCAATTGTTTCAGTTATAGAGCAAAGGTTTTCTCCGATACCTTTTTCATAACACCGCTGTAGAACTAAGGTCAAATGCATTACCCAGAAGCGGTAGTTTCAAAAACAGTTATGCTTCCTGCCTTTCTAAATTACAACGTAATGGTTACAAATTTCCATCCTACAAGATTCCTACAAGATGTAGGAATTACGAATCTCTCATTTTACACTCATTTACTCAACACAGCATTTTTCACTGAAATTACGCGCTCAGGAGTTATTTAGTCTTTCTCTTTATTTTCCCTATTACATACAGTAAGTAGCGGAATTGCATTCCTTCCCAAAAATTCGATATCGAGATTTCATCTCGACCCTCTGAATCTAAAAACAAAATTTAGAAAAAGGTCAGTATATCCGTGTGTGTGTGTGTGTGTGTATGTGTGTATGTGTGTGTGTGTGTGTGTGTGTGTGTGTGCGCGCGCGCATGTGTGTCTTTAAACAGCATATCTCAAAAATGAAAAGTCGGTTAAATACCAAACTAAGTTCATCTTCCAAGGATGCTGCACGAAGATTTTCAAGAAAATTCCCACACTTTACTTGGAATTTTTTTTGAAATTTTTGATTTTCTCAAAAATAGCTCTAACCATTTGCTTAAAATACCACAAAACTGAGATACCTACTTTCGTGACAAATGAAATGTAACTTAAATTTTCTGGGAATAATCCCTGATGTCCTCTTCACTCAGGAAGACTTTGTCTAAATGGTAAACTGTAAAAGAAGGCAATATCTTACTACACAAAAAATGTAGATATCATTAAAGCACATAATTTGTCAACTATTTTGTGTGTATCAGTGTGTGTATGTGTGTGAAGATAATTTTCAAGATATTCTTTACTATTGGTTGGAATTTTCATATATACTTTTCTCAAATAGGAAGTCGCTATTTCTTTTTAGTGCCGTAGTCATGCAAAGACCATGGTATATCAAAGCAATCACACAGTAACCGGCTCTTAAAAGATTTGACTATCCCTTAAGCCTTCTGTATTCCCTTGTTTCCGTTTTAGCTATGCGAAAATGTGTAATAAAACCGTTACTACAAACGTTTATCTCTATTAATATGAAGTAGATGGAAGAATAAGCATTTGTAAGATTAGTATGTATAAGAACGAGTAGAAAAAGTCGTTTGAGTGCACACATCACATATGGTTTCTTTGGGTACAATCGTGAATAATTTTATTAGAGTTACAGGGTGTGGATCATGTTGGAAATAAAGTTTGCAAACTATATTGGAATCCAGGTTACCAACTTACATAGATGTGCAGCAATTCACCATTTGTCAGGAGCAGCAAGCAGAATAGCTGTCTTCTCTGTGGCTAATCATCACCAACTTCGAAATTAACTGAATTGAATCAATCATTACGTCAACAACAGAATCGTTTCGTTACACGCACGAGAATTAGACACAAGCTTAGTGTAGGTACAACGCATATGACACTGAAACATTTTAGAAAATTAAACAAGGATTGACTTTAAAAAATAATATAATTTAAAATATAAACATATTCCCCTTTAACATCCATACATTTTTGCATAGGATGAAGTTCTAAAAGTAAAGATACCACTCTTTCTGAAGCACTTCAGAAACCATATTTTTTAACGTTACACTGCTTCATCTGATGACGAAAATGTGATTCCAGAAAGAAAGAAAGAAAGAAAGAAGGAAAGAAAGAAAGAAAGAAAGAAAGAAAGAAAGAAAGAAAGAAAGAAAGAATGGAAGAAAGAAAGAAAGAAAGAAAGAAAGAAAGAAAGAAAGAAAGAAAGAAAGAAAGAAAGAAGGAAAGAAGATAAGACGGGGAAAGAGATGGAAAGAAAGAAGGAAGGAAGGGAGAGAGGAAGATAGGGAGGGAAGGAGAGAGGGAAGGGAGGGAAGGAAGGAAGAAGGGAAGGAAGGAAGAAGGGAAGGAAGGAAGAAGGGAAGGAAGGAAGAAAAATAAAGTAGGAAGGGAGGAAAGAAAGAAACTGATAACTATCTTCTTGGCAGCACCATGAAATCGTCGGCATTTTGCAGGCTTAGTTGAAATGGTCTTTGAAAGACCATTGAGCCGATTAACTTTTCTTCTCAGGATCACAACAATAAATTCAAAATTAATTACCAGTAGCGATATCCTAAGCCAAATTTGAAGTGCCATCACTGAATTTTCCCAGTGTTTTTCTGCACAAACATTCTTGTTTTTGACCGGGAGTCAGTTTATATAGAATCGTTTGACAGCGAAGCTTACTCACGTCTCGTTGTTGGCGTAAAATATTTTGGATTTTATTAATACCTACCAATACCCAATGTTGCCCTAAAGATGCATAAGATATCTGTCGATTTTCTTCAAGCAATGCAAGATTTTCATCAGTAACTACAGTTCTTGGGCGTCCACCACAAAATTCAATGCTAAGAAAAATCAGGTCCCTTTTCAATTCGCTGTACCAATTAGGTGTAAGTTTTTGCTTTGTATAGGACTTCTTCGCCAAATGCATTTCTAAGCCGACCTACACCTTGTTTAGGCGCTAATGATCAAACATATTGTGACAAAATGTGAATTTGACAAGTCCCATTCCTGACACAATGTGACCGAATGATAACAAAGTCCAATTATTTTTTCTGTCACTTTATTCTTCTTATAAAACTGAAGTACAAAATACAGTTCTCTTTTACCGTCGTTAACACAATTAACTATTCTTTTTTTCCTTTTTATATGAATTACATTATTACGACGGGGCAGTACTTTATGACCATGTTGACATTTCACTGTCTCTTAAAAACACCAACAATGAAAAATTTGAAATAAATACGCAAGTCAATAGTAGAAACAGTGATTGACAGTAACTATTAACTGCATGCCTTTAATAAAAAAATTAAAAGAGAAAATTTTAAAAAATTAAAGAAGTTGGGCATAAAGTACCTTGGTAATGCGAAGGTAAAGTCAATTCATAGACACATTCACACTTCCATTCCTGCCTCCAGACTAGAAAGGGTGGGGAATAATCCTGGCAAAAGAAAAAAATCCCATTCATCAGCCGGGAATTGAACCGGAGACCTCTGGATTTGAACGTTAACGTGCTAACCAGACCACATATGCAGTCTAGATAATGTTTAACCATAGGGTACGCATTTTCAGTTCGTGTTTATTTCTTTTTTTCCTTTTTGCAGCTTTTGTAGTTTCCTTGTAACTTTTAAGGGCATTTGAAGATCCACAACCACAAATATCTCATTTGCTGTAATAAACGTTAAGGTTTAATGCACGTGCACGTTATTGTGTTTACATCTTTATTCACTGTATTACTTCTTGTATGAATGCGATGTCACAATAAACCACGAAAACATAAA
>CM060961.1:135541301-135611301 GCA_030765045.1 Tenodera sinensis | reverse complement strand
TAACGGGCAACGACTGCAAATTCAACGTTACTACACTTGCAGAAAATACTTTATTTTTGGGTTTTTATTAAATAGTGGACTAGAAGTAACAACGATGCCAGTGTTGAGTATTTTGCTTACCAACGTAAGCTCCTTTACTTCGTGTTTTTCCTTCTTCCTTTCGTTCTGTATTAACAGGAACATTTTAGAACTGAAAACTTTGGAAGATATTGATAACTATTACTGTAGATAAAAGCAGCAATACACCTACTTCAACTGTCAATCATTCTTCCAGAAATTAACAACCAACAGTTTCCTTTAAACACCCACATTCAAAGACATCTCTCTAAAAATATCGAAGATTATTACAATGTTACAGTATTTACTTCCACCATGCACTGTTAATATTTAGTTATCTTACAATGGATATAAGAAAGCGTTATATCTTGTTCATGTTAGAAAATATTGACATGCACGAAAACTAAAATATTACAGGCACATGAAACGAAAACAATTATTTTAGAAAAGTTAATCACTCACTATGATTACATTCATGTATATTTAAGTATGCAGTAATACAACGCAAATATGCTAGGAGAGAATCAGGCTCAAAGCATCGAACGAAAATGAATTTAGAATATTGCATCCCATACAGAAGAAAATGGGGTAGGTATCGCTTAGTCACAAAAGTGCTTAGAGAACTTGATGCCAGTGAATAAAATTAGTAAATGACCTAGTAAACAGAATGCAATTCTGTTGTAGACTACTTCAACGTGAAGCAACCCTTGCACCTAACAGCGTTGTCATTTTGCTCGTTTCCCATCACCACACAATGTTGCCAGATGCCCATTAACCCAATTCCTAGACATGTGCCTTTATCCTGATTCTGCATTACTGATAAAAAGCTCTGGAGAGCTAAAGACACTAGTTAATCTTCCATTTCAGAAAATAAACTTGCAAGAATGTGAGGTTTGAACCACCAACTTTCAGTACCTTGACTTCTACGGATAGCCACTCAACGACTTCGGCTATTTCTGCGCATTGTAATATTTACTTCTAACATGAGGATATAGTTCAGCCTTAGAATGTCCACTGTAAGCTAACTAAACATTAACATTGCATGACGGAAGTAAATTCTTTAACATAGTAATAATCTTCGACATTTTTGGAGAGGTGCATTTGAATGTGGGTATTTAAAAGAAATTGTGGATTATCAATTTCTGGAAGAATGATTGACAGTTGCATTAGGCGTATTCCCTGCTTTATTTAAATGTATTGCAATCAATACCTTCTAAAGCTTTCAGTTCTAAACTCTCAATCGTAATGTAGCAATGTGATGATATTGTGTAATAGTATATTGGCACAGGTTATATAAATACTCACCTCTCATTACGCTTTCTTACGTCTCAGTTTATAACTATGCGTATTTATCATTGCAATAATACCATCACACACTAGCACTAACCAGAATTCAATAGGATTCGATTCTTGGATGTAAAATATGACCTGCATAAAGACAAAGTTGTTGGAGGATTTTATGTATATTGTATTTATTACGTGAATTATGCGTTATTAACGCGTGTTTTCCTGTAATGTAGATAACCTATTTTACGCATAAAGAAGGCCCAACGCTACGTTTAAGGAATGCAATTGCTGTGCTAAATAACCTTGCTCTAGTTTCTCGAGTTAAGGCAAAATGTATGCTGTGTCAAGGTCACTATAGTAATCAGAGGAAGTATTGTAATCCACCCAAAACTTCGATGTCGAGATTTCACCAAAACATATTTGGGGCCCTCTGAATAAAAAAGAAACATTTTAGACAAAAGTGTGGGTGTGTCTGAGTGTGGCTATATGTTGAAAGCATAACTCAAAAATCTGATGTGCTGCACTCACATGACTTTCTCTACTCTTGTACTAACCATTCTTAAAACTCATTCCTGTATCTTCTTCGTGTTAGTTGAGATAAACATTTGTACAAATTATCTTATTGATTATTTCCTTGTAGGTATGTACAAGGAGAATATTAGAATACAGTAGGCTTTGTGTGATAGTCAAATATTTTAAAGTCTTGAGATTCCGCTTTCTTTGCACGCTTAACACAAAAAAATGAACAATGGTGTTCCATTTCACGAAAGTTTTAGGTTTTTCGAAACTGACACAAATAACAAGGAATATCTCCGAAATGGTTCACTCTACAAAACATTTTATTTCGGCATAAATTGTGTGTTTTGGTAAGATCTACATTTTTTGTATATTAACATTTTGTCTATCTCTTACGGTTTAGGAGTTATTCAAAAGTTATCCAGAGTAAACAGGACTACATAGACTATAGCCAGAAAATTCAAAATATGCATTTCATTTGTCATACAAATATCTTAAACATATGACATTTTAATCAAAATCGTCAGAACCATTTTCAAGAAAATCGAAATTTTCGAAAACTTTTCCATGTAAAAGGTAATTTAGGGTGGAGCTATTTTCTTCAAAATCTTCGTGTCGCATCCTTGAAAGACATTAAAGTTAAATACCGACTTTTCGTTTTTGAGTTATGCTGTGCACAGACTGACACACACACAGACACACACACACACACACACACACACACACTAGCGCGCGCGTACCTTTTTCTAAACATGGTTTTTTTTTTTTTTTTTTTTTTTTTTTTTTTTTTTTTGTTCTTGTTTCAGGTGGTGACAAAACTTATGTTTGCGGTGAAGTCTCAACATCAAATTCTTGGGTGAAATTCAATACTTCCTCTACTTACCAGTAGAGAAAGTAAAAACCAAAAGTCGCTTAAAAACCAAAGTTTGTATTTCAGTTTAATATCTTCTAAGAATGCGACACGAAGATTTTGAAGAAAATTCGTCCACTCTAAACTACCCTTTGCATGGAAAAGTTTTCGAAAATTTCAATTTTCTCGAAAATGGCTCTAACGATTTTGATTAAAATTCCATATGTTTCAGATATTTTTATGGTAAATGAAAGTTATATTTGTAACTTTCTGGCTATAGTCCTGTTTACTTTTGCATAACAGGTAAACCGTAAGAGATAGACCAAATTTTACTATACAAAAATGTGGATCTTGCTAAAACACATCATTTATATCCAAATAATTTTATGTAGAGTAAACCATATCAGAGATACTCCTTGTTATTTGTGAGTATTTTGGAATACTTATTCATTTGTTTATATTTTAGCCGTGCAGAGAACGGAATGTCAAAGCTTTAAAAGATTTGGCTATCGCTCAAAGCCTAGTGTATTTCCATATTGCCCTTGCACCTTCAAGGAAATAAGCAATACGGTAATTTCTGCAAATATTTATCTCAACTAATGAAAACATAGAGGAGTAAGAGTTTTAAGAATGATTAGTGCAAGAGTAGAGAAAGTCATGTGAGTGCAGCACATCAGATTTTTGTAACTACTTTTCAAACCTCTTTTGTATAGACACTAAAAGTTATATATTGGAAACATTTCTGCATGAGACCAGTGGCGGCTCGTGACTCGTAAATTTGGGAGAGCGGCATAATATATTTTCAGAATTACCACGCTTTATATCACAGTTAATTCTGAATTTCACCAGGAAATATATGAAAAGGAAACGAACCATATAAAGCAAGAGATTGTTTTCTTTTTCAATGTACTCCTTTAATGTACTGTCGAGCTGAGCCATTAAGTTAACCAACCCCCGGAAAATGCCAGGATCATCAGAAGTGTCAATTCCGTCATTCTCTCGGAGCCCAAGCTATGACTACTAAGAATATAACGATTTTTTTGACACGTTTTCGTTGTGTTTCTTTATTTGTAACCTATAAGCACTGTCTAATTGTCTATTATTTCAAACTCTATGTCAGCAGTTATATGTTTTTCACTAAGGTTGTGCTTTTTAACTTTTTTCTTTAGGTGCTCCCACACCTATTGAAGTCCATGTGGGATCACCAGCATTCATTACCAAACCGGAATAACAGAAAAATGCATCCGCAAAGCCAACACGCATACCTGTACAGCGAAGGTTAAATTTTCTGCTTTAACCATCTGTATTTTTTGCACGGATTTTGAATTTGTTCAATATTCAATATTGGTCTTGGCGGCCCGAGGTTCTTAAGTTCCAATCGAGACGCAAAACTCGTTGCATTTGCACTGAGTATACGAGTTACATTATTCATGATTCACAAATTTATTTCACGGTCCCTGTGAAGATTCACGCCATGACACCACTCGAAAGCGCTGCTAAAACTGCGTTTGTTTAACCGTTGCAACTGCTTCCAAACAGCTAATTACATTATTACGTAATACGTATTCAGTGTATTATGTTAGCCAAAAGAATGTCCTTTCTTGGTATCGCTTTATCGGGAATATGCAACACCATACCTTAAATGATTCAGCTACAACTAATTTAGTTCAGAACTAATTTTCATTAAATGATAACATTCAATACAAGAGAAAGGAGTATGCATGGTATGCGAGTGGCAACACTGTTAGTAGTGATCACGCTGGGTTGATTTGTTTGATTCCGATCAAACAGCTCAGAAAAAATTATCGCAGGCGCTTTCCCCCTCCACTCGGACGCCGCCCGGATTATGTTTCGTCTCCTCTATGGTCGATGCCATCCCCACACCTCTCCGCACCGCTTGCGGTACTACTTAGGCAAAGCGATTAGGCGTATTGGTCTTGGCTGTCGAGTGCTACGACCGCTTCTTATCTTGTTTGCTGGAACAGCGAAATAATAGTAACTTGGCGTATAGTCAGTGATAAAACAAAAATAAATGATCTCTTGCGCCTGCCGATATATGAGACCTTGCTGTCCTGAAGACATGATTACATCTGAATAGAATGCACATACCCATCTCGCCGTGTTTGTGCGATAAGCTCACGTAAACAACTCGACACTTTCACATTCTTTCCAATACGCCTCATGGCTTTGCCAAGTAGTATCACCAAGATGTAAACAACCCTTGACGAGCGAGGTGCAGTACGGAATTGCATCCGTAATGAAAACATCGGCACTCTTCTGTGTATTAGCGATGTAAAAACACTTTAAACGAAATAAAATGGGTAAATAGAAATATGAAGTATAGAAATGTATTTTGGGGTGACGTCTGATATCAAAGATATACTTATTTAATTTTATTCATAGAGTGCCTCATTGCCAGCCGCCACTGTACAACACGTATCATGAATAGGAAGTTGATAGAGTTGCCGCTCTTTCCTGAATAATTCGTATAATCACGTGACAATAGATAGTCAATAGAGAAAGGCACGTGATTGCAATTCACCCATGTTTTGCTTTATTTAATTAATCTATACGATATTTAGTGTTGTTTACATCCTCGAGAGCATATCACTATTGCCTATTTTTACTTGTTTACCCTAATTAAGGTTGCAACACATGTTAAGTCATATCTTGACAGACATCCGATGCTAATTAATGAGTCTGCTGCATAGCGGAGCAGTCGTTCGCACACCATTTGCGTCACATTCGCACAAGAAAATGTTTATTCACGACCAGACCAGACGGATGTATATGCGAAGTAAAAGAAAAGCCTTATGCAAGATATTCCGTGGGTGGAATTTATTCTTTTGTATAGCACGATGCTGTCATTATGTAGATTTTCCAGCTACGATCTGATCTCATTGTTTAATCTCAGAAGTGCGCATAAGAGGACTTACAAAATGAAGATAAATGACAACATACAGCATTAAGATCTTCAAATTACACTTACTGTTGCATATTTAAGAAAAACAGCCCAATGTTGTCTCCACTGAAATATAAGCATTGCCACTTTCATTTCATAAGATCACTCTAAAGTAAATTCCCATTTTGAAACAGCTGCATCTTCTTGACGTGTTAGCAGTTTGGTTTCATATTGGTATCACTGCTGTTTAGAAGGTTTGGGTTTATTGTTTACTTTCTCTACTATGTATATTCCACCCAAAAATTCGATGTCAAGGTTTCACAGGAAATATATGTTTTGAAGCCACCTGAATTTAAAAAAAAAAACACACATTTATAGAAAAAGGTCCGTGTGTGTGTCTGTCTGTGGACAGCATAGCTCAAAAACGGTTAAAAACAAAAGTTGGTATTTAAGTTTAACATCTTTCAAGGATGCGACACAAAGAATTTGAAGAAAATTACTCCACCCGAAACTGCCCTTTACATGGAAAATTTTTCAAAAATTTTTATTTTCTTGAAAATGATTTTAATGTTTGAGATATTTTTATGACAAATGAAATGTACCTATATCTTGAATTTTTTGGCTAGAGCCCATGTAGTCCTATTTACTCTGGATGACTTTTGCATAACTGGTAAACCAAATAGATCAAATCTTACTATACAAAAAATGCAAATCTTGCTAAAGTACACAAATTTTTCCTCAATTAAGTTTTTGTAATGTGAACCATTTCAGAGATATGCCTTGTTATTTGTGTAACTTTTGGAGAACTTATACTTCTATCAAATGGAACATCGTTGTTAATTTTTATATGTTAACCGTGCAAAGAGAGTCGAATTTGAAAGCCTTAAAAGATTTGACTACCTCTCAAAGCCTACTGTATTCCCATATTTCTCTTGCACTTACAAGGAAATAAGCAATAAGATAATTTCTGTAAGTGTTTATCTCAACTAACACGAAAAAGATAGAGGAATAAGAGATTGTAAGAGTGGTTAGTTCAGGAGTAGAGAAAGGCAGGTGAGTGCAAGACATCAGATTTTTTTTATTTAGTTTGTTTCCCTATGATCACTGTCAGGTTTGTACAAACATAAGAATACAGACAGCAGTTGTAGCAACAATGGCTTTACCTATAAGAGTTCGAATTAGCCTCTTTCAGTGCTAATACGAGTATAACAGACAATATGCACATGCACTGAGAAGATACCGAACATTAAATGGATTGAACACGTTACAGTAACATGAAATTGAAAACATTGTTTTCATGAAAGACGGCACTTCCCCGTCCCCTCCCCCACGTATGCAATACTGTAAGAACACAATTACGCAACGCATTTGGTGATCGTGTAATTAGCCGCCATTTTCCGAACAGTTGACCTTCTAGGACTAGGTCTCCGGACATAAATCCAGCTGACTGGTTATGAGTAAACCCCGGAGGCGTTTTCGTTTTTCCATAGATTATACTGCACATGGACTTTACTGTTACCGCTCGCGCATGTAAACAGCTGCAGGTAGGTACAGCCTGGCCAGGAAAACTGCCTCACTACAGTACAACCTGCAAGCATCATATGAACACTAAAGAACTCTATCACTCCATGTTTGCAGCTCATTGTGAGAAGAAACAAAACAATCTCGTTATACTACACCTTGACCTTGTGTCTGTATACACTTGCAAGGCAATGCTTCACCAGTTTGCAGAGTACTACGTTATATTGTTTTCGACTCTTGCTTCTAAAGTGGCACTTGTTTGCACGTTTGATGGCCGTGCTGTACTTCTGACGTCATTCGTACTCTGCGTTGAGTTAACCTGTATCGCATGCGAGCACACATTCCTCCGGCCTTTAGTTATGAGGTTATCTAAAAGAAAAGCTATTTCTTACCGGACCCACTATACGTGAAGAACTGAAGCAGACAACATCGGATGCCATTGAGAAATCCCTAGGAATGCGCTTGCCGTTTATATCATAGAACAAACAATATTGCTTATTGAACATCATGGTGGCGGCCATATTTAATTTTACTTTGTTTTAATAAAATCCCATTTCTTTACGAACAAATTGGTGTTTTTATTTTGTTAGAATCTAAAAATTTGACAAATCTATTACCTTTTAAACTGGGAACTTAATTAAATATAATCTTACATACCTACTTTAATCTTACAAAGAAAGAATGCGTGTGTTTGTATGCGTGCGTGAGTAATAATTTTGGAATTCACTCATGCGGTTTTGATACCTAATTCTTTCACTACTAAAAAATTAAACGAAATTGAGTTTTATTTATTCTTGCTCGACTTATATGGTATTCAGCGTCCCATTCTCTCATATACTGGAGTGAAAGAACCACTCAATTTTGATCTGAATCCTCTACCAGACTTGGTCTTTTACGTGCCGTAAATCTACGACACGGGACTATTTTCATTCCCTTCCGAAGGAAGGATTTTTACGCCCGAGAAAAACCCATCGAGTTCCGCCATTTGGATCCCGCGACCTCGGAAACGACACCACTAAAAGCCGTTGTATCAAAAAGAAAGAAGAAAAAAGGACAGTCATTCAAGATAGACATAGCCCCAGAGACATCTTTTGTTTTCATTCCTAAATAACTAAAAACGTTTGTGAAGGTTGTATATACTAGGATACAAACTTGCTGAAGTTATAATACAGGCTATTATAAAATATTTTGAGAAATGCTACTCTTAGTATGTATCTTCTTTGGTATGTCAGTTTCCTTTTTGTCATCGTCTAACAGTTTCCCCACAAACGAAACACATATTTTTTTATCTGATGTTTTCTGCTTGCTCATAAGTGCGCTGCGAACTGAAAAACTCCTGTCACTATAGACTATCCGTTTTGCTTACCCGTGTGCACAGCTCAAGGCGTGGCCTGTTGGCCTTGGCAGCACGGGGTCATTGGCCATACAGAAAGCATTCAAACTAGGTCCGATACAACATTCGTTACTCCGAGATGTGTCCATTCTGCGTTACGCCTTCTGCTCCACATTGGCTTGAGGTTGATTAGTGCCTAACATAGGTACGACTCTTAAGAAGTAAACTTAAACTTTAAGTCTGCAAGTTAAGCAAATATAGATGAAATATTATTCATTACACTATCCTCAATTACCAATACAAATATTTGTACTTAATGCCGTAACAGCTAGGAAAATACTAGAGAAGAAGGTTTTCATTTTTAGTTGAGAATGCCATGAAGTATAAAATAGCCATTGTTGTTGTTACGCCAAGCAGATGCATCTAAAAATAAGACAGCAGTGGATTTTTCATTTTGAACATGCATTTTATTCACTTCTTTTCTTTTTCCTTTGTCTTTCCAAATTTCTTCATCTTGTCACTGTGATTTTTCTTCCTTCTTCTGTCCAAATTGTAGTTATTTTTCCTTTGTTTTTTCTCAACTGGAAACCTTCGAAATTTTGTATTAACTTTTTTTAACTTTGCTCTGTCCTGTATTATTTGTTCTGTTAATTCCATTTCATTTAAGTCTTTCCTTATTCCTTGCATCCATTGGTTACCGTTCTTACTTCCTTACATATATTTGAAAATTTGTTTTGAACGGAATTTCAAAGCCTTCATGTAGCGACCAGCTTTAAAAGATTTGACTATCGCTCAAAGTCTAATGCAGGCTATGACAAGGCATTTAATTTTCTCAATACTGCTATAAGGAATTAATAATTATACATATTACTTGGTGACATCTTGTACATACTTCTTGTTCGTTTAGTTTAGAAGATACACACTCGTTTGTGGAAATATTGTCACCGCGCCCGCCGCATCTGATTGCCTACACTGGGGAGGGGGACCCAGCCAGTCGCCTGCCTGGCCTAACGACCTGCCGCCGACAACAATAGGAGCGTACGAGACAATACCTATTACATGGCGGTGCGGTTTCTGGACCGTTCCGACACAGGCCGCCGACAACAATAGGAGCGTACGAGACAATACCTATTACATGGCGGTGCGGTTTGTGGTCCGTTCCGACACAGGCACTCACGAATATTCTACCTCCAGAACTTTCCCTCTGTCTAAGGATATATAAGTCGCTGCCAAGCACCGGGCAGGAGAGTAGGAAAAAAGACGTATACGAAGCGTTGAGGAGTCGTGCCAACTAGCAGTTCAGTCTGACAGTTCTTATTTGTGATTCGGCCGTTGTTCTGTTGCTCTGAGCTTGGACAAAAGTAATCTAAGTGTAACGTTAGCACTACGCTGACTAAAAGGCAATAAAGTGTGAATAGCAGTAACTGGTGTTTTCTTCATTTGTTACAATATTAATGAGAAGAGTTTTAGATCCAGGAGTAAGTAATTAAAACTTATTGAAACGTATGCATTGCGATGGTTTTGAAATGGCTATACCTTCAGGACATATTTTCTAACCCTATTTTTATGAAATAATAGAAGTTATTGAAACTGACAGGCAACAAAATAGGTCAATTCTTGACCCTGCAATCCGATTTGAAAAATCTAGACCAAATTAATGAGATTGATAAGGATGAAAGCTACATTTTGAGCCTTGCATTCCTTATTTAAGAGACAAATACAGAATCTCAAATTGGGAAGTGAATGGTCACTTTTTGGTACTCGTGGAGTGATTAATACATTTACCGTTAATTTCTTCCAACGTTTTGAATTGCACTTTAGTGTTTTAGAAGATATTAGTTTACAAACTATTCGTAAATCTTTGCACATTTTATACAATCATCTATATACTACACCAAATTAAATGAATAATTCTAAAATGGTTAGCTGTCCTATTTCCAAATTTTATAATAATTTTGTACATTATTATATTTTATCAAATATTTTTACATTATACGATTTTTATCCTTTATCAATAATATTTAAAATTGTCTTCTTCTACAGGTCTATTAGCAGGCGTGTCTTTATTACAATCTTAAAATAGGACAGCTATCCAACTACTGGATTTTCTTTCATATTTCCCTTGAACCTACAAGAATAATAGGAATATTTTCTGCAAATGTTTTTCTCAACTGACAGGAAGATGATAGAGGAGTAAGTGTTTGTAGGAATAGATAGTAAAAGAGTAGAGAAAGTCATGTGATCATCAGATTTTTTTCCAGTAGTCAAGGAGACCCTTCTGGACACTTGCTGGTTAGCTAAGCGATTTCCACGAACACTTTGGGCTGAGAAGTCACACCAAACATTTCCGAGTCATTTCGCGTTGGGCAAAATGTTGGAGTTACTTTAAACTTTTGACAGCATCACGATTAGTCTTTAGCCTACACTCCTCTTCCAACTGAGGGACATATTCCTCTTCATCTTCCGCCGCCTTCTCTTCTTCTATCTGACTTTACATATTCTCAATTAAGACATCTGTATCAACTACGTCTGTTTCAGTTTGCACATCACTATGTTGACATATTCCATGGCACTGCAATTAAAAGCCCCTTCATTGATGTAGTTTTGTGCCTGAACATTTTCTAAACTCTGCATTCCGGAACTGAAAATTTTCCGTTAAAAGGCGTACTATGATTTCCGTTGTCCGCCTAAGACTGTTTCCGTTTGATAAAGTTAATTTAGCATATTCTCAGCTGTAAATTCATGGGAGTATAAAATATTTCTGTTTACGACAGATTTCCGCTTAACAGGGATCAGTTGAGGGCAGGTTTTCTGCATTAAGATTAAAATACATTTAAATATTTATTTTTTGTACATTAAAAATATACCTGTCATGCAAATGACTTCAGTCTTTTCTTTCATGCTATTATTTAACTCAGTTTTAAGTTCGCACTTAACAAATTTAAGTTTATAGTATATAGATACATTCACTCGCAATTGATAGGTGAGTTGCCATAACTGTACGCGTGGTGCCGTCAGATATTCTAAAAATACTTTTTATATACTTTTTCATCAAAGCAATCCAAGTAATTTATAGTTCATATAAAAAGCGTTTATATTTTTGGATGTACAACGTTTGAACAGAACAGCGTCTGCCAGGTCCGCTAGTATGTATATATATAAGATAAATAACAAAATAATATTTATATTATTCCACTCTTTTGGTTCACGTTACCCGCCAATGGTTTTTAAGTGTCCTTAGAAACGAAAGCTCCAAGTCAGTATATTTACTGGCATGCAAAAGGATTATTGCGGGACAAAATTCCGACACACCGGCGACGCTGATGTGATCCTGGTAATTGACAGCGTCGCTAAACAACATTTTTTTTTTTGGGGGGGGGGGGGGGTTTGATGTGAATTATTTTATGTGAATGTTTCGCTCATATTACAATTATTTAGTTTTAAAATCTGTTGTAATGGATGCTAGTTTGGATGAAAGTTTTCAAAATTTAAACGTTGCCAACTTGGACCTAAGAATATGAAATTACTGTGTTTATATTTATTATTATTATTATTATTATTATTATTATTATTATTATTATTATTATTATTATTATTATTATTATTATTATTATTATTATTATTATTATTATTATTATTATTATTATTATTATTATTATTATTATTATTATTATTATTATTATTATTATTATTATTATTATTATTATTATTATTATTATTATTATTATTATTATTATTATTATTATTATTATTATTATTATTATTATTATTATTATTATTATTATTATTATTATTATTATTATTATTATTATTATTATTATTATTATTATTATTATTATTATTATTATTATTATTATTATTATTATTATTATTATTATTATTATTATTATTATTATTATTATTATTATTATTATTATTATTATTATTATTATTATTATCATCATCATCATCATCATCATCATCATCATCATCATCTCCCAAGTGTTTATGGCAATGGCTTTAGCTATGTTGCTTACGTCACTCCATCAGCAGAGCCAACAACTTCAGACTAACCATCACAGCCAATACTTACACCAAAGCACCGAGCGATGCAAGCGTGCGTTTCTTAACGCTGCTTAAGATTGAGTATTTATATAAGCTTAGGTTTCTGATTCATGGAAGGTTAGGCTAAGTTTAGTTAGTTATTTTTTTAATAAGCCTGAGTTAATTAGCACCAGAGTTACATCGAAACACCCGAGGGAACTAATTCTCTTTAGGTCAGCAGCACCTATGCAGCATGCTCTGTAGTGGCAAAAATGGTCATGATTTCCAATGCTATATGATAATTTCCCTGTAAAAGAAGACCATCTAAAACGGGCGGGTGGATGGTTACAGGCCTCTGAGGTGAACACCTGCATACTACGCTGCTTTAATAGGATATTTATTACACTTTATTTCACTTATTTCACCCATAATTAAAGCGTCCCCAAATGTAATAGCTTCTATGCAATGTTCGCACTTGAGAGGTGATACCAAAGCGAGGCGTCGTGTGGCTTGCTGCTTATGCAACCAGCAACACTTACGAGTGCAGTGTGTAATCTATGTAGAACAAACGTTCATTCGAAAAGGCATGTTGGAAGCGATATTTGCCAACTGGGATGTGCGGCATTGCTTGCTTTATTGACGTTACTACAGATGTACTTACCTAGAAGCAAAGAAGTAAGGAAGAGAGGGAGAGAGGAGGAGGGGAGGGGAGAGGGAGAGAGGGAGGGGGAGAAAAGACAATAGTGATTTGTAGTTTAGAGAACTATGAAGTAGATATCTAATAATGCAAATCATTAACAAACAATATCTGGCAAATGGTTAAAAATGTACTTCACCAAACATGTGTGCTATATCGAGATCTAAATTTTTATGCAGCAACATCTTGCCCCTCTCTTACTATTCACCAGTCGCACAACAGTGGCTCCAACACAATAAAGAGGTCTTCAGAGGCCACTTTTAAAATTAAAGGTACAATATTTGCCATGTAATCGCTTAAACCTGTGGTATTTCAACCAAAATTGTTTGAACTTTTTTGAATAAATCGACATTTTCCATGTAAAGGGTAGTTGGGGTGGGGGGATTTTGTTGAAAATCTTCGTGTTCCATCCTCGTTAGATACTAAACTTAAATACTACGTTTCGTATTCATCCGACGTTTCGTTTTTGAGTGATGCTATTAACACACACACACACACACACACACACACACACACATACACACGCGCGCGCGCGCGCGCGCACACACACACACGAGGACCTTTTTTCTAACAACACTTTTCTATTCAGGGTGTCCCTAGACATGTATTTCATTAGATAGACTCAAAACACTTATTTTCGATGATACGTGAAATAAATTTTAGAATGAAATGTAATACTTCCTCTGTTTACCATAGGTAAATAGTAGATGAAGTAATATTCATGCTATCCCAGACATGAGCATATTCTTTTGTCGAGTGACGAAGGTTCTTTTGATACAACCACTTGCAGTGGTGATTTCGTTCCACCTGTGCTGTAATAATGATTCATGCACTACTATTAACTACGTATATTGCTTACATTAAACATATTTTGGGTACAATAATTATTACTGTGCTTTTCAAATGGTAGAGTTGTCATCTGCAGCCAATGACATACGTTTAAGTGCACAGCGTTGCAAGCTCATTACCCCCACTCCTTTCATTTCCCTCTCTCTCGCACACTGTCCTAGTTCATGCAAGTCTACCTGGCGCAATATGACAACACAGCAGGACTCCGATTGGTTGGTGGCATGGAGGTGCTCGAGGACAAACTCCTTTCCATTTGAAAAGCACAGTAGTCACCTACTGTGGTTAGGCAATTTACAGAATCTTGAAGTTTATAACATTCCTTTATCTTATGCGCGTAATATTCTTACGCTGCCTTATGATTAACGTACTAAATTGTTTCTTTTTCACAATAAATAAAGTAGTAAATTTCCATTGCTATTTAATATTAAAATATTTTAAAACTATTTGATCAACATAAATTGTTTGGTTTTAAACTTAATGTTGTGTTTAAACTTTGAAACACGAAATACAATAGTTTATATTAAATAAACTAATTAGAAACTAAACTCCTAAAAAGTGGAATCATATCGTCCCCTTTACATGTTTACAAATACGGGTATTCAGAAAGTAACTTTCGAAATAGTAAGTAAATACCTGTAAGATGACCAAAGTTTGATTTATGGTTCTGATCAAAGTGACCTTTGATATTGCAACGCTTTATATTTGCAAATTGAAATCCGCATATTGCCACGCCCTGCCCTGGAAGGGTGTGTGCCAGGAACATAACATGGGAGTGTAGCTAGGTAGTTAGGGGTAGGTGGAGTAACTCATGGCACCAACACAAGTTACAATATAGTTAGTATAGCTAAATAAGATAGGAGATTACAGAAAGCAAGCAAGCCGTTTATGTGAACAACAGAGGTTACACTGAGCAGCTGTAAAGAACGGCCGGATCAGGGACGATGTCTTGAAGAACCCATGGCACCTCCGGTCTGCCCTGCTGACCACTCAAACGTCCCAGCGACGTGGATTCGCTTAGCACATCAAAACTGGTCTCTCGGCTTGACGAGAATTCGGTGTTTAAATGCATGAACTTCGCTTACCAGGAAGAATAGTCAATACTTGGTCAGCAATATGTCAGCAATGACTGCGGGTGAAACACCTAGATAGGTGCATGACCTAGCCCTGCAAGTGATCTTGTAAGAAATGACTTTAGGAATAACCTGGCTTATACGTTACAATGTTAAACAGCAAACTTTCCTATTCTTGTAGATTACAACAAATCCTCTCTACCACTCTTCATGAAACAGCTATAGTCGCCACGGAATGAGGCGTGCCGGAAATTGAACAGCAGTGAAGGGGAGGGATGGCCGGTGGAGTGGGGCAAGAGCGCGAGAACGCGAGTGGCCCAGTTGAGCCGAGTTTGCCCATGCCCTAGTACATGAAGCTTGATTACGGATTTCTTCGACAGCCGTCCAACCTTCGGCCTGGATATCGTGGCATACAGCCTATTATACACGGGGCAAGGTCGAGCGAACGCCCTTTTCCTCGCTTGTGCAAAGCAAACAGGTAGTTACCACACTCGACAAGCATGCACCGTATACAGAAATGAATTATTTTGTCGTTTAACAACGCTGTCAATTGCCAGGATCACATCAGCGTCGCCAGTGTGCCGGAACTTCGTCCCTCAGGAGTTCTTTTATATGCCAGTAAATCTACTGACATGTAGCTGTCGTTTTTAAGCACACTTAAAAACTATTGGTCTGTGTCGGATTTGAACGGTACATAGAGCGTGTTTTGCACGACACTAATAGTTTTGCATTACATTTTTCATATGTAAAATGTAAGCAAATACTTATAAATACAGTAATAATAAGGTCAGCTTGGTAACGCTAAAATTGTTATCCAAATTCATTACATTCGAAGTGAACACATCCACGCAGTGCTCAGTAGGTCTTGGTAGCTCGGTTTAGTTGGTGGTGGTGGCAGTGGTGGCGGTGGTGATGGTGGTGGCGGTAGTGGCGGTGGTGGTGGTGGCGGTGGTGGCGGCGCTGGTGGTGGTGGCGGTGGTGGTGGTGGTGGCGGTGGTGGTAGTGGCGGTGGTGGTGGTGGTGGCGGTGGTGGCGGTGGTGGCGGTGGTGGTAGTGGTGGCGGTGGTGGTGGCGGTGGTGGCGGTGGTGGTGGTAGTGGCGGTGGTGGTGGCGGTGGTGGTGGTGGTGGCGGTGGTGGCGGTGGTGGTGGTGGCGGTGGCGGTAGTGGTGGTGATGGCGGTGGTGGTGGTGGCGGTGGTGGTGGTGGTGGCGGTGATGGCTGTGGTGGCGGGTGGTGGTGGTGGTGGCGATGGTGGTGGAGGTGGTGGTGGTGGCGGAGGTGGTGGTGGTGGTAATGGTGGTGGTGGCGGTGGAAGTGATGGTGGTGGTGGTGCTGGTGGTGGTGGCGGTGGAAGTGGTGGTGGCGGTGGTGGTGGTGGCGGCAGCGGCGGTGGCGGTGACGGCGGCGGTGGGGGTGGTGTTGGTGGTGGTAGTGGTGGCGATGGTGGTGGAGGTGGCGGTGGTGGCGGAGGTGGTGGTGGTGTGGTAATGGTGGTGGTGGCGGTGGAAGTGATGGTGGTGGTGCTGGTGGTGGCGGCGGTGGAAGTGGTGGTGGCGGTGGCGGTGGTGGTGGCGGCGGCAGCGGCGGTGGCGGTGACGGCGGCGGTGGCGGTGGTGTTGGTGGTGGTAGTGGTGGCGGTGGTGGTGGTGGCGGTGGAAGTGGTGGAGGTGGTGGTGGCGGCGGCAGCGGCGGTGGCGGTGACGGCGGCGGTGGTGGTGGTGTTGGTGGTGGTAGTAGTGGCGGTGGTGGTGGTGGCGGTGGTGGTGGTGGCGGCGGCGGCGGCAGCGGCGGTGGCGGTGACGGCGGCGGTGGTGGTGTTGGTGGTGGTAGTGGTGGTGGTGTTGTTGGCGGTGGTGGCTGTGATGGTGGTGGTGGCGGTGGTGGTGGTGGCGGTGGTGGCGGTAGTGGCGGTGGTGGTGGCGGTGGTGGCGGTAGTGGCGGTGGTGGTGGCGGTGGTGGTGGCGGTAGTGGTGGTGGTGGCGGTGGTGGTGGTAGCGGTGGAGGTGGTGGTGGCGGTGGCGGTGGTGGTGGCGGTGGCAGCGGCGGTGGCGGTGAGGGCGGCGGTGGGGGTGGTGTTGGTAGTGGTAGTGGTGGCGGTGGTGGTGGTGGCGGTGGAGGTGGTGGTGGCGGCGGCAGCGGCGGTGGCGGTGACGGCGACGGTGGTGGTGTTGGTGGTGGTAGTGGTGGCGGTGGTGGTGGCGGTGGTGGTGGCGGTGGCGGTGGTGGTGGCGGCGGCGGTGGTGTTGGTGGTGGTAGTGGTGGTGGTGGTGGCGGCGGTGGTAGTGGTGGTGGTGGCGGTGACGGTGGCGGCGGTGGGGGTGAGGGTGGTGTTGGTGGCGGTGGCGGTGGCGGCGGTGGTGGTGACCGCGGTGGCGGTGGCGGTGGCGGTGGCGGTGGCGGTGGTGATGGTGGTGGTGGTGGCGGCGGTGGCGGTGGTGCTTTCATTAATGAGGGAGTGTCTGATATCTTTGCTAACCAGATCAAGCGCTCCTCTCAAAACTGACGTCTTTGGGAACCATAGAAGCATAACATCGAGGACGTTTCTCCATGTTCTCTTCTAACTTTGTGCCCGCCTCTGTTAAGAGTGGTGGTGGTGCATCTGCCTTGTGCCCAAGAGTCGTGAGTTTGAATCTCGCTTAGTGTGAGTTATCTGGATAAGGGTTTATCCGAGGTTTTCCCTTTTTCTGAGAAGTTGAATGTCGAGTAACTTAAAGCTCTATGGACCTCGGGCTCATTTAAGCATCATTTCACTCATTTCATTCATTCGCCGTTGGATATGACGCTACGTTGGAGGATGTTAACAAAAAGAAGAAGAAACTATCTCATTTTGCTAACTTGTTCTTGAACATGTGGCTAGTAATTTTTGCAATGTGTTCCCAGTTATCTTTTTGCTCCAGCATGTGGCCGATTACATTATATATTCGCATGTAAGGCTGTTCCCACGTATTGTTCTGCAGTGTTCCTCGTAGGAGACAATCTCCGTCAAATAAGCACTGCATGCTCTGCTGTATCAGTATCGCCACAATATGGGCATCTCGTACCAGGTTCATAGAGTACAAATAGCTCTTAAAACAAACATGTCCCAGAGAAACTGGGTTACATAGTAGCCCATTTCCCTACGTGTTCTCTCCACCCTTGACTTTATTAGTGGAATCAGTCAGCCTTTAGGCCATTGTGGTGTTACTCATTCTATTCTTGTTGCCTCACCTCATAAGAGTGTTCTCTGGCTATGTTTTTTGTACGAGTCGATTTGTGTTTCGTTGGTAGGTTCTTCCTCTAATTAACAGGTATATGGACTACGTAGCAGCTATGACTTGGACTGCGTGACATTGGTCAATATACGAGTCATAGATGGTCCTCCTACGGTTGTCGTCAAACGGCTCAGAGCCGCAAATACATACTTTCTCTGCTTTTGCTGTCACATTTTGTAGGTGTGGGCCCATGGCAAAGTTATGTCCTATGTGGATACCAAGGTATTTTAGCTTTCTTATAGGTTTTATCTGCTTATTTACTATTCAAAGTTAAATTTACCTTACACTTCTTTTTCCTATCAGAATTTATATTTCAGTTTTTTGGTGCTAGTTGCAAACCTTGTCCCAACATCCAGGATTTTTTATTTGATTTGGTTTGGTTTAAGGGCGCTCAACTTCTAGGTCATCAGCGCCCTTAAAAGATTTATGGCAATAACCAGATATAAATTTCACTCAAAAAATAAAAATACTAGCAACAAGAAAAGTTTACAAACGTAAAAATCAGTGACAATAGCCAGATATGAAACAAGGTGATAAATATGTCCAAAAGCAGAAACAGATAATTAAAAAATTTAAATCCTCAAATTTATATTGCACTTCGCTAAAAGATTAAAAACTCTATCAACCGCTGCTTTGTCGTCCGCTAGGACCTCTGCAAGTCTGGCAGGCAGCTGCAGAGAATCCCGAAGGTGCGCTAGAGAGTAACACTCTAGCAGCACGTGGCGAACCGACAAAAAGTTGTCACACAGCGGACATAGAGGCGCAGGGTCCCTTTTAAATAGGTAACTGTGCGAATAGAGCTATACTTATCAACATCCAGGATTCTACTTTCCCTACGGTCCATTCTATCCGGTCTTCTATCTTCTCTCTGCTATCACCGCTAACTACTAATGCTAAACCATCAGCACATCCCACAATTGCTATTCCTTCTGAGACCTCTTGCTTCAATACACTATCATAATAGATGCTCCATAATGTCGGACTAAAACTGAACCCTGCGGTACTCCACACTCAACTCCATTTTGCTCCCTTCTCCAATCAAGATTATCTTGTTCTCTGAAAACTGCATACAGGTTTGGTGAGATATCTATCGCCTTCATAGTTCTTTCACTATGCCTTTCCAGGGAACTGAATTGAATGCATTTTTAACGTCGAGTGTTAGCAATGCTCCATGTTTATTTATTCTTAAGTTGGCAACTTATGTTATACTTTGAACTACCTGAACTGTGTCTATAGTTGACATTCCTTTGCGAAATCCAAACTGATTTACTCACAACGCTTCCCTTCTCCCTATCTCTGCTATTACTCTTTTATTAATTACCTGCTCAAATAGCTTACTCATTACAGTAGGTAAGCAAATCAGTCTAAATGACGTCATTTCATTTATTTTACTAAGTTTTTTTAATCAGAATCAATTTTGCTGCTTTACATTCTTTACGAAAGTCTCCTGTTGTAATCCGTTTATTTATCATAGTGCGTAGGCAGTAGACGTGCCTCCATTTCTGTCAAGAGTAGGTATTTTCCCATAATTTAGAATGATAAAATCATTTTCACTCACCCATTATTCCAAAAAGCTGCCTTATCTATCTTATGTACGAGTAGATGATCCGCAAGAGAATGATTCAACATTAAAATCGCCTCCTATTAATACGTTTTTTCCTATGTTGCAGAACAGTATTTGTTTCAGATACGAAGTACTGGAAATCTTCCACATTTTTGCAGGGGATATAATATATGGCATGAGTATAACACAAGATCGTCAGTCTCAATCCATACATACCCATTTCCTTCTCAGCTCTTTCGGGTTGTTATCTTATCTTGTGGGATATAAATAAATGCATCTAAGTAGTCATCTGTCACCCATTTTGAGCTGTTCTTCACCACTTTTCTATTGGGTTCAACAATAACTGCCAAATCAAGCTTTCCGTCTCACACTCACTTCTTAGGAGATCAGTAGTCCTTTTATTTCTAAGTTGACTTGTACTATTTTTATTGTGCATTATCTCTCTATTCTCTTTTCTCCATATTCCTCTTTTATAGCAATTATCTATATGTGGGACATCACATTGTTTCCGTTTTATATCCACCAGTCTTGCATAAGTAACAAAACTGTTCATTTTTACATTCTTTTACTTGATGCCCTGACTAACTGCATTTATAGCATAATTCTTCTGCTTGATTTGCTTCACATTGTCCCGCTATATATCCTACTCTATGGCAATTTAACAATTGGGTGGAGTATTTGCTTGTCTTACTCTCTATATCTCCCATCCTTCTCCTATCCTATTTTGTCAAAAGATTGTTTATCAACCTTTACAAATGCATACTTTAAACCACTTTTGTTTGCTTTCTCCGATAGTTTTATTTGGATGTCATCATCCGTTGTCTTTCTCTCTCTCTCTCTCTCTCTCTCTCTCTCTCTCTCTCTCTCTCTCTCTCTCTTTATGGTATATTTTACCTCGCCCTCCTCTAATGTCCAAAATCATGATAGTGTTTACTCCTGTCCTTAGATCAACTTTTCAACTTTAGTTTCGTTGTTAGTTGCTTTTTGAACGCCTGTCTATTTTTATTTCCTCTCCCTTAATTTTCAGCTGTATATTGATTTGTTCTATTTATATGTTGAACAATGACTCCATCTGTGTCCACTTCCTTCTTTATATTTTTACTAGGTCAGTATATGACGTTCCCACTAATGGTCGTATGATTATTACTTAATTTGTTGCTCTCCTTGTTCTCCTCGTCCTATTAATTTGTTCCTTTTGATCATATATAGGTGGGCTGGCCCCGTAGGGCAGTTCGTAGAGCACATGCCTGCTGTGCAACGGGTCCCGAGTTCGATTCCCGGCAGTGGGTAGGAATTTTTCTCCAGCCAGGATTATTTCTCATCCTTCCCTGAATGGAAGGTTTAATGGCGGCGCTGTGGCTGAGTGGTTAGACCGCTCACCTACCACCTAGGCGGGACTCGCATGTGGTATTCGTGGTGGTCGGAGCGGCGTCTGGGCGGGTTTTCTCCGGGTTCTCCGGTTTCCCCCACCATTCACTTCACCATTGCTTTCAATCATCCATTTCGCCGGCATTGCATATCATCCTCTTCCTCACTATCATAGATGGTGCTTGGCTGACCACCCGCTTCCAGGTCTTCACCCTGTCTGGTCCAGAGGTCCCTCTGCTCCCCAACAGGCGTCTGACCCTAGTAAGTCCTAGGGGGTGTAAGGGGAGAGTAATCAGGGAAAGAAAGATCATATATCTATAGGTATTTTTACCTTTTCCTTCCTACCAATAATTTCAAGCAACTTTGGTACTACACTTCCATCAATCTGGTTTGTCACTGCATATATCCTTTACCATGGCCATTTTATTGCGTTTTCTAGGGGTTTTTTCAAACTACAACTATCATTTGGTGTTTTACTGCCTTCTTCAGTTACAATTAGGTAGTTGCAGTTTTCTGTACTACTCGTTAATACAGCATCTTCATCCATAATTCCATTTCTCGTTACGCTGCATACCACTTTACCTGGTTCTGGTTCATCTTCCTTGAACAGCTTTTATAAATGCAGGTTTTGTATAGCTTTATTGATGACTATGTCTTTGCTATCCTCTTTTGTATTCATGGCGATAATTACCTTTTGGTCATCTCTTGCATAAATGTCAACGCATATTTCACATGTTTGGTATACCCCCTCAGGTCACCTAATAGCTAATTCATACCTAGGTTCTGTAACTCTTTACCATCAACCTCTTTCTTTAGGTCTCTATTCTTTCAATCAGTGCTTGTATTGCTTCTTGTTTTTCAGCAAGAGTCTGAGTCTCTGCCTTAGCAGACTACCTTTCAGCAGCTGTGTCCTCTAGTACCTTCACTTCTGTAAGTTCTTCCATTATTTCTGTTACAAAGTCAATAGCCACTGGCATCCTTTTGGAGTAGCCCACCAACATATTGATAACTATGTTAATCTCTTTCTTTGTATTTAGAATTACAACTATCGTTTTCTGTAGTATCCCTAACTCACTGGTAGCAATTCCTTTGACATGTTAAATTGCTTATCTAACTTTGTAAGAGACAAAGCATCAATAATTCTTGTTTTTTCCGGTGCTTTCATTCGTTTCCTTTTTTGCTCTCGGATATCCTGTTTAATTGGCGACGATGCTTCATGAGAACAGGTAGCATCTTTACCACTATTCTTGTTTCTTTCTTCTCTAGACTTATATTCAGTTTCACTTCTACGTTTATCTGGAGATCGCAGTATAGAGTCTCTTTTTTGAAAAGGATCAAAGTCCTCAGCATACATAATTTCTTCTGACGGTTGCCCTACACTTTTCTCTACTTTATGTTTGGCCTAGTGTTATCAGTACATTCTTGGCTTTACTTGATTCCCGTAACTATTTCCTCCATCCCGGGCTGATTTCTCCCCGTTGATGTAGGGTATAATTCACTATCTTTCTGCAAGTCTTCCTTTGCGGGGTTAATAAAATGTAGAATAATTGTGTACAATGAGTACAGTCACTTCTCTGAAGATCTGTCCTTTTGAGACATTAGCGGTTCACCGCCCCCCCTCCCTCCCCCCCCCCCCCCCCCCGGAATCCGTGTGGCAGTCCGACACTAAGTCTGAGAGGGATTCCGGACATTTGGCCCTTGGGTAACTTCCTGTGTTTTGTTTCCTCATGTTTTATTACTAATCTTAAGAGTTAAATTGAAGAAGAAAGGAAGGTGGGAGGGAATAAAGGAAGAGGAAAGGAAGGAGGGTCTCACCCGGAAAAGAGGAAGAAGAATGAGAATCCAGCTAGGGAGCCCGGTTGCAGCAAACCTATGCTTGCAATAAGTAAATCCCTGGGGGATGTGTATGTGTATTGCGTGCGCACATATGTGTTTGTGTGTGTGCGCGCGCGCGTGCATGAGCGTTACAGATCACATAAATACCCAATATGATGCATAAGATTGGCATACTCTTATGGATTTGAGGTGAAGAATTTTAGGAAAGCTTTGTGACCACAAACAACATATTACGAGAACATCTTTCGTTCCACCTGTTTTCTCAAGAACACGCTCTACATAATTCTTATTAAAATATATTCTTGTGATTTGGACATGAGAAACAAAGCCTAAATCTTGAATTTATAGACCTCTAAAGTATCAACTTTTTGGACATTTGAGCAAGCAGAGAAGAATTAAATAATATTCACTCAAATGTTTACCTTTTATAGATTCTTCAAAGCAATTTCAAACTGAGTCCTAAAATTTCCGGCATGAATGCGGTCAAAAAACGCTACAAATACTCAAAAGTTAATTTACATGACAGCATATTTTAGAAGCCTTGGTAAAATGCTACTCAAATGAGAGTGTATATACGATCGCAGTGGCGAAACTTGCTTCTAGTAAATATATTGTCACCACGCCCGCCGCATCTAATTGCCGACAACAATAGGAGCGTACGAGAGAATAGCTATTACATGGTGGTGCGGCTTCTGGACCGTTCGCCACAGGCCGCCGACAACAATAGGAGCGTACGAGACAATAGCTATTACATGGCAGTGCGGTTTCTGGACCGTTCCGCCACAGGCCGCCGACAACAATAGGAGCGTACGAGACAATAGCTATTACATGGCGGTGCGGTTTCTGGACCGTTCCGCCACAGGCACTCCCGAATATTCTACCTCCAGAACTTTCCCTCTGTCTTAGGGACCTATATAAGTCGCTGCCAAGCACCGGGCAGCAGGAAAAAAAAGACGTATACGAAGCGTTGAGGAGTCGTGCCGACAAGCAGCTCAGTCTGACAGTTCTTATTTGTGATTCGGCAGTTGTACTGTGGCTCTGAACTTGTACAAACGTAATCTGAGTGTAACGTTAGCACTACACTAACTGAGAAAAAGGCAATAAAGTGTGAATAGCAGTAACTGGTGTTTTCTCCATTTGTTACAATATCTTTAAGTAACATAAATTTAATATCTTCTTGCACTGCCTAGAAATGGAATGAAACACTGTAACCACTCCTGATTTCCTCTACATGAGTTAGTCTAAGTCTGGGAAAAGTGGGGCAAAATCTACCCCTTTCTCTTTCGTATCCAACATTGTGCCAAATTTGACTATGGGTACTGATATCAAAATATTTGTTGTGAAATTTACCTATGGTGCTATCTTCCTGTCCGATTTTCATGTGAAAGTTGCCTATGTAAATGCAAAATTTACTCACACTCATTAACACACACCTTTCTTTATCAGTTTACAGTTTAATTTGATAGATATTTCTCAAATTATGTATTTATTCACAGCAATGTTCATTCTACTCTTATTTTCTGTAAATCGTGATAAATATTCGCTAGTAATAGTTTCAATAAAGTTTATTATGTGTAACCTCCCTGACTGGTCAAATACAACTGACGTCCTAGCCACCCACGGTCTTAGACATTCGGAACCGCTCTGCCAAAGAACGAAAGTGACCAGAGAGCTATATACCCTGCCATGCAACGCCGAGACCCTCGCCGATACTTACTACCCTGAAAACGGCGTACCAAATGAAGGGTGAAAGGAAATGAGAAGTGAAGTGAAACAGAGGAACAGGAAACTGGGGATTGCAACCGGTTGTAATGAGCCTGGCGACCCTGGGAAACACCCGAATAAAACCCATTGGTCAGGTAGGCCGGCCGCTGTAATCGAACCCGCGACCTCCCGATCGCGGGCCACAGAAGAAACCGCTTGTGCCATTGTGCTCGGTAACCTTAGCCTTGATATTACATATTATTTTCATAGGCCTTTTATTAACAAATTTTGACTAATAATACAGTCATCTTTGCATCGTACATATAATCAACTTATTTTTGTCTATTGTAAATCTATTGGCAGCACCACGGCCGAGCGGTTAGACCAGGGCTGATGAACGTTATTCCATAGGTGTAAAGAGAAGAGTCCCAGCCGCCCCGCCCCGCCCTACACAATTACAATGGCTTGCTTCAGTTAGAACCGATTTTGCACTTTGTTTTCCGCCGCTTTTCCGCTTTCGTGGTCACGAAGAGAGGGGAAGTGGGGGAATCTATTCACACCTACTGAGTAGTGTTCATCAACCCTGGGTTAGACCGTTCGCCTCTCATCAAGGCGACCAGGTTCGATCCCAGAGACCCTCATGTGGGATTTGTGCTGGACAAAGCGGCATAGAAGTGAGTTACCTCCGCGTTCTCCGCTTTCCCCCGACATCTCATTCCTCCGGTGCTCCATCTCATTCCATCTATTATCAATGTCACAGCCTGCGGTGAGATATGTCGTAAAACCTGGCTTGAAACACTACCCAAAACAAAAGCTCCCCGAAATGCATCTGACCATAGACACTGACTTGTAAGTCCTAGGGGGTGTCAGTCCTCCATACTGGGAGGGTAATCTGATAAAGAAGTAAATTCATTTCTAGATAAACGCTAAAATTTATATTTACTTGACATACAAATTCCTTAGAATAATTACTTTCAGTGTTATTGGTTATGCATATAAGGGAGTTCTATAAATTGGAATATTGGTTTGACAAAGTTATATGATTTAAAAGTTGAGATCCTCTAATGACGCGTTTTATGCATAATCATGCAGCCGTTTTTACAAGTCAGCAAATTATTTTAAATGATGTAGAATGCCATTAATCTGTTGAATGGAAAGGAAAATCCACTTGCATATATTCCTTGTATTATGACTATTATTCTCATCACTTGTCATGATGCCATTAGGGATTATTACCACAATATGCATTGTGTGCAAATGTCGAGTTATGCATTACATCAGCTCTTAATTCACTTGAGATGCCGCGACAGTGTTGCCTACCATTGCACCATTTTGATACACGCACCAGAATTTCGTTCTTAGTAATATTAGCACACATAGAACCTTTATTATGGCATGCAAATGTAATATGATTTTGTAATTTAATTACTTTATTTATTTAAAATAATTCGTATACATTATGGAGGAATTCCTATAGTAACATCCCATCTACTGGTAAATATTTACTACAGAGGGTAGATTGCATCTGATGGCGACTTAACTTTATTGTAATATGTTGTGAAGTTGTTGACGTGGTGGTTTACAATTTTTTTCTTAAATAATGTAAGATATCGGTGGTGGGTGCATCAGTAGGCATGAGGTATGTTCCAAAATTACATGACATGATCAATGTCTCTGAGCTCTGCTCATAATGCGAATAAACAACAATAACCCTTTCCAAAGCCTACTACAAAGATATATAAAAACTTTTTTTCCGTGAATAATTGATTACTGAAAATGATTATTTACTATTAGCTGCAAATAACTCTTCGGCATCCCCCCTCTCTTTCTACCTCTCTCCAATTTGGTCCTTGTTCGAATGCTTACTGGCTGAAGACATTTGACCCTGCCGTATATCTTTTCTTTACCAGATAGAAACACAATATCAGTAGAGCTGGCGCAACGAAAGCTTGCCAACACTATTTTCGTAAAACGTGCCGTTACGCCTGTTGCAGGGCGACTGTATCCTTATTACGGCCTCCAGCATCTAACAATGTCTCGAGGAGTGCATATCGCATTGAATGAGTAGAAAGGAAGTAGACAGTGGGACCTGCAGGTACAATGCGGGGAGTGGAAATGACATGCAACCTTCCATCGAGCGGGGTAATCCGACTTAATCTGAATAGTACCGAAGTTTTGCGCAGCTCTCGTTGGAAACTTTAGATGAGTCACCTCTAACAATTCAAGGGGCTCTAATAACCTAGCTGTCGACGGGCCCTTAAACCCCAATCACTCACTCTAACAATTCAAGGATACCTACAGGTATGTGGCGTACACTGTAAATAAAACAGAAACGAAAAGTGAGTGAGGTTTAAGGGCCTGTAAACAAGTAAGGTCATTTGGGCCCTAGAAGAACAATGAAGTTCATTTAAGGCCAGGCATGACTGAAATTTCTATCTTTTAAAATTGCAATAGAAATTTCTCAAACTTAGGGCATCTGGTCCAAACTATACAAATAATAATTTTAGAAACGTTGAAACCTTCATCACAAATATTTTTCCATTAATTAAAGCATGTGAGGAGAGACTAAACAAACAAAATTTCAAAAAAAAAAAAAAAGTATATTACTGTCTCTACAACACACTTCTTGTCAGAAATAACGAGCCGACACAAGTTCACAAGTTGCCGTCACAGAATAGGGTTATTTCTAACAATAATTAAGGCTTCTAACAGGTGAAATAAGAAGATCGTTGATAGATGTAACGTCTGGCAAAGAAACATATTCGACAATTTTGATTTTTTCAAAAATGGTAGAATAATTTTGACTGAAATACCACATGTTTAAGATGTTATCATGACAAATAAATTGTGTATCTTAAATTTTCTAAGAATGGCCTCCGAAGTCCTATTCATTCTGAATGGTTTTTGCATAACTTAGTGGTTAGAGCAGTCGGACGGTAACCGGTAGATCCGTGGTTCAAATCCCGGTCATGGCATTCAATTTTTACTTTCTCTACTGGTAAGTAGGGGAAGTATGATATTCCACCCAAAAGTTCGATATCGTGATTTCACCGGAAATATGTTTTGAGACCCCCTGAATAAAAAAAATTAGAAAAAAGTGTGTGTGTGTGTGTGTGTGTGTGTGTGTGTGTGTGTGTGTTTGTCTGTCTGTCAGTCTGTGGACAGCATAACTCAAAAACGAAAAGTAGGTTAAGAACCAAAGTTGGTATTTAAGTTTAATGTCTTTCAAGGATGCGACACGAAGAGCTTTTCTGAAATGAGAGGTCATGAATATAGCAGAGTTAATATTGATGTGGTAAGGCTTTTAATATCCCCATAGTTTTGTGTAAAATCGTTATTTTCAATAAATATTTTGAAAAAAGGCTTGTAAATAAGTGTGGAATAGTCTCCATATATTCACATGTTAAAAATAGCATATGGGTTTGAGGTTGTAAAAATACAGCAGAAGCATAATCTTCACTAAAATAACCTAATTTTTGGAGATTAGTAACGTAAATCCGATGAACAGGCTTGGCAACAGTGCGCTGGGGGCGTGCGGGCTCGTGTCAGTTCAATGTCAGAGCAGTAAAATGCACGGGTGTGTCAGTTTTGTGACATCTGACGTAAGTGAAGAGCGTCATTTTTTCCCCTGCCTCATTAAATTGCAAGCATTTTTGCACCCATTTGTTTCTAGAACGCCGTGCATTTCACATTCATATTCTGAGAAGAGATTTGGCCACAACAAGAAAATACCTACGTCATTCGATAGGGGTTTCCTGCCACCATGATCCAACACAAACGAGTCACGTTGTGTGAAGGCGGATCCAGGGGGGTCAATAGGTCCACTTCGTGGAGTTATCTAACTTTGAAGATTGTTTCATCCGGGCTAAGCAGAGAGTAGCTTATGTTGACACAATGTCTGGTAGAAATCAATATTTCCATAGCAACATAATAGGAAATGCAATGCAATTTACGTTCGAACAAGTCTCGGAAGCTATGTAATTTACACAATTTCTTCATGAACGGATTGTCTGTAATGGTGAGGTGTCTGGCACGTCAGCCAACAGTTTATTGTGCATCAGACCCCGGGAGGAAGGATAATATGAGAGTACCCTACCGGCGGCCAGAACGCATCACAGGCAACACTATTACAGTGGGTCCCTAACAGGCGCAGGTAGTTCTTCAGCACGACGGAATTCCAAGTCGTCACAGAAGGCGCGCGCAGCCAATTCCGGCTGATCAATCAGTCCCCCTGGCGGGCGACTAGCCGACCATAGCGTCACCTCAGTCGAACACCGTATTTCTAGAGCGCAAGCTCCACTACAGCTCATCCTGCCGGCAGCCCCCCTGACGCTTGCAACCTGAAAAAACTCGGATAGAGAGAGAATGAAGTGAATGAAGTAAAAGGGAGTTTTGCGGGGTTATAAGGTAGATATCCTTCGCAACATTCCCCTGAGTGACCCAGGAAAACCCCCAAAAAAGCCCAAGATCAGGATGGTTGGCCGTGGGAATCGAACCCGCCACCTCCCGAATGCGGGCCAGATACGTTACCACCATCCCGCTCGGTAAGAATGGATTACTCAAAACATGTTGATAGACATTAGAGGCTTAGGGTGTGTTTTGGACATGGGTAACCACAGCCACTACCACCTCCAACGCCATCACCGCCATCACCCCAGCATGCAAGTAAAAACACTTCCCCAGTCGCTTAAACATGAACTCATCCTTCTCGTCTTACTGCAAAATATTTTGATTACGGCACCATTGAAGTTAAATGTTGGATTATTTTTAGCTCCCCCAATAGCTCTTTTGTGATGGATATTAGAGCAGAAATATGGACGACATTCTTAGAGAATGGAAAATGCATATTATGAACGGAATTTTATTAAACCAACGAAACACAATAAATATTCTTTTATTTGCCGATGATCAAATAATTTTCCAAGAAACTGAAGACAATATACAGAAGGCTATATATAAACCCAACGCAATATGCGAAGAATATAAATTAAAATTTCATTGCAGAAGACAAAAGCTATGGAACTCATAAGAAAGCGTCCAATCAGAAGCAAGAGAGTTATAAATAATGCTGATCCAGAACAAGTCAGTAATTTCAGATATATAAGTTGCGGCATTACTTATGATTATGATTAGGATATTAATATTAAAACACCACATTTTCAAAATATATGTGGTACAATCTCCAGGAGTCTAAAAAAGAAAACACATGAAGAAACACAAATAAAATTCTATAAGACAATGCCCGTACCAACGTAGCTACACAGATGTGAAATATGGACCCTGAGGAAATGTGATATTAAGAAAAATCAGCTAAAATGAAGTTCCTTAGAAGGATAAAGGGTTTCACAAAACTGGCTAAATATAAAAGTGATGCTATAAGAAAGCAACTATAACTACTACCAGTAGTAGAGAAAATAAAAAGGAACGACTCCCAAAACAGCACTAATGTACAAACCAAGAGATGTGGGTCGGACAAGAGCAGGGTGGCGAGCTGAGGACGGATCAGAAAACTTTCCTACTCCATGATGCAAAGAAGAAGAAGCAGGAGGAGAAGAAGGAGAAGGAGGAGAAGAAGAAGGAGGAGGAGAAAGGAGAGAAAGAGGAGGAGGAGAAGGCGAAGACGAAGAGGAAGAAGACTAAGACAAAGAAGACGAAGGAAGAAGAAGACGATGAAGACGAAAAAGAAGACGAAGAAGATGAAGAAGGCGAAGACGAGGAAGATGACGAAGAGGAAGACTGTTTTGTGGAAGATGATGAAGGAGACGAAGAAGACGAAGAAGAAGACGAAGAAGATGAAGAAGGCGAAGACGAGGAAGATGACGAAGAGGAAGACTGTTTTGTGGAAGATGATGAAGAAGACGATGAAGACGAAAAAGAAGACGAAGAAGATGAAGAAGGCGAAGACGAGGAAGATGACGAAGAGGAAGACTGTTTTGTGGAGCGTGTGAGAAACATATAGGGAGTGAGAAAAGATTTCAAATAGTTCAGCACATAAACACAGCAAAACATAAGGAGAATTTAATCAGAAAACTCGCAAACAAAGAACGTGTTCAAAAACAGCTAGTAGAGTGTTTAGGAAGTAGGGTTACTGAATTTTCTTATGACTTGTGCCAAGCATTTTTAGCTGCTCATATTCCCTTGTTCAAAATTAATACTCCGACATTTAAAAACTTTCTTGCCAAGTACACTCGACAACATGTGCCTGAAGAAAGTACACTGTGTAAGACCTATGTAGGACATTGTTACAATAACGCATTGTCAAACACAAAATCAATTAGCGGATCAGTTTTTGTGATTGTTGATGAAACCCAATTCTGAGCGCCGTTCTATTGTTAATATAATCGTGGGTGCTTTAAATAATGAACAAAAGTCTACACCTTATCTTCTTAATGGGAGCGAATTGTCGGCCACTGACAATGTAACTGTGACCCAGTTTGTGATTGACTCTTTGAAATTACTATGGCCATGTGGAATCAAATACGACCGGTTACTTTTATTTGTTACTGATGCAGGTCATTATATGCTAAAATCACGACAAACTCTGAAATGTATTTGTCCTAACTTAATTCGTATAACTTGTTTGGTACACGCTCTTCATCGCATTTCTGAGACAATACGTGATTCTTTCCCATTAGTAGATAGATTTGTGTCCAGTACAAAGAGAATTTTTGTTAAATCTCGAGTTAAGTTGTTTAGATCAACAGCACCTAATATCCGACTTCCTCTTGCACCAGTGATAACTCGATGGGGAACATGGGTCGATGCAGTTTTATATTATGCTGAGCACATAGAAATAGTTGAAGAGGTTGTTAATTCATTGGACTCGAAAGATGCTTCATCAATAGAAACTGCAAAATATTCTGTCAGGCACTGGGTTAAAAGAGGATCTTAGTTTCATATCTGCCCATTTTTCTTTCTTACCAACAGCTATAAAGGCATTGGAAGCTGTAGGAGCTCCTTTGCATGAATCACTTACTGTCTTTGAAAAAACAATGTGATCTAAGTTCGGTTCCTGGTAGCATAGGACTAAAAGTGAAAGAGAAAGTGAATTATGTAATTTCAAAAAATTCTGGTTATAAACAGATGTGCGATATTCGAGACATCCTCGAAAGAAAACCATCTGTCACACCAAGAGACTTGAATCTCTCTGTGAAGCAGTTAACATCATTTAAATATGCCCCGATAACATCTTGTGACGTGGAGAGTTTTTCACGTTACAAGAGTGTTCTGCGAGACAACATACGATGTTTTACAGTTGAAAATTTGTGCAAAGTGTTGGTTGTGAACTCCAATTTATCAGTTAATACTAGCAGAAGGACCCCTTCTGCTTCAACCTATAAGGAATAAGTTAACTTGATTTATTATTTATACTAACTCGTCTTGTCTACTGCAAAGAAACATTGTTTTAGTTAAATAGTGCATATTTCTTGGCATATTTTCAAGCTTTTAAGAGCAAATTGGCATGCATATTTCAGTGTTTTTAGGGCATGAACTTCCGAGCCCTAGTTATTAACACAGCCCTACAGTCTTTCGGGCTGTCACAACTCAATTTTCATTTCTCATGACTTCGCTCAGTTCTTGTAGCGTTTTTCTTCACTTCCTCTTTGTCTCTCATGTGCTAATTACGACAATGTTATCACTTGCAAGGCTCATTGAATCTTCTCTACGACGCACAGCCGCCTTACACTCAATGACACACTGACCGTCTCGTGTAACTGTGTAACTGTAGCTCTAAAAACTCACTCTCTGGCCTCGTTATATACTGGGGATGACGCCACACAGACTTTTATCGAGTTCCACGTACACACGCACTGGAAATGACACAGCTAGAAGTCTCGAGAAAGTTCTCGAAACTGTCTTTGTTTCTGCCGCCTCGATTGTTGACATTGAAGTACACACAACAGTCACGCGAGGCAGCCTGACCTTGAACGTATTTACCCGCTCGCCTGCACGGCATGTGGTGTAAAGTAGCTTGGCGCCGTCCGTCCTTTGTTGAGCACCGAGCCCGACATTACAGTATATTTCTAATATGGCTAACATTGACTGTTTCTCGTTCATGCATTTCACTAGAAGCTGCACTAATTTAATACAGGTTTCTGGATCTGAAAATGATTAACTCACTCGGTAGCCTTACAGAATCTAAATTTCTATTGTATATACTTAACAGTGATGTGAAACCTGAACCAGAAAATGTCGCTTTCATTTATTTGAATCTACAAGAGTTATAATCAGTAAACCTATCTTCAAGCTGAATATTTATGATATCCATCATTTCATTACACAGTGTCTTAAGTTCAATTTCAGGGTCTATGTTTCTACTTTTTCTTGGCATTAATGTCCTTCATCGCCCCTTGATGTTTAACGTCCTGTAACAGAGTAGGCTACGTCGGATGGTGTATTATCAAGATAGTTGAAATGATAAAATGTGCGCATGATCCTTAATGCTTAGTTATTCGACATTCGTCTTCTTAGGATAAAGGTATACCTCGGAAAAAAACCTTACCCAGGTAACTAATTCTAATGGAGATTTGAGCTCGCAACTTTCTGGATTTGAGGCAAACACGCTACCCTCACATTATGTTTTATGCGTTGATTAGTTTGACTACTGCTGCTCTGATCTAAACGTCTAAAATGTGCTTCCGGAACAACTGAATCAATCGTTTTAGGAAGAACCTTACTCCAAAATCAGCATTTTTAAGAAATCAATAAAGGCATTTTAACTTGTGTATATAATTATTAATTAGAACAGCTTATCAAATAGATCGCAGTTTCCGGGTTTGTAGGCCGTGGTCCAGTTGATGAATTAGCATCTGACGCTTCGTCCATAACTCCGTTGGGCATCTTCAGAGAAGGTGAGTTCTGGCTGTTTTTTACAGCTAGTCACCTACTCTGAAAATGCCTGACGGAGTTATGGACGAAACGTCAGATGCTAATTCATTGACTGGATCACGGCCTGCAAGCCCGGAAACTACGATCTATTGGATCAACGCCGGCCGTGAAAGACTAAACATGTACATTGAACAATTTATCATCATCAACAACAACAGGGTTTAAGCCATTTAGCCTTGTTCTAATCTCATATATCAAAACTGTGCTGACCATCTTCTTCTCGGCCTACCTATATTTCTTTTTCCTGTAGGTTTATATGCCATTATTAATCCGTAAATGCGCTATATATTCATCGTTTCTATATGGTCCCTCCAATTATTCCATTATTGATGAATTTTTTCTGTTAAATTGAAATCTTTAACTCCTTACTCATTTCTTCGCTTCTTCTTCTATCTCTTGAAGTATAACTATCCATATGTCTTAAAAATCGTATCTCTGCCACCTCAATTTTTCATTCATCTTGTTTCGACATTGTTCAAAATTCTGATCCCAATAGATATGTTGGCAACGCTATTACTTTACACAATTTTAATTTTGTTTGTCGTCTTGTTTCTTTTTGTGGTGCCACACATCTGATTAAATCTACTAATTTTATTTCTTATATCTTCATTTTTGAGACATGCCACATTGACTGAGCCTGTTTAATTGATATAGAGCCTTCTGAAAATTTATCTGTGAGCCACTTATAAGAACAAGTTATTTGCAAATAGCATTACGTCTAAAATAATGTTATTTATTTTGGAATTTGTATCTAAGTTATTCTGCCATTCTCTGACTACGTCATCAATATATAAATTAAAATAGGTGACAACGTGCACCCTTGTATAACACGCGATACGTCGATAGGAATGCAACTGTTAGAGAATATATCACCTTAGTCCACATGTCTCCTAGTGGAAAAGAATGTCTAACATTTGGAATACAGCTCTTTCTTAAGTAAAATTAATATTTCTTTTTATATTTTATATATTTTTGCGCTATGGTCGCACGCTCTGCTACCACTGCTACTGCGCATATGAATGTGAGATGGTGATTAAAAATGACAGTAAAGAAGTATTTACAATGGGAGTGAGCAATATCATAACACTTTAAACTACATATTGTGACTGTATTTCATCTTGTTCAACATCCTTCACATGACAGCTGGGTATACCAGGAAGAATGGGTAAGGATTGCGCCTGGCAGTGTACCGGATTTGTTATAAACAATACAAAAAATTCAAATAATAGTTAAATGTATTAAAATAATTTAAGGAAAAGAATAAATATATAATACTGGAGAATTTTTAATATAGAAAAGAAAAAGATTAACAATTAAATGAATTGTAACAAAGAATATAAAATTGTACTGAATGAGGAAGAAAAACAAACAAAAAAGACAGTTGTATAACGGACATTGTACTAGTACTCTGAGTTAGTTCCATAAAGCAAACACAAAGAAAGTCATACTTTCTGGCATACAAACTGAGTAAAAAGCTCCAAATATCCTGAACGTATTTAAGCACTTAGAAGATGTGAGATAGACTATCCATTTTGCTTCACACCTCAATGTGTGACCCACTGGTCTAGATAATGTGAGATCATTGGTCTTGCAGAAAGCATTCGAACTCAGTCCCAATACAGCATTAGTTACCTCTTACACCCACTCTGCGTCATGTTTTCTATGGCACACTGTCTACTTGAAAGCACTAACCAACCTGAAAACTACTACTCTTACTGAGTGAAATTAAAAGTCCCCAAATTTAGTAAATTTTTATGTAATATTATTTATTACACTGTCCTCAGTTACGAATACAAATATCCGCAGTTACACCCTAACAACTGTATGGATAAGGGAAAATTCATTCATTACAATTTTGAATCGAAAGGAATATAAATATTTAATTATTCTGTATATTAATCGTAGATAATATAGACAAAATTGTATATAGGATATAGATAGAGGAAAACCGTAAGGCGGATGTTAATATCACAGAAGGGCAACGTACCGCTGCTAGACTGATAACGTGTGGAAAAGGAAGCGGCCATTATGAGACGACATGGACACGAGCGTACCAATCGATAGACGCTCCTTTGTTTTAGTGTCTTACATTGTTACAAAACTGAGATCTGTTACCTGGTTATGGCTTCAAGGTAAGTGAAAGCATGCCAATAATGTAGTTATTCTGTACCGAGCCAGTTCCTTTTGAAAAACTGGAATGACGACGCGTTATGACGGCGCAATCCTAAAGAGATTCAAACTCGCAATACTATATAGAATTTGTCTATTCTTTTGGATTCGTATGGCCTAAAATAGTTATTTATATGTGAATGGATGAATATTTATTTCTCACCTCTCAAAATTACATAACTACCAATAGAACAATTTATTCCACTCTTTTGGAGTTGCTTATTTCTAATGCTTCCGCTTATATTTAACATTTTGTTTTAGATATAATGGGGAAGTTTATTATGGCTACTCAGTACTTTAACTCCTCCTTGCTGCTTTCCATTTTCTCTATTTTACTCATTCTTCTAACCATTTTAACCTCATTTTTCCTAAATAAATGGATTTATGTTAGCTTTTGTTCTTGTTATTCGCTTAAATAATGAGAATGTAGCTTCGTGAACTACAGTTAATGGGAACTTTAAATGTATACTTATTAAAATTGCAATTATTGAAATTAAAAGATTATGGAATTTCTTTCGTGTTGCAAACAACACAAGTACTGTTGTACATATTATATGGAATTGGAAGTTGCTGACGTACATTTTCCTGTATAACCCGGATTCCACAATAGTTGATTATTCTATAACAGCGATGTCCAGCGATTGCAAAGGAGGGGAGGTTGGACTTAACATCTTCCACTTTATGCGGATTCTGCCACTCTTGAACACTCAATTGTGTTGCAGTGGCGGTTTGGTTATATGTATGTTGCATTTGATTTACGAAAGCAGTTTCAAATCTTATGCGATATACATCCGTTCATTAGTGACTTGTTTGGTACTGCTTACGTTTAAGAAAAGCAATATTTAGCGACAAAGTCGAAGTGCATAGCCTTAGAGGATACACCAAGTGATCGTCGCGTAACATATTGCGATACAGACTTTTAATATAGTTCAATTTGGAGAAACTCTGCTCACAAATATATGTAGAGCTATACTCACCGTTATACACACTATTCTGGCAAATACCAGCTTATTTTCTATCTAACACCTTTTAATCAATTAAAAATGTTCGTAAATTATCTTATTGCTAATTTTCTTGTTGATGGAGGGAGAATATGGGAATACAGAAGGTTTTAAGCGACAGCGAAATGTTTTAAGGGCTGTTTGCTACGCGATGCCTTTGAAATTCCAGTCTCTTTGCAAGGCCAAGAGGGAAAAAAGCTAATAACATTCCTATTTGAGAAAAGTATAAGTATTGGCAAATTCAAAGATCGCCTCCGTAGCGCAGTTGGTAGCGCGCTTGCCTCTGGCGCGGAGGACCCAGGTTCGATCCCCGGTACCAGCATGTGGATTTTATCCCCTCTGGGAGGTCTGGCATGGGGTACACTCAGCCTCGTTAGTCCCGGGGGGGGGGGTCAATTGAGGAGCTACTTGATGGAAAAGTAGCGGCCCCAGGTCGTGAAGACCACATAACTGGCCGGGAGGGATCAGGACGCTGACCACGTACCACTCTCCAGTACTGCACCTCACAATGACGCCTGTAGTGAGCCGAGGTGGGGGACGTAGCGGCTGGGCGGTAAAGCTTGGCTCTTCATGGGCTGTTGTGCCGGGGCTTATTTTATTGGCAAATTCAAACAAATAACAAGGATTTCTCGGATATGGTTCACTCAAAAATGTAAGTATTTGACACAAATTGTGTGTTTTAACGAGATCCACATTGCTTACCATTTATGTAAAAATCATCCATAATGAAGAGGTCTTCTGAGGACATTCCCAGAAAATTCAAGGTATGACTTACAAACGGCCATGGAATCACCTGTTTGTGTCCGTCACTGAAAGGGGATGTGAAGAATAGTGACTAATTACATAAACGCCTCCAAAGAGACAAGATTGGACATCGATGTTTTAGGATGATGCTGTTCATTAATTTAAAGGTATAGTTTTGTGAGGATCCATTGGAATTACCTGTTGTCTTTGTTAGTTCTTGTTTTTGAACCTTTACTTGTCACATATCCAAATAGGTTTCATTCGAATTTGAGCACTGAAACCGGCAACACTGAGCATTCTATTCGCATCACTGACGAAAGCCGTAGACTATTAGCAGGAAGCCGTTTATTATTGTGGTCATTAGCTATATAGCCAATAAAATTTGCCATCGATCAAATTGAGAAAAGTGCATTCCAGTCTTAAACCGCAACTACTGTTAGCAACTTGCCTTGTGACTGCCCTAGTACTCTCTCAAAAGTATGTCAAATAAAACTAGAGAGTTATGATGAATCTCAAACGATATCTTTTCTTCAAGTTCGAGTACCAGCATACACTAAACGTCATTTTAGAAGCTTATAAAAATTTAAAGATTTCGAACTTACTGTGTGAATATACTACTATTATGATTTGATTCCTCATAAGATGATTACAAACATATGTTATATTAGCTGTCTTGCAAGGCAAGGTGGCTGATTAAAACTCCAACAAAGTGTAATGAATTTCCTTTACTTCCATATTTCATTTAACATTATTATAGTTTGCACCGTAGGAGCCTAAGTATAATTGTGAAAAGGGGGGGAGGAATTCGAGAGAAAAGACCATTAATAGTTACATGCACTTTAACATTTATGGGTCAATAATGTGTACATTTAATGACATGAATAATCAGCATAGTGCGCCCTTAAACCAAATAGATGACGAAACGCACAACGGAAATACAGGTGAAAAACAACCAGTTTGCATTACCCCATTCAACTCCAGCCAAAACGAGGAGTTGGACAGTATTCGAGCCTATTTGAAAGTCCCAGATGAATCACGTGCATATCTTACGGGTTACGAGAATTACTTCCCTAAACATTTAATTTCTTCGAGCTAGAAGCACCACCCAGGCAAGTACATAGTCAGAAAGCCATTCTAAAGCACATGCCCTGAGCCCTTGGTCCAAACACACACGGAACCACTTACCCTGCACGCCAAAAAAGGAGAGAAGCACGAATGAAGACCGAGAGGAACCCAAAACCACTCGCGCACCCCAGCGGGAAAAACCTGAGTTGCGAAACAAACGAAGTGCGATCAGCACAAGCTTGATCTATTATAATGTGCTTAGGTGCCGTGATGTTCTTAATAGTGCACCAAAAAACCGCCGAAACTCACGAAAATAGCGATATCCATTTTCTTAACCTTCCACTAACAGTTCTCCCAGCTATGAAAATAATAGCTTGTAACGCAGCATGGTACACCTATCGGAACTACCCAGTAATATTATATGGGATGTTAATAAACTACACCGAAATAACTCCAGAGGTTGTAGATGTGGCTGAAATATATAATTTGAGATAGGTCGGCTAAGCATATGGTCTTAAACGTATTGGTAACATAAAGCAGCGCCGGGTGAAAAATTGTCTTAGGATGCCTGTAAAACCGCTGCTCGAGTATAGAAACATCGAATTGTCACAGCTCATTATCAGCTTTCTCAAGGCTTAATGCCACAAATTATGTTTTTATTCTTTCACATTTAAACCACTTCCCATTTTGAAGTACACCACTGTATTAAGCAGGTCTCATTTACCAGTTGTGCAAAAGTCGTCCAGAGTAAATACGACTACAGGGGATATAGGAAGAAAATTCAAGATATACATCTTATTTGTCATAAAAATGTCTCAAACATGACATTTTAATCACAATCGTTAGAGCCATTTTCAAGAAAATCAAAACTGTTGAAAAATTTTCCATGTAAAGGGTAGTTTAGGACGAGGCTATTTTCTTAACAATGATTGTAATTAATTGTACTCATATGTTGAAACAAAAATGCGTAAATCGATATATTAATTTCAAATCTAGATCAAAACTACATTACTCAAAACTCCTATACTGAAAAGAAAAGAAAAAATGTCTGATGTGCTGCATTCACATGACTTTCTCTACTCTTGTACTAACCATTCTTACAAACTCTTATTCCTGTATTCAAGGGGAATGTTAGAATACAGTAGGCTTTGTGCGATAGTTAAATCTTTTAAAGCTTTGAGATTCCGTTCTCTTTGCACACTTAACACATAAAAAATGAACAACGTTGTTCCATTTCCAGAAAGTTTTTAAGTTCCTCAAAACTCACACCATAACAAGGAATATCTCCGAAATGGTTCACTCTCTAAAAAAATTTATTCGGACATAAATAGTGTATTTTAGCAAGATGTACATTTTTTGTATAGTATGATTTGGTCTATCTCTAACGGTTTACCAGTTATGCAAAAGTCGTCCAGAATAAATACGACTACAGGAGTTATAGCCAGAAAATTCAAGATATACATCTCATTTGTCATAAAAATATCTCAAACATGACATTTTAATCAAAATCGTAAGAGCCATTTTCAAGAAAATCAAAATTGTCGAACAATTTTCCATGTAAAGCATAGTTTAGGGTGGGGCTATTTTCTTCAAAATTTTCGTGTCGCATCCTTGAAAGACATTAAACTTAAATACCAACTTTGGTTTTTAACCGACTTTTCGTCTTATGCTGTCCACAGACTGACAGACACACACACACACACACACACACACACACACACACACACACACACACACACACACACACACACGGACCTTTTTCTAAAAATGCCTTTTTTGGATTCAGGGGGTCTCAAAACATATTTCCGGTAAAGTTTCGACATCGAATTTTTGGGTGGAATACAATACTTCCCCTACTTACCAGTAGAGAAAGTGAAAATGTTGGTATTGACACACCGTGGCCATAGAGAGGTCCTCTCAGTTGTTAAATACAAATATCGAATGAGTGATTTCTGATATTACAGTGGACACAGTTTTCTGCCTTTGCATAGTTATTTAGCATACGCCGTTCATAAACTCGATCACAACATACAGAGGAAATACAGTATGTTTCTTATATAAGGGTTATTAAAATGCCTTGAGGTTCAGAAACTTTATTGTGTGTTCGCGAGATACCACCGATTCCGCTACTGCTCTGAGAATAATATGAATTAAAATGCCTTTCTATGACGTAAATAGCTTGAGAGGTGGACGATGCCGGTAAGCGAGGAATGGCATTGGGAGAGGGTAAGCACAAATGGAACTACCTCACTGGCCATAATTTCCGCTACCCCTTCCGAACTTTAGTACAGCAACGCTCTCGACCACCCGACAGAGAAGGTCGGATTACATTAACTACACCACCTAGTCGGTCTGAGTGGCTCAGTTGGTTAGACCTCACCCTGTTAAACGCGTCGGGTAGTATCCTGCAAACACTGAACATCATGTGTAGAAGTAGTACGAAAGACACTCAGGAGCTGTAATGTTAAGTAAACCTTGCATACATCAACAGCATTTGAATAAAATGCCAATTGAGTAAATTGACATCGGCCAACTGAGTAAATAACCATCAGGTGCATTAAGAGCAAGTGCAATTGTGTTTTGTTTGCAATATATGATCAGCTCAATTGCTAAATCGTGACGATTGTGTATATCTATTGCTTAATGAAGTATTCGCGGGGTTGTATTCCACACAAATATTCGATATCGAGATTTCTTTGAAAATACCTAAACGTTTTAAATACCCTGAGCCCGAAAAATAATTTTTTTTTTTTGGAAAAAAGCCAGCGCGCGCGGGAGTGAGTGAATGAGTGCATGTGTTCATGTGTGTGTGTGTGTGTGTGTGTGTGTGTGTGTGTGTGTGTGTATGTTTGTATGTGTGTGTGTCGGTAAAACTTAGTATCTTCAAAGACATGAAGATTTTCAAGAAAATCTCCCGCCACAAACTACTGCTCCCTTATATAGAAAATATTTTGTTTTCGTCTTATTTTCCCAAAAGTTACTGTAATGCTTTTCAATAACTTTAGAGGCATTTAAGCTATTGGTGTGACTGATAAAATGCATGCACTGAATTTTCTGTGATCAGTTTCTGAAGTCCTCTTCATACTGATACAATATTGTATAAAAGCGAAGTCATAAAACATAAAAGCTATCTGCAGAAAATTGTAAAGCTGATTCAAATCGAAATGTTACGAAACTCCATACTGCATTTTATTAGAAACGCCAATACCTTAAACGCTTCTAAATTTATTGAAAATCATTACATAATTTTTCGAGTTTCTCAAGAAATAGACATGCTTAAAAGTTTGCGACCCTTGTTTGCTCTTTCCACCGCAAGAGACCGACCGTTACCAGTAAGCAGGTGAAAACCATGTCCCATGTTTTAATAATCTAAGCACCATTCTCAACCAAAAATATTTTGCGAATAATGTAACTTAAGACTGAAACATCAGTCGTTAAATGAAGTGAGTACGACATATTACAGACTATAATATACGAAACCTGGGCGACCCAGCTTCGCTTGGCGGTTTTTTTTTTTTTTTTTTTTTTTGTGTGTTTGTTGAGAAGCTACTTATTTAGATAAACGTAAAAATGTTAACTTAATTACTTAGTCAGATCACCCTCCCCATTGTATAGGACTAACATTCCCTCGAACAGTGTTGTCCAACATTCTCATGTGCCCGGGTACATTTAACTCATTCTTAAAGAGTTGCGAATGCCATCATAACTACCGTTAGGGCAACTGCCCTTCTTTTGAAAGAAAAACAAAAAGCACTAGTTACGTAAGTAATGAATACAGCTTTAGGCGTACAAAAACATACTTCATAGGTGTGTACTAGGAATATATTTGGAAGAAAATAGTTTTGTTTTGAAATCTTAAGTAATATTAGGAATCTTCTTCTTTAGCTTTTTACCCTCCCCTTATGTAGGACTTACATCCCCTGGACTTACAAGCCAATGCCTAGGGTCAGACGCCTGTCGGGGAGCAGAGAAACCTATGGACCGAACAGAATGAAGACCTGGAAGCGGATGGTCAGCCTAGCACCAGGTGTGATAGTGAGGAAGAGGATGATATGAAATGCAGGCAAAATCGATGAATTGGAAAGGTGATGGAGCAATTGGTAGAATGAATGGCGGGAGAAACCGGAGAACTCGGAGAAAACCCGTCCAGAGGCCGCTTCGTCCAACACGAATAACATATACGGGTCCCTGGGGTCAAACCCGGTTCGCCTAGGAGGTAGGCAAACGCTCTAACCGCTCGGCCACGGCGCCGCCGTAATGTTAGAAATCGTCGGAGTAAAAATTTGCTTGTAAAGGGTGCCAGAAAAATAAATCACGGGCAGCGCTGTCCTAGAACTTAAGACATTGACTAAATATAAAGTTTCATAGTAATCATTAGAGCCATTTCCGAGATACATGAAATAGAGATACATTTAAATATTTCATAAGCATCATCATTTCAACCGTAAGACGTCCACTGCTGAACATAAGTGTCCCCCATAGTCATCCACCTAGTTTGAGTTTTGCGTCGAGCATTTGTTCCACCACGGAGTTCAGTTCTTTGGTGCTGCCGTTGACTCTAACTTCCAGGGAGTTAATGCATTGGCCAAGGTCCTTCATCTTTCCGCCGAGTTCTTACATGACTTTCTTCACCCCGGCCAGTTGCTTGTTAATCTTCTCCGATAGCTCCATCTTCATATCGGATATTTCCCGTTTTCATATTTTCCATTCCGGGCTTCATTTTTCAATTCGGCTTCCATCTTTGTTTCTATCTACCGCATTCCGGAATTCATTTCATTTCCCATTATGTCCGTCTTGAATGACATTGTTTGATAAACTGCTCCATATTGTTTTTCGTTGCACTTCTGACACTAATTGTGACAATTTTACTCTTTTAACTATTACTTTATTTTTTATAAAGACACTGGAACGATACTACGCTAAAGCACTGTCGAATAACAAATACTACGGGAAGAAAAGCTAGTAGACAAAGCTGTGTGAATGTAATGCACATTTCTATATTAATAATATAGAAAATTGTATGAACTGTTTGTTGAAGAGGAAGTAGAAAAAGAAATGTGATAGCATTTAGCAAAACAAAACAGAATGTAGAAAATCTTGTGAATGTAATACGCTGCATTTCTATTCCAAACATAGAAATCGTATGAATTGCTTGTAGGTGAAGTAATAGAGAAAGAAGTGTTATTGTGTTTCGTAAAAGAAAAATGAGTAGAAAAAACGTGTGACTATTATACGTTGCATTTATATTTCAAATCTATAGAAAATGTATGAATTATTTGTAGAAGAGGGAATAAAGAAGGGCATGTGAATGTGTTATGTAAAAGAAAAGCTATCACCATATGAATCTAATACGTTTCGTAGTAAAATGGATTGTATAAAAACCTTCTCCATGAAAAAACACTTATATTTTCCAATTTTTATGGTGATTGTTCAATGGGTTTTGGAGTTCATCATTTATGAACGGTTTCATCCGCGCCTTTCTACGATAGCGGCAGACGGCAACTAGCGTCAAGGACGCGGACAGGAAAAACAACGCACAGACGGTTCGTAGGCTTTTTTGCTCTCTCCTTAGTAGTGTATTGGAATCTTTGAAATTTCAACGTTAACAGAAGACAATGCTCAGGGGCAAGTATTTTATATCTTTAAATGTGTGCATGTTGGGAAAGAATGGTTGCCAAGGTTGTGAAACACGGTAGCTTGCTGCTAGTTTTGACTTCATTGCGCGAGGATCGTAGGGAAGTCCCATCGCAGTACATAGGCTAATATTTTCTCAAGAAATATAGAGAATTTGATCTAAACAACAGACTTAAAGAACCGCGAAAAAAAATTAACATAGCTTATTGTGTAGCCAGTGTAATAGTAATCAAACAACGAAGTGAATTCTTTTTCTTTTTTATTCCATTTATATACCACCTGACGCAAACTCCTCTCCCCTGGGTCGAAGGCGCCGTCTTTAAGATCTAAAAGATCTCGTCACCAGGATATCTCCTATCCTGTGTTTGGTGTCCGGACTAGCTCTAGCAAGAGGTGCTAATCTGCAAGGTATGCGTGAGTTGTGGTAGGAATGGGTCCAAACGAAGAATTAACAAACATTTGACTTTATTTGCTAATTTCCAGATTTGTAGAGAACTGCCGACGATCTCTAAATAGAATATAACTTTCTAACTTCAACTGCAACGTTATAATACTTGAAGTTTGTCACCCTTTAGCAACCGCCGAATTATGTATACGTGCCAGCTTACGTACAAATCACAAAGTTGTACGTGCACTGTCTGCTCGATTCAAGACGAGTGTGTCTTGTGTGGCATGTGTTTGCGTGGGCGACACGAAGGAAACGATTTCCATTGGTCAACTTTTGAGCACGTCATGGCAAGATACGAATCAGTCCGCGGAATCGCTCGGGCTTCATACATACAACAATTGTAGCCTTATCACTCATCTAATCTGCCTAGGTTTCCATTCTTGAGACTTTAATATATTCAGCCTTATTACAACGGTTCTCCCCTTAACTATCGATTAGAATCTCCTTTTACTTCTTTCTATTATTAATTACTTATATTCACTTTATAATTTCGGTTTCACACCTTTAACATCGAAGATCATATCAAGGGCTTTTAACCTCTTGGAACAAGTGCAATGGTGTTCACTCGTTTAACGCTGGTTTAGAACGTTGGGTTTCTAATACTTTGTATTTGTTTTATTACATTAAGTTCACACACGCACATACACACACGCACACACGCACGCACACACACATTCACTTCCATTTACACTTCCAGACTCTACTGAGGATTGGGAATAACCCTTTGGAAGAAAAATTCCCACCCTCCTAGCCAGTAATCGAACCCCTTGCACATCAGGTGCTCTACCGATTGAGCTACGGGGCAAGACTGCTCCTTTTTTTTTAAATACAATGTAATATGTATTAAAGCTCCGTCATTTGTAATTATTTCGTCAATATGAAACTCCTTACCAGTCCACACCTGACTAGAGGTACATGCTCAGCAGTTGAGTACTTTAATATGCGAGGCAAATACTCGCAAAACTGTGAACCAATATAATCATTGTCAACATTTTGGTGCCGTAATTAACAACAACAAATTAACATCACCAACGAACCACATATCGAAGTAAACAGTTGCAACTTGAAATACAGGCTCAACATGGCTTATTGCGCACACGTATCAATCTATTGCACTCGTTTCTGCGTAACTTGTACTAATATGTTTGATTAACAGTAATTCACACTCGGGATATGATTGTTACAATTATGTATGTAGTCATAGATGTACGACACGCTTAAAATAAAGCTGTATAAGCATGGGCATCGCAAAAGGGGAGTGGGGAGAGGGTGGCCTCCCTTGGAAATTAATAAATGTGTGTAGTGCGCAGTCAATTACCGACTAATAGATTAGTGTTTTAATTTTTATGCAAAGAACAATTTTCATCAGGAGTGAGCGAGTGATGGTGTTTAAGGGTCCGTCGACAATTAGGTCATTAGGGCCTGTTTTCTCAGGATACTCGTACAAAAGAGATGCTTGATTGTTTCATAGCTCCTGTGTTACAAATGGGCTTGCCAATGACATTAACATTTTAATGCAAATAAGGAATGCATTATTTTCAATTAGTAGCTGCATACATTTACTAATTATTGCTGTCAACAATAGTTCCGTACCGAGACTTATAAATGTCTGATTTATTGTCAACAATGGTTCCGCACCGCAACGATAGTAATACGATTTTTGCTTTTGTACACATTTTTACAGTTAAGTCCATTAGAATTCTTATCGACAGAGATTGAAAACACAAAAGCTATAATAGAATTATGTAATCAAATTAATAATTTTAATTAGCACAAATTTATACGGTTATCCACAACAAATACTATAACTCATCTTTTACAGTTTTTCACAAAATAATAATTATTGTTTGATTACCAAGTTCCAGCATGCCGACGTCCATGTACCCATATAAGTGAAGTCGCTTAAAAGGGACGGCGGATGGCTCCGACTTCAACCAGGCGACATACTCCTTTTTTCTCTTTACCTGTTTGCCCTCCCCTTGTGTAGGATTTACACCCCCTAGGACTTACAAGTAGGTGCCTAGGGTCAGACGTCAGACGCCTGTCGGGGAGCACAGGAATCTACGGACCGCACACAGTGAAAACCTGTAAGCGGGTGGTCAGCCCAGCACCAGGTATGATAGTGAGGAAGAGAAAGGTATGAAATGCAGGCGAAATCGATGTTTGGAAAGGTGATAATGGAGCAATTGGTGGAATGAGTGGCGGAGGAAACCGAAGAACCCGGAGTATATTTACTAACTCAAAATACTTTGCACCTACCCAGGACTTGATAACGTAAGTATTTTTGACGAAACAGGGTTTTTCGTACATACGCAAACCCAAACGAAAATTTCGTGCGATATTGCTTTAACATAATTATTTTACAAAAATACAGCGATGTGAGCAAAAGGAAGCTTTCAGCATAAAAGCATCTACATCAATGGACAATAGTCCCAAAAAGAGTGTGCTCTGTATCGAACCAATAGGGCATACCTATGCTAGCGTTGTCAACTCACTGGCTAATTACGAATAGGTATAGCCACCTCCCTCAACTGGGAGGGAGGGGAGGTAACGTGTCCCCTTTCAAACTGGTGGAAACCGATATCAGAAGATGCGCCCTATAAATGCCCCTACAGACCACCAGAAATGTGATGTATATTGCTATTTGTGCTGAGTTGGGCTACATACATGCTGTCCCTACTGCTTCACGAGGCATTTTACCAACCTTCGCAATTGGTGCGTACACAGCATGGACGGGGGGTGTATGGAGCGTTCTGTCCTTGTTATTCGACCAAGCAGTTGTGTGTGTTAGGAACCCTAGGGCTAAATTTTTAGGCGAAAATGACATTTTTGTTTTTTTAACTATATCATATAAATGTTCAGACTGGCGATACTGTCTCTGAAGTCGGAACAGGCCAAATGACCTAAACCTGTAGTTGAAGAAGAAAATATTCCATAGCTATGCACCTGTAAATCACTTGGCCAAATATTTTTCTCGACCCACCATTTTTAAAAGTCTAGCTACATATTTAAGTCACCTTCGTGTTTCATTTTAATCACACTGATACTATACTGGTGCTGTTTCGCAGTTTTGCATTTTGTATGGAATGTATTTCTTTCATTTCAACCTTGCTCTGATTTGTATGTAAATTTGCATACATAATCTCAAACATGCATTCATGCATATGCATTCATTAGCTCACAAAAACTAATTTATGCTGAAAAGAAAAGGAATTTTAACACCAGCAACTTCCTTAAAACAAAACTGTGTTTCTCTGCAAGTAAGAACATTAACTTCAGTCAGTACTTTAATTTATTTTCAGTTTACTTAAGCATCGGAAAATGGCACTGGTAAAGTTTCCTGGAATATCTGAAGGCAGTTTTAAAAGAATGAATTGTTTTTTTCGCTAGTTAAAAGTATTTAAATATATTATCTGAGAAATTGTTTGAGCTTTAACCTTGAGCTTTTGCACAGTCATTTCCTTATTTATTAATTCCAGTGTGCCAATTTTCAAGTAAATAAATTGTAAAGTTGAAAAGGTTAGAACACTCAATCGCAGTGTCCCTTAACTGCTGACGCGATATATACAAATATAACATATAGGTGCATCAAGGAAGAGTTGTGGTAAAGTGGGAAGCCAATTTGCCATTTGAAGACATTGCTTATATGTGACTAATCTAAAATAGTGCACGTAAATCACGATGCTACTGTATGTGAGAAAAGGTAAACAAATACACACGCCTCCTCCTGCATCTATGAAGGTCAGTAGAGTTCCTCCCACAGCTGCGGGACGACACAAATGGAAGTGAGGGTATAACGCTGGTTAAGGCCGCGGCTTTCCCTATAGGGGCCACGGTAACAGAATATCACATAATTGCCAGCTCTAATAACAACAGACATAACATTACGTGTCCCCAGAGAGCAAGAGATCGTGCTTACTCCTCTTTCCTGCCAAGGACACTGCGGAAAGATGATTATTTCTCTCTTAATGTGAAAACCCGTGAAAATGGTTTATTTTACGAGTTAGAATAGAAATATGTATTCTCACACCAGTTTGAACTGCACAGAGTACTTGAGACTGCCCAGCCTTGGCCTCGGGTACAGCTGCACACTGTGACAACCACTTCCCTTAGTACTAGTGTAAAAAGAGGAAATCTGTTACACATTATACGTTTATTCTCAGAATTGCCACTCTGACTCATATGTATGGCTTCGAACCATTGAGGTCAAGGATTTCTTTTCTTAGCCTAGTGAACGTTGCAGATCATTGGTGGTCACTTGGGATTGCTTGACATACAAAATGTATATATGCAACTCGAGTAGCTTCGGGCTATGAATCAAGTTAATATTCCCCGTTTTTACTCCCAAGTGATAATTATGGGGGTATACCATAATTTTAATGTTTGTACACATGGTTGCCAACCCGTACGATAATCATGGGGGTGTGCGATAATTTGAATGTCTGACAGTTCGATAACGGCGAAATATCTTTTTTACTGGTTTGTCGCACCAGTGAAATGAAACTAATTACATATAGCGACACCACTTTTGCCCTGATGGCCTGTGTCCACCCCTCTAAGGCAACCATTTCCAACCCTACCTTTTATCCTCTTATTGCCAGTGTGCCCAGATCTGGTAATCTCAATGAACAAGGCACTGTTCAGAAAATGAGATCAATGGAGAAAACTCGGATTAAGTGATATTCCGTGTGAAATAAAGAACGTGCCTGAACCTGGCAGTTTCTGGAGTGCTGTTAAACACATGTCACCTTGGTGGAAATACTGATTTCAAAGAACCAGCAGCCTTTGCATTACCAGTGATTTCGTTGCCCCACAGAAGCGCTTCTTGTGAAAGAGTTTTTTTCTAAACTGGATTCAATAAAAACCAAAGTTAGAAAAAGATTGGTGCTAGATACGGTAAATGGACTTATTCGGTCGCCTCAGCTTATGAATGAATGTGGTGGGTCCGAAAATCTGTAAGTCACCTTGGAGACGCTAAGGTTTATCTCAACAACAAATTTGTATAATGCTACAAATGAACTTCCAGATGAATAGTGCGAGAAACATAAGTGCTAAAGCTGTAATGCTGGTTGAGGCCATCAATCTTGTAAATGGATATCATAAACATCATTACTATTACATTTTCATAAGTGTTATACTGATATTTTTATTGCTGTAGCATTTGGTTTATGATGTACGATAATTTTGAATCCAAATCTATAATTTTGAGTGGCTGGTACGATAATTTTACTTTTAAATGTTGGCAACCCTACTCCCGAGTATAACTACTTCTATTGTTTGGTTTTGACAGGGGTTATATTTCTTTCTCTGCTACATACGGTGTTCGTACACATGGGAAATTACAATAAAATAGGAGGAATAGGAATGAGATAAATATGTAAATACCTTAATCATGTTCAGTAATGCATATGTTGTATTTGGTAATACTTTACATCACAAAACATAAACAAATTTATTAATAATCTTCCCTTAATATAAACAAATCTATTATACCTCATAAAAAGTGATCGTATTCCTACAATTTAGTAACATTTTTATACGTAAATATCATTCAATATTTTGTAGGTTTCACCTTTGCCTTTATAACTGCCTCCATTCTTCATGGTATTGATTCCAGTGGCGTAGTGCAACGTTGAGGGCCCTACTTACTAATTAACCTTAAAAATAAGCATTAAAATGTAACATATTTACTCACATACAATGTGTTAAAATAACACTCTGATTACCAGCATTAATGGTTATTTTTCCTAAATAAACAATACACACTCGCTAAGCACATAATGCACATAGGTGGAAGAAAATCGTTATCTATCAATATTCTGGGTAACTCAGGTATTAGCCCAGGTGAACTTCTATTTGAGGTATCTCAGATATCGTTCAGAAGCAACAACACTGAACAACTGGTTAGGATAACACATATTGATTAATGTTTATACCTTATGACCAAATTCTAAAATAATCAATTTATTGGCTAATCGAGTTCATTTTCAGATACATAATAGTCGTACTTATTATGTAATTTGTTCGGTTTTTATAACAACCACATTGAATAAAATACCGTGCTTTAATGAACTTCCCTGTATAATTGTGAATGCTTTTGAGAACATACGCACTTGGAGAGCTTGTTTCACACTTTTAAGCAAGGAAGGACAGGAAATGCCTACATGGTTTACTTCTATTCTCAGTGTGTTATCAGTAGGGCCCGGAAGTTCATACATTTACATTTTTTTCCCTCTGTTATAATCACAATTCTGGAAAGCGATAGGCACGAATCATCAGTTAATAAGCTTATTAAACCCAATTTGATGTTGCATATAAATGCATATTTCGCTTTTTCTGATTAAATATATTTCCGTAATTTTAATGTTTTGTGGCATAAAACTGTCTTTCTTCCCATACAAGATTAGAAATGTTGCAACTCCGAACTGAGCCGCTTGACGAATTGTGTTCATAAATATACCATACACCATGTACCTGACGAATGCACATTACGAAAAACTTATATCAGAAGCTTGTACGACAATGTTGTATCAAGAATGCGAGATAAACTGGAAAATAAATTTATTTGGGTTTCCATAGATGAAACAATTCTGAAGGTAGATTTATTAAGGTGCCCTTAACCATCATATCATATTTTTACTTTCTCGACTGGTAAGTAGGGGTAGTATTGTATTCTTAATGTGATAAATTTGGAGGTCACAAACAATGTAACAATAATTCAATCTGTAGGTAATTGATTCTTTAAAATTATGTACTTTGGTCAAATGGAATTAAGTATAAGGTGATTTTATTCATCATAGACGGAGCCAGCTACACGATTAAATCAGGACGCACATTGAATAGTATTTTCCCTAATTTACTACATTTAACGTGCCTCACTCCACCGCATTTCTCCACAAATACTTCAGTGGCTGTAGTAAAAAGCGCTTTTTAGAAAGTCCATTGAGAGTTCAGTTATTTAGGTCCTCAGTTCCACTTCCTCCTGAACCAATATTAAAAGATGGGGAACGTGGGTTGATGCTGTCCTCTAAGAAAGCTTTCAAGAAACAACAATCAACTTAGGTACATTCTGTTTTCCATATTCTTTATACTAAAGAATAAAGTGTAGAGTGTAATATAAAACATCCTGGATATGAATAGATGTGTAAAACTGAAGACATTGTAAATGGAAACATTACCATTCGCTTACACGAATTGCCTTTTACTGCGAACCAGTTAGCATCGTTTAAGTATGCGCCAGTATCAACCTGTGACATGAAAAGGAGTTTCTCAAAATAAGATCTTTACGGATGATAGACGTTATTTCAAGTTTGAAAACTTCCTTCACTTGACTGTGTTGAACCGCAAATCGTTGCTTCTTTTGGGCACTGAATCAGAAACTTGTACTTCTCAACAAGAAGTTTATCTCACTTTGTTTACAGTGAAGAATGTTACAAAAAAAGTATATTTTGTGTGTGTATGTATTGCCACATTTTCATGTTTTCAGAACAGATTTGCATAAAGTGTCTTGTATTTTAGGTGCATATTTATAATCATATTTTCAAGTTTTTAAAGCATATTTGCATGCATATTTCAAAGCTTTTAAGGGCAGAACTTCCGAGCCCTAGTCATCAGTGAACTTCATCTGTTCCAGCGCTTCTTTCTGGAGATACTCCCTTGTTGAACTGAATATAAAATGTCTTTTATAAGAAAACTACTAAAGTAGTCTGGGGGCTCCTAAATATCGGAGGTCCTCGTGCCGCGGAGCCTGTAGGACCGATATTTACGCCTCTGATTGATTCTACTAGCTCTGCTGTCTTTGGCTCAATATCAGAATGCATGTTTCAAGCCTTCCTTACTAGTTAAGGTGTGATTTCTAAAGTTCTGCTCCAAAATACACCACAGGTGTTCTATAGGATTGATATCTAGTGACTGAGTTGAAGAGTTGGTATGAAGTTGCTTTGACGTGTTGTAAAGCACCCATAATCCAGTATTTCCAGCTGTACGTTTGGGATCGTCCTGTTGGAAAATAAAGTAGAGCATCAGTATGAAGGTTTTGCTTTAAAGTGGTCATATGCATTTTATAATCCATTATTCCATTGATAAAGTGCAGTTGACCTACATTGAAGCATTCATGCACCTTCAGACTACCACTAAGGTACCTCTGTGTTTTACTTTGGGCACTAGATGTTTCGGATCCATCTCCATCTCTCTTCTTTCGACACAGCATACATCTTCCATCGGAAACAAAAATGTTAAACTTACTTCAGTCGCAAAAATCACTCTTTTCCATAAGTCTGGTGTTTTATTCCGGTGCTGTTGTGCGAAATTTAAACGTTTTATTTGTTTTCTCTTATTTACCCATAACTTCTTCCGCAGTACTTGACCATGATACCCAGCTTCTCGATAAACGTTGCACACAGTATTGGCTGAAACGTTAATACTCGTATTACGTCTCCGCAAATCTGCAGCCAACTTCACAGCTCTGATTTTGGAGTCATTTGTTGTTTCCAGTATGGTATATCTTTCATCTTGTTCTGTCAGCAACTTTGGTCTTCCAGTTCTTGGCCTGTTTTGCACAGCCTTTAAATCACAAAACCTTTATTGCCTACACAGTGGAACGACGTCTATCAATAAGTTGATATACTTCCCGCAGCGATTTGCATCGATTATTAGTTTCTCATTTTTCTTGTTTCTTCGCTGGTTTTCCTGCGATTGTTTCCCATTTAGACTTTTCTGTGATTTGTTCTCTGTTTACGGACGACTAGCCCCGCTCCATTTCATATCGTTTCTATTTGTAGGTTTGCAGAGAAGTGGATATTGACTAGTTCTGCCTTTGACAGTCTTCTTGAACCACTACTTCCGATGTACGATCACTTTTTGTATCCATTTTAAACATCTTTTTGAAGCTTCTACTCACCATATCGCGGTTTATTGGTGCACTTATGGAAGACAGCATTTCGTATTCACGCCTTTTATGTTGTATTTCTTGAAACCCGTGTTTTTTGTAACACGCATCCCAATTAAAATAATACAGTAGTAGGAATACTTTTTACACTCACTGTACCTATAGTAGGTAAGACAAAGAATTGCATTCCATCCAAAACTGTGATGTCAATAATTCCCAGGAAATGCGTGTTTTGAGGTTCCATGAATGAAAAAAGGTCCAGATGTGTTTGTGAACAGCATAACTGAAAATCCAAATGTTGATATATACCAAATCTATTAAAATTCAGTAACTTCCAAAGATGAACATGAATATGTTCCAGAAAAGTTCCTCAACCCTAAGTGCTCTTAATATGAAACAAATATCAATAATAATTATTAACATCTAAAATGTCTAACGATTTTGCTTTAAAATACTTGTATTAAAGACATTTACGTGACAAATAAAGTGATTTATTTTATTTTATGCGAATTGCCTTTGAAGCCATCTTTATTCTCAATGAATTTTGTAAATTCGTAGACCCCTACTACACAAAGAATGTGTAAATTGTCATGTCAAAATCTTTCTGTAGCATCCCTTGATCTTGTGAGGAACATGGAATTTCAAAGTCATTGCATAGCAATCGCGTTAGCCTGTTATATTATTCTTATACTTGCAACGAAATGTGTAAGTATGCAACGAACGTTTATCTCAGTTAATAAGTAGGTAGAAGAATAAGGTTTTGTAGGAATAGTTTGTAGAAGAGGGAGCAGAGAAAGTCATAGGAATGCAATACATCAAATTTGTATTTAGTTGTGCATCCACTACTGCAGAGCGCCTTTGCTTCGCTTTGATAGAACGAAATAAGTCATGATCTCATGAACCTCCGCACTATAAAGCTAGAATTGTATTATAATATTCTGACAAATGACAAGCCCGTTAATTGTAATGTCACTTTATTTCTTCTAAAACTGAATCACAATTACAATCCATGACCTTGCAACTCACAGCTGCTCTGTTGTATCGTAACCTTGATACTATTAAGAAAACTCAAGGCCTTTTCAACGTCCACAGACTTCGCAAGAGTGAGGAAATAATCTGACGTGCTGCACTCACATAACTTCCTCTACTCTTATAGCAACATTCTTACAAACTCTTATTCCTATTCTTCTTCGTGTTGGTTAAGGTAAACCTTCGTACAAATTATCGTATTACTTATTTCCTTGTAGGTACAAGGGGAATATTAGAATACAGTAGGCTTTGTGCGAAAGTCAAATCTTTTAAAGCTTTGAGATTCCGTTCTCTTTGCACAATAATTAACATATAAAAAATGAACGACGATGTTCCATTTCACGAAAGTTTTAAGTTTTCCGAAACTCACACACATAACAAGGAATATCTCCGAAATGGTTCACCCTACAAGAAAATTTATTGGGACATAAATTGTGTATTTTAACGAGATCTACATTTTTGTGTAGTATGATTTGGTCTATCTCTAACGGTTTACCAGTTATGCAAAAGTCGTCCAGAGTAAATACGAGCACAGGGGCTATAGCCAGAAAATTCAAGATAAACATTTCATTTGTCATAAAAATATCTCAAACATATGAGATTTTAATCAAAATCGTTAGAGCCATTTCCAAGAAAATAAAAATTTTCGATACATTTTTCATGTAAAGGGTAGTTTAGGATGGGGCTATTTTCTTCAAAATCTTCGTGTCGCATCCTTGAAAGACACTAAACTTAAATAATAACTACAGGCTGAAACACACACACACGGACCTTTTTCTAAAAATGCTTTTTTTTTTTTTTTTTTTTTTTTTTGGATTCAGCGGGTCTCAAAACATATATTTCCGGTGAAATCTCGACATCGAATTACAATACTTCCCCACCTTACAGTAGAAAGTAAAAATACACTTCCTGAGAAGCCAGGGTGGCCGTTTCCACTAGACGAGTAGTTGATGGGGTGTTGAGTGTTGGTCGGGGATGGCTTGAGTATCTCCCATTACTAGTGACAAGCCTTAAGAGCCGTGCTCTCTAAAACAATCCAAAGGGTTATAAAGAGTCTGATGGACGGTAACACTGGCCTGCGAATTTCAACTCATTGTTTGTTGCCTAAACTAAATAATGTGATTTTATACAATGTCGATGTGCTGAATCGAAATTTTCAGTCCGTTTACTTGTATCACGTCAAGTTTTTCTGCAAAATCACTTTATAGGTATTGTATAGTTACGCAAATGTCATAATAAACTTTTTATTGCAGTTTTACATTTCAAAACAAAAAACAGTAGTTATAAACAACACACCCTGCTGAAATTATGCGTATGGTTGCTCATTCATGTCATTAGCACGGTTTTAGTTTGGTTTGTCTTGTTTACTTCACTCTTAGAAGTATAAATCAGCACAATATGCACACAAAGTATTACACTATTTGTTGCTTAGCAGATAAAGTCTTCCTAAAGTCTTTTTCATGTCTGTCTTCAAGTATTTCACGCTTTATTAGCCAGCACTGATCAGCAAGCATATTTATACTCCTGATACCTCATTTCGAACTCCTGCTGATCCTTGTGAAATCGTTCGCCTTGATCTTCATTCAAAAGTCCCATAGTCTAAATAAGAAAACAGAAATTTAATTTTGAGACTAGTGTTACAACCAAGTTACTGGAGTGCTTCAAGCATGTTCGTCATAGTGTTTCGATAGTTAGAATCGTTGTTTTGCCAAGAAATTTTGAAACAGCTTTACAGAAAGACATCCATGCTGCTTTCCCCTTTTCATCTATACTATATTTAAATGCTGCATCAGACACCAGTTTTCTAATCTCAGGACCATTCTTTAATTTTGTATTAGATAGTAGTGGACATTTCTCAGTACCCCTACTGAAAGGCCCTGAAAAATCTTTAAAAATGACAAACCTTTTTTTCCCCCTTAAATAATAGTAAGAGTCTTACCTGATTATTTTGATGTGTAATTTATAAGGAATATCTTATGAATATCCTGAAATATTGGAAGAAATAGTCGATACTCTTCTACACCACATTAGCATGGTTGGAAATGTGTTTGACAGAAAAGCTCCATCACATGGCCCCTGCCTATCCACTCCTGATAGGTGCATGGTGTTAGTACAATCGTTACAAAGGGACGGACTACATTTGTTTTAGCAGTTGCTGTTGTAGAAATTGTGAAACCAACATTCAGAGTACTGTTGGATGCTGCTCTCCTACAAAAATGTATGCAGAGTAAGACACAAAAGCCTAACAAGAGTGTTAACAATGTGTTTGGAAAGCAGTTTAAAGGGTGATGGAATGAGTAAAAGCATTAAAACATCTAAGACTTTACGGCCGTTTTATAGGAACTACTCGAAATTGTGACCTGAATTTTCATGGCAAAATTGACAGCGGCGAAGGACGATTGTCGTACCCTATTCAAGGTTTCTGGTGTGAGCCGAATAAGGAAATGATGGTAGTGTTAATGCTCTTCTTCAGATGGAATAAAATAAGAAAGCAAAATTATTAACTGCATGATAGGACACAAACCCATGACCTCTGTGACTAAAGCCTTTGACGTTACAAATTGAGCCACAAGAGCAACCAAGAAAACATCTTTGGAGTAGGCTTCACAAAGCAAGAAGGCAATTAATCGTTGTTCAGTGTCGCACTGTCAGGTGACTAGTCCGAGATTTGAGAGTTTTTGGTGGCATTAAATCTTAAGAACGCTGATAACGAGCTACTGAAAATCGATATTTCTACATTCGGGCAGCAGTTTTAAAGGCATTCTAAACTAATTTTCACCAAGCTTTGCTTTAACACCGACTTATCAGCGTCTGATATTAATGTTTAACGCCATATAACTACGCTATGCTTAGTCGCGGACCATATATTGCCTATCTTAAATTACCTGTATCAGTCACATCTACAACCTCTCGAGTTATTTCGGTATAGTTCATTAGCACCTGTATAATGATGGGAATATAGTGAAATGAGAAACACTAAAAAATCTTGGTATTGATTCTGGGAGAAACACCGTTGGCTATGCAGCGTACTGACACGGAGAGACTTCGTGATGCTGAAAGGGTTGTGCAAGACATGGAGAAGGTTGCAAAATAAAAGAGGAAGAGTTTGAAGAGGAAACTCTCTGATGAGATACAGGAGGATCTAGATAATCTGCTACATAGACCAGGAATGCGCTAAATGTAACCTTTTATTTCCACTAAGCTTTCCGTAAGTTTCATTTTTCCTGATTCAATGCAACTTTTCTCAGAAACTATCAAAGATAGACACATATAACTTTGGTTATTGCTGCCAAAGATATTATCTTAACAGGGACGTTTTTGTAATTTTTAGTTTTTAGGAAAGTTGTGACTAAAATATTTCAATATTTTAGTTGAAAAATCCAATCTTATTTTTAAAAAATATATTTCAATAAAAAGGTTAAATTCCATCAGGGGTCCATTTTGAGTACGGGGAGTGGCGACCCCGAGGTACCTGAGCCACCCAGTGTTTCAGGGCATAGCCGAGCCACCCTATATCCCGGGGATACAAATAGGGAAACCTGGTCCTCCAGATTGGGGGTTGGATGGAAAGGCTAACAACCTTTAGCCTTTTTAACCGTTGAGAATCTTCACTGATTTCTCGAAAAATGACATTACGACGACTTAAGCAAAGGAATATAGCAATGGAATTGGGCACTTGGAGTGTTAGAACTTTATATAAAACTGGAGCATCTGAATCTCTTTTGATAGTGTACAGTGTACAAATAACAGCAATTTAAGAAACACGATGGCCTGGAAGGGGAATTGACCACACTATATTATACAGTGGAAACAAATAAGGAATGCACGAATATGGGGCAGCATTTACAGTAGGAAATAAACTTAAGATAAAATTATGGATTTTACACCTATCAGTGATAGAGTCTGCATGTTAAGGATTAAAATGAAACTTCACAATATAAGCATGATAAATATTTATGCTCCAACAGAAGAGAAAGAAGACAGTCTAAAAGAGGGGTTTTATAATAAATTGAGAAGAATTATGGGCACACTGCCGTCCAATGATGTTAAAATAATCTTGGGAGATTTTAATGTCACAATAGGCAGGGAAAGGGAATACAGGCACCAACAGAATGTCACAGTCTGCATAATGGAATTAGTGATAATGGCAGAAGACTAAGCGACCTAGCAAAAAGTCAAAATATGATTGTTAACCCAACACAGTTTCCACACAAAGAAATTCATAAACGTACATGAAAATTCTCAGAAGGGACTACTGTTAATCAAATAGACCATATTTTGATAGATAAAAGAAGAGCAAGTATTATTCAGGATGTACGATCTCACAGGGGAGCAAACGCAGATTGGGATCACTGTGTGATGAAGGCAAAATATAGACGCAGAATTACTAGAAATGAAAGGAGACCCCACGAAGTAATCCATAAGTTTAACGTTGAAGCACTTTCTGAAAAAGAAACACAATCAAGGTATATAAAACGCCAAATCTAGGACTCAAGAGATTGTCTGGGAAGGATCAGGAAGAAGTCAAAGAAACTTGGGGAGAACTCAAAGAAATAATTAAAACTACTGCAGAAGAAGTAATGGGATATAAAAGGAATATACATAAGAATATATGGTTTGATAATGAATGTGAGCAGATAATAGAAGAAAGAATAAAGCATACCTCGTCCAGCTAGAAATATATCTGGGTACCAGCAGAAACGCAGAGAAGCAGGGTATATGTGCAGAAGAAAAAAGAGAAAAAATTGGAATGAACACCTCTTGGAGATGGAGAGGAATTTTGCTAGCAATAATGTCAGGAAAGCTTACAAGGAAACAATGTACATTAAGAATGAATATGCTCCAAAAACAAAAATAATCAAGAGTGAAAATAAAAAATTAGTTGGTGCGCCAGGCGAAGTTTTGAATAGGCGTAAAGAATACTTTCAAGAGTTATTAAATAATGAATATGGAATGGGAGATAATGATAATCAAAATGGACAAGAACAGGAACAAATAAATGGCGAAGAAGAAGACGTAAGCGAAGAGGATCCGGATCCCCAAGATCAAGTAGATGTGATGTTAGCTATAAAAGCCTAAAACACAATAAAACACCAGGTATGGATAACATACCTGCAGAGCTAATTAAGAAAAACTATCCCGGGTGGTTATTTTATGTTGGCAGAAGGAACACATGCCAACGTATTGGAAGGTAGGGCTTATATGCCGTATATATAAAAAAGGAAACCGCCTAGATTGTCAAAATTACAGAGGTATTACATTCCTGTATAACTTATACAAAGTATTTACATACATTTTAAGAATGAAGCTGGAGAAAAAATACTAGAAACTATTTGGGGAATACCAGGGATGGTAGTTTTTAAGACAGCATATGATACATAAATAGAGAAGGACTGTTTAATATTTAAAAAACAGAGAATACTCCTAAAGATAATTAGATTAATTAAATTGAAAATATCAGATATAACAGAGCAAGTTAAAATATATGGAAGTAAAACAGATATATTTACTATAGAGAAAGGATTAAAACAATTGCTCCATCATTACCTTTCCATACCACAAGTGTACTAGGATCAATTCTATACCTATTGTACACTGCTGACCTACCAACAAAACAAAACACAACTATAGCAACTTTTGCAGATGATACAGCCATTCTGTCAGCTCATGAAGATCCTAATACTGCTTCCCAAATTGTACAAGACCATCTTTCTGACATAGAAATCTGGCTTAAGAAGTAGAGAGTTAAAGTTAATGAATCTAAAAGTCACCACGTAACATTTACACTCCAAAACGCTCGTGTCCACCTGTTACACTTAACAATCAGATTATTCCAGAAGCACAAGACGTGAACTACCTAGGGATGTACATTGACAGACGACTCAGCTGGAAAAAACACATATGGACCAAACGCAAACAGCTAAATTTAAAATACTCCAAAATGCACTGGCTTCTTGGACCTAAATCACAACTCTCAGTGACAAGCAAACTAATCATCTACAAAACTATACTGAAACCAATTTGGACATAAGGAATTCAACTATGGGGTACAGCAAGCAACTCAAACATTGAAATGCTAGAACGTTTTCAATACAAAACTCTCCGAACCATTGGTAAGATCCCCTGGTACATCGGTAATAAGTACATCTACCATGATTTGAAACTTCCAACAATCAAACAGGAAATCGTAGCATACAGCCTGTCCTACCGAAAGCGTCTCAATAGTCATCCCAATACACTGGCAATAAACCTGCTTGACAACACCAGCAGCACAAGTCAACTACAGAGAAACCAGGTCTTGGAATTGCAATACAGATTTGCACCCAAATTATTATAAGCAAATTTATGGCCAATGGGCCATAGTTTGTAAAAGTAATATGTTATCATTGTTACTTATTGTGCAACTATTGAGGAGAGTGTAATTTTGCAGATGTTTAAATAAAAAAGTTACCTTTCAAATCATCCTTTTCACCTGCGTTTCCTCACTATCATACCTGGTGCTTGCTTTACCACTCACTTCCAGGTCTTCAGTCTGTCCGGTCCAGTGGTTCTTCTGCTCTCCGAGAGCCATCTGACCCTAGGCATTGGCTTGTAAGTTTTAGAGGGCGTAAGTCCTGCATAAGGGGACGGTAATCAGCTAAAAAAGAAGAAACAGTTTAGATGTCATGGGACATATGTCAATGAAAGTAATGAGGAGTGGACGCTAATTCAGAACAGAATATCTGCAGCCAATAAAGTCTATTACGCTCTAATAGGAATATTAAACTATCTATTAAAATCTAGCAATGTGCACAGGAAAATCAAAGATCGTTTAAATCTATAATTAGAAGCGTACTATGTTATGTTTGTGAAACATTGGTTATGACAAAAAAGGCAGAATCTGCATTGGGGTTATTTGAACGAAAGGTTTTGAGAAGGATTTTGGACCAATACGGGAGAGTAACCAATGGAGGATCTGGTATAACAGTGAATTATATAAGGAATGAGATGTCGTAATCTATGTAAAATTACAGAGATTAAGGTGGGCAGGACATGTGCGGCGAACGGAAGATTATAGAATTCCAAAAATGATTATGGATGGAAAAATGTACGGAATGCGACCATTGGGAAGGCCTAGAAACACATGGATAGAGGCAGTAACGCAGAATGCACAAGAAATTCTTGGAACGACAAAGTGGAGGCCTTTAGCTAAGGATAGAATTGAATAGAGGAAGAACTTGAAGAAGGCTAAGGCTCGAAAATGGGCTGTGATGCCATAGTAAGAAGAAGAAAAAAGGTTAAATACAAAAAAGTGATATTTCAAAGTATTTTCAAGTACATAATCTATGTCCTAGAAGCAGTAGCTTTTTCAAATAAGGTGCAACAAAGCTGTCAAATTTAATACTGCTAAGATAGGCGGGGTCGGCTCTTCTTAAAACCTTTACAAAGTGTTTCATTAAGCCAAATTTAATGTGGAGAGGTATCAGCAAAGCTTTAGAAGGCTTTGTTGCACAATACTTTTAGAATCGAATTTTCTTTAGGTGGCCCGTCGTACACACAGTGATCACTCATGCCCTGATGAGACAGATTAAGCACGGAAATTATGGTCAAGCAGATTGTTTACCCATCAAAAAGTGGCAACTTTGAGGTCGCCACAAACTTACCAGTTATTTTGTTGCAGTTCAATCGTAATAAGAATACTTGCAAATTTCCATGTGCTTCATTGAGGTTTACTGAATCATACGAAAATGCCTGACCAAATATGTTTCTGTTATGAAGGAGAATACGTTTTAAACTTCGCTTGGAAGCATCAGTGAATAGTCTGCTTCATTTACTGGGATCAGCGCTTGGAAGTCCAAGTTGTAGCAGAAGTTCTTTCACATTACTCAATTAACAAGATAACACCTTCGGAGAAAAAGAACTGAAAACTTGTTGCGCGTTGTCGGTTCCAACAGAATGATGTTCCTGGACACACAATTTTCTTCATTATGTCTCAAATCTAACAACTCAGCTTACCTTTTATGGAGGGCAAGATCGCTAATTAAGTCGTTTAATTCACTCTGATTAAAATACCTACCACCTACCCGTAGCACCCGATTCTGGTAAAATCGTGTCACTCGTGTCAGTTTCCCTCATTTGTACATCAGGCTCTGATGAAAACAGTTTCTGGTTGTATATGGATTGGCACATAAGGCCCATGCGACATAGGTGATACGGCTAGTCGAACAAGTGCATACACGATTTGCTTTTTGGTATCCAAGTTTGATTCCAAAATAAGCATAACACTACTTTTTCACAAAACGTGACACATTACGTCTTTGCTACGGCAATGTATAGTTACCACATATAGGAATAAAAGTGGTCTGGATTACTTTCTTACTCAACTAAAATATCTCAACATTTTACTCCACAATAAAGCTTCAAATTCATATCGTCTCGTTTCGAGATGAAACACATACCAATATTGTCTCAAATAAATAAAAGTAAGAAGCTACTTATGATGGCTGTAATGAAATGACAAGTTAAGTAAGTGCTTACGAAGATAAGAAAAGAAGGCGCAAGGAGTGCCTAACATTGCTATCTCCCATAAGTAAAGTTACTCGTATTTGCAGCACCACCTTATTTTGCTCTAACATCTTTATGAACTTGTACCCCTTATCTGCCAAGAAGCATCCGGTGACCTCAGTTTGTTTACTATAAACACTTTTTAAATGTTGAATGCGATTGCTTTTTATATTCTGACATACTAAACTACACATGCTAAATTATTGCCATTTAAACAAATACGCTCGTAATCTATTATAAGAGTACTAGAATAAGAAACAAGTGATACATGATAGTAACCTTCTGGCTTTGAATTTGATTTTAGCATGCCACAAATACTCTAAAAATAATCAAACATCTGAGGCAGGAATTTCATCGCAGACTGGTGTAATTGATTGAGTGTACCGGATCTTTTCCAGGCTTCAAAATGCAAGTCATTGAGGACACTCTCCACTCCCGCTGAAAGAGACCTGGCTGAGACACATTGGTGATTCTTGGGAAACAGCATTGAAAGGAAGGTGGCGGAACATGATGAGTGCCAGCCCGTCAGGGTTGAGACGCTGGAGTTAACCATGGAGTTCACTTGCGCGAATGATAGGATGCCATTCCCCGTTGTCCGGAGAGCATACCTCTCCACGAGCAGGTATCGGAGGAGTCATCGTCCGGGGGGGGGGGGGAGCATATCTTGGCCACATAGAACTCTCTAGATCAGGGATATCAAACAGCGCTCCCAAACTGTGAACTGAGCGGGTGCTTGTTTCAGTCGCAGCTGTGCTCGAGCGACAGTCAACCTGAGTGGTAAGCCGTACCTGGTTTGTTGACAAATACACTGTGGCGGTTAGTATGGACAGAGAACGGTATTTTAAACGTGAGTGGACTGATCAGTACTTATTTATCTTAAATGACGGCAAGGCACGTTGTTTAATATGTAGAGCAGGTTTTGGATATATAAGTCATTACAATATTAAAAGACATTTTAATTCTCAACATGCTGCAATTTATGGCCCGGACAAATTATCAGGTGTTGCTCGTGAAAAGGCTGTAGAGGAATTTCAGTCAAGAGTGAATTTCGAAAATATTCCATTATCATCATCATCATCATCATCATCATCATCATCATCTTCGGGCATTAGTAGAACCATACAGTGAAGACTGGATTTGTCATTTGGCGTTCTTGGTGGATTTGACTTCCTATTTGAATTCCCTTAATTTGAAATTAAAAGGTAACGACAGACTCATTATCAACATGTTTGACGACTTGAAAGCATTTATGGAGAAGCTTGAATTGTGGATAACACAAGTTGATAATGAGGATGTGCATCATTTTTCTTGTATGCAAAGTGTATTCAATGATGGCTGTAAGCATCTGGTACCAAACTACAAAACATTGTTAGATGATCTCAATGAATTCAAGAACAGATTTGGAGAAGTTGAGTCTATGGATCCCGAATGGAGACTCTTCAACAACCCTTTCAGTGTCCATCCTCGTGATTTCTCGCATGATTTGCAATTAGAATTAATTGACTTGCAAAAAACACACCATTGCGTAATTCAGGAAATTTAGATGTCAAATTGTATATTTCATTACCTGAAACTACATTTCCCAATCTTCGTCAATCTGCGCGTCGTTTTATAGCAATGTTTGCCTCGACATACATTTGTGAACAGTTTTGTTCTAAATTGACTAACAATAAAACGCTAGGCCTACTAATATTACTGACAGACATTTAGTGTCAATGTTACGCCTATGTTCTTCGGTGATGGAACTTAAAATTGACAAACTTGTGGGCAAGAAAGATTGCCAAGCATCCAAAAGACAATAAATAACTAACAATAAAAAAGGATCAGTGACTAATTTAATAGTGTATTTCCATTTGTAAATTGTACAAACATGAAGCATGGTACCAGCCGCCACTGTTTGTTGTTGTTTGGCACCAGTTCACCCCTACTCTTCTAGCTGCGTATACAACAGAGGTGAGGCCGGAAGCAAAAGTCCACGGGTCTCAAGTTCACAGTTTGGGAGCTAGATCTAGACCAATGTGTAACGGTGTAGTCACCGCCTTGCGTGAGTAAACCTGCAACACGCCGCACAGCTCTGCTCTGGGGTAAGCTGCCGCCACGGCGCGTTGGGCACTGGCGGAGACCTGAGACAGGGAATGAGTGAGGTTGCTATACCTTTGTCCAGTGACGTATTGCTATCATCATTCGCCGGCCTACCTCTACAGCCGTGCTCCGCGCAATTCTGCTGCGCACTCGCATGTACTCATGCTCACACTCGCGGATTTGGAACAGCCTGTTGTAGACAGTAGGTGATCGCATTAATTTGCTTTGCCTTGGGAATAATCAAACGTCAAGCTTAGAGCGTCCTAGGGTGCTGAAGTGTACTGATCATGACGGTAGTGAAGGTTTTTGGCAATTCTCCATACGTCGCCACGAAACCTGTTCATCTCATCATTTCCTCCTACGCTTTCACCTCCTAGAATATCGTATTACCTGGCAAAGCGTTGAGGCGTATTGACTTTGGTGGTCGAGCGCTACGATCGCTTCTTATCCTGTTTATTAGAAGAGCGAAATATCAGTTACTTGGAGTATAATCAGTGATAAAACACAAACAGATGATCTCTCGCACCTGGCGATGTATGAGACGTTGCTGTCCTGGAGATATGATTATCTGAACAGAGTGTACGCACATCGTCTAGCCATGATTATGCGATAAGCCCGCATAAACAAATTGGTAGTTTCACATTCTTTCCGATACGCTTCATGGCTTTGCCAGCTAATACAGTCCATGAGAGGATGACTGGATCTACTTGTAGGATACCTTGATACAAGGGAACTGGGGCACCGGCTGCCAGATTATGGGCAGTTCATGTCAGTGGAGGTGACCGCAGCATCCAGGGACCAGCCGGTGAGTCTGGGGATCGGTGGTGTGGAAATGCTGAAGCAATTCCGTACACTTTGACAATGACTTTCTCAAAAGCGCTCATATGTCGATTATCGCAAATCTTTAAAATGATGATGATGATGATGATGATGATGATGATGATGATGATGATGATGATGATGATGATTGCAATACCAGCCAGTTTTGCTCGTGACGAATTAGCGTGGATTATGTCTGGCTCTCTACCATTGAACAGAGGAGAATAGATCTTCGAATGCTTATTGCAGCAGCCTTCACTACGATATGGGCACAGAGGTGAGGTGCAGAAATGTAGGAATAAGCACGCCGGGGCTTCGGAATACCACGTCGCCACACGCCCAAGAGCGTCTCCGAAATATGCCGTATGAACACGACTATGCTTGGAATTCTGCATAGCAATAGCACGTGGGGTTAAAAGCAACAAAGAGCGTGTCTTTAATTGTGTGATTGTTGCGGTTCTCAACAACTTTATTAGTATTAGCAGGGCGAATAGAAGGAGAAATGCGATCACTGCTGTAGTTCATGTGTTCCGCCGCACAGATGGCAGCGCAGCTGCTAGTGCGGTACAATGCTTATACAAACACTAGCGTTTAGCAGGAGATTCACTGGAAAAGTAGCAATTGAGAAGAATAGTGTTGTTTAACAATGACTAACTCACGCATACACATTCTGGCAGCCATTCAGAGAAATCCAAGACAATAATATTACCACTAGAATGCAAAATGGCATTAAAGGAATAAAGTAAAATATAATTTCCTGTGAATGAAAAGTTAACTTTGCTGCAACAATAGTACACGCTACTTGTATTTTGTTCTACAGATAAGAATGTACTCACCAATGTTGAAATCAGCTGTTAGTAACTTTCGACAATTTCCGAGATAATTTTGCAGCCTTTGATGATTATAATTCCTTTCTTATTTCCTTGGTGCGGAAACTGAAGCGACATTTCATGTAACGCACAATTAGTTTGAGGACAAGATGCAGTAAATGTTCCTTACAACACCCAATTCCAGAAGCAACACGAATTTAGTTAACACTGTCACAACAATCGAAAAATATATCACCGCACAACTTACTTTCATTTGAAAGTTTCTCTGCTACCCTCTCTACTTGCGAAAGAATGCCATATACAGATTTAGAGGGGTAAATAAGGCATAAATTGTCTGTACCAGTTTTGTGGTCTTTAGTTGCAGTTGAAAGTGATATGGAGGGGAAATCTGCACACTTTTCATGGGGTAAATTAACACATGCTTTACTTGAACAATTCTGTACTATATACCCACTCAAGTGATATACCAGACATTCTTTAGCCATATCTTTCTGAGTAATTTCAGGTATATTGTTTTCCCATTCTGGTATATCAGTTTCATCAATCTCAATTTCGTCCTTAATTTTGGTCTCTATATTTCCTGTAATTCCACTATTATGGCTCACTATTTCCTTTGCTAATAACTTCATTTGGTTAACGAATGATTTAAAGGCAGCTCTTGCCTATACTCACAATTGCCTCCAGATGATATTGCTGATTTATTTTGGAACATAATTGACTGTAACATATACAACTGGAGAAAATCCACTGTAGATGGATGATGGTGGGAATATATCTCATTATATCTCATGCCTTTCTTTTTAGTTGCCTTTGATCTTTTCAAAATTGTATCAACAACAATTTTTGTTTTTCAGTTAAGTATTTTGTTCCATCAGATTTATTGATATTGCTACTACTTCCATTTACTTTCCTTTCAAGTACTTGAATCTTTGCATTGGCTACTTCCAATTGGCATTTTAGTCTAATTATATTTCGCTGTTGTTGCTTTAACCTATTCTTTAGTAGGCCTACTTTATTACTAAATTGTCTACTGGTATCCCCTGCGAGGGGAAGATTAACAGTCGTATTTTGAAGGCCTTCTGCATGATTCCCACTGTCTTCTAAATTGTTATCTCTTTCAACTCTTTTTGATATTCGCTGTGAAGGAGGATTACGGGAGTCTATTGGCCGTGATAAGTTTTTAGGAATATTAGGAAAACAATGTGGAACTGCATGAGGCATTAACTTCCACCTTTGCCTTGCAATCTCAATATTTTCTCCATTAACTATAAATTTGTGTACCTTCATCAAAAGTTCTTATGAAAAATGTGAATCACACACGTAAATGTTAGAAGAAAGGCACTTGCCCTTTCTTGGTATGGCCCTCTCTCATTTAGAAAACAGTAGTTTATCTTTTGGAGGTGTAAAGAAATGTTTACCCTTAGATTTCTCGTATCCACATCTACAACCAGGCACGAAACACATAGGCATGTTGATTATTTCTATAAATTCACAGTTTTATAAACATTAACCACAATTCATCGCACTGTAAGAAACAGAGCAACCATACACAACAATACTCCAATGCAATGCCCAGCGAAACGCGCTGTAAATAGCCACACTAACGACTTTGCTGCCACCTGACGGAGGCGCCAGGTAGCTCTTGTATAATCATATGGAAGAGCAGTGGAGTAATCACACTTTCTCTTTCTATTCGCTCTGGTATTAGTATTATTTATTTCATAATGTACAGTGTACCAATACAGTTACTAGTGCTAATTCTTCGAAATGATTAACAATGTGTAATAACATAATTAGTGAAGAGACCATTCTCGCAGTTGAAATACGAGGATAAGTTAGTGATAGTAAAACAGGGAAGTCCTACTGCAGCTCTTCCACACGTGCAGTGTGAGCAGAAGTAAACGAAATAAGAATCCTTATAAAATGTATTATAATATAAACAGTTATTATTTATTATATGTGAGAAATATTAAGTGTAACTCAATTTATTGAAGTGAAGTGTGAGTCTCCAATTACTTTGTGCTATTTATGGAGTTATTATAAGTATGAGCGGCTGACTGGTTCGTGTGAATTAAATAAACTTTATTGCTGGCCTTGTTTGTAGTTTGCAAATGAGAAAACCCCCTGAATACGACGGGTTTCGCAAACTTAGCGTATTTAATCTCAGCTTTGGATAAACAAAAGAGATCAACAGCACATATATCTTTTGCAGCATTAAAAACGTTCGGCACTCAACTGACAAGACCATTCATTGTACTATCAGCAAAAAAAATTAGTGGCCGTTTGCATAATTAAAAGGTTAAAGAAAACAGAAATGAGCGTTGCTAATGAAGAGAACAAAGAATAGTCTACAAAGAGAAATTGTCGTGAAGATGAAACCCATTCTTCGTGCTTAAGGATTTTCTGCGAAGTTCTGGACTCATTAATAACTCAAATTAAATTAAGATTTGAATCTCCGAAACAGTTGAAATTTCTAGCATTACTAGATGCCAAACAGTTTGCAAGCTATGATAAAAATATTCCAACAAATGTATTATGCGAACTGAGAGAACGTTGTGTTTCCTATTTCAACATACTGTCTCTGAAAAATGAACTGAAAGTGTTATACTCACCTCATTAATTTTCTAACAAGTCCGTTTAAACCATTGCAAATTATGTGAAATCAAATGGACTTGATGTTGCTTATGAAGCTTGTAAACTATGTTGAACAAATTCTAACATTTCCTTCCACTGCCTCAAGTGCAGAAAGGAGTTTTTCAGTCTTGAAACGAATAAAATCTCATTTACAGGCATTGTTCATTTTACTTTTATAATTGTTGTTTAACTTTTGTCTTACAGTTCATTTCAAGAAACATTTGTTTAAATGCACTGTTGGTGGAGTTAACATTTAATGAATAACCCCTTATTGCCCAGATCTGGTAGGCCTAGTGATAGCCCAAGTCATAATCCCAACGTACGCCACTACGGTTTACCAATTATACAAAAGCAGTTAAGAATAAAGAAAACATCAGAGGTTATTGCGTATTAATC